>CM062804.1:928541412-928942665 GCA_031772625.1 Pinus tabuliformis
ATGAAAAAGCAAATGAATGAACATATGCGCGATGCCTTCAGGATTTGTATGCTCATCGTCTTTTCCAACAAGGTAAAATTGCAGGCTGGTTAACGAAGCATCTATGACACATTGTTATGCCAATATGCAAGACCTTCAAATTCTTGTGTAGGCAATACAGGTAAATTTAGGTTTAGATAGATTAGGATTTAGGTTTAGTTCCGTTCTTTTGCTTATTTGCATCTTAGTTACTTTTGCATTACATTACAACACTTTCTCTGCATTCCTCTTCTCATTTAATTTTTTTTCTCTGCATGCCATTTACTAGTCTTTACTTTGCTTTCTTATTTTGTATCTTTTATGTCATGTGATGTTTTCTTTCATGTCTTTGTTCATGTTTTGTTTTAATAAGACCATGTATGAAATCTTCCTTGTCTAAATCTGAGATAATGTGGTAGAAATTGTTGACACCTAATCCTCACGATTGGGTGAATTCATGTAAATAATTAAATTAGGAATGTGAATAGTCATCAGGAGATGAACTGAACAGTCACACCCTTTTGTATATAATAATAACATACCTGAGGGAATAATATGAATCAGTTTTACTGCCTATTGGAGTTACTACTTGGCCTGACATGGTATCAGAGCCAGCTCCTTGTTTTAGCTATTATGCTCCTGTAACTCCTCTGTCCTGTCCTGACATGGTACAGTCCTGAGTTACCTTCCAGCGCTGCTCTGCCTCTGCCATATTCCCTTCCAGCGCTGCTCTGTCCATAACACGCTGCTCTGTCATATGCTTTTTATTTCTAAACGCTGTACGCCTGTCTGTCATATGCTAAACGCTGTACGCCTGTCTGTCATATGCATTTTTTCTGAACGCTGGCCCTGTCACAAGCGTTGTTTAATGTATTCATTGTGTAGCATTGAGTACCAACGTTCCATCGACCATCACTCATTCTATTGAACGCTTTCTATTCATTCAGATTTATGCTTTGATACCTTAAGGAGTCTTGTTTCTATGCACAATGTTTAGAACCTCTGCATCATATGGCTATATGCACTGGTTGGAGAGCATGGGTTGAATGATTGCGCTTTGAGCAAGCCGCTGGTTCGTGCGCTGTATTGAAGGGAATCTAAAACGTTGAAGCTATCTCAGTGCGTATTCTTTATGCATGCGTTATAGCTCCTGCAATACGTCTAAGATATATGCATCGTGCTACCTCTCTATGTTTGAGATTCTCTATAGTGTAGTGTCGTATCATAGCCTGGCGTGGCCTAGCAAAGCTCCTGAACGCTGGTTATGAACGCTCTGTCATAGTCTTTTTGAACGCTGCCTGATATCAAAGCCTGATATATCTTTTTGAACGTTGCCTGATATATCTTTTTGAACGCTGCTTGCTCTTTCAAATAATATTTGAACGCTGCCTGCTCTTTCAAATAATATTTGAACGCTGCCTGATATATCTTTTTGATATCTGACATGGTATAAAACGCCGGCTTTGGTATCTGGAAATGCTGGTGGCAGACTTGCTTGCGGGGTTGTCGGTCTTCAAGGATGAATATGAACAGTGGAAAGCATACATTTGAACAATTTTTTTTTTTGTAGCAGCAGTCAATCACGCCTGTGTGCTTCATTATATGGTAATGTCATATGTCATATGTAATATAATGGGCGTACATTACATTTAAAGTGTTAATGTCATATGTAATATAATGGGCGTATATTACAACATTGAAGTGATATGTAATATGTAAATATATTACATTTAAAACATTGAAGTGATATGTAATAAATAATATTTGAATGAAATGCTGGATGATTTTATCAAACATTGGAGGGATTTGAAGAAAATAAGTTTGGAGAAAATATATTGCATAAAGTTGTAGCGTGAGGAAGAGATTTGAAAGCTTTTGAGAATGCCCTTTTGAGTAAAATTTTACTGTATATTGGCAGAAGTATTTTTCTATCAGTAGAAGTATTTTTTTTTTACGGAATGCATTCAATCATCTCTATGGTAGGAATAGTTCTCACTGGCAAGGAGAACTATCCTGAATGGTCCTGGATGATAAAACACACCCTCATCTTCAATGAGTTGTGGAAAGGAGTGTGTGTCAGAGAAGGAGACAATGACCCAGTACAACCTACCTCAGAGAAAGAGCTCATCATTTGGGAAAACAAGAACAGCAAAGCCTATGCATTAATCACAGCATCTGTAAATGAAGAGGTGAGTCGCCATATTTCGTCATATTCAACTGCCTTTGAAGCCTTACAAAAGCTGAAAGAACTCTATGACTCACATTCTGCACTTGAAGTTGTTCAACTCATGATTAAACTCTTCACTCTTGAACTGCAAAATAATGATCCTCTTGCTCTTGCATCTGAAGTAAAGTCTATAATGCATGATATCAATTCCACTAAGGTTGAGCTGGATATCCCTCTTATTGCTTTTCTCAAGGCACTTTATCCTACTTACTCCAATTATCTTGAGTCTTTGCAAGCAAATGGAAATCTCAGAGATATAACCTTTGACTCTCTTGTGAAAAAGTTTGCTGAAAGAGAGAAAGCTTTTGGAAAGAAGACAGCCCCTGAATCTTCTGAAGAGACTGTGTGCCTTGCTCACAAAGAAAAGCATCCTGCTCAAGATTCTACAAGAGGAAGAGGTGGACGAAGAGGAAGAGGAAGATATTTCAGAGGTGGGGGGGGGGGGGGGGCAGACATTCTCAAGGAGAAAAGGCAGATTTGCACTGCATTCGCTGCAAAAGAAATGGGTCACATGATGCCTCTACATGCAAGCTACCATGGGACAAAATTGAGCAGAAAAGAAATCAACAGAAAGGTAAAACTGATGATACAGACAAAGGTAAAGCACCTGAATCCGCTCACTATATTGAGGAACAATGTAACATTGGAGTAAAAGAAGATTTGTTTAATGCTTCACTTGCTTCATGGAAAAATGATTGGTTGCTTGATTCAGGAACAACCTGTCACATGACTCATAGAAAAGATTTTTTGAAGATTTCACTGACAATGTTGATGGAGCAGTATACTTTGCAGATCAATCAATAATCAAGCCATCAGGGCTTAGCACAATCAGGCTTAAACTGCCTGGTCTTCCAGACTTTCTTCTGGATCATGTTCTATATCTCCCACAGCTCAAGAGAAACTTGTTGTCCTTGGTCCACATCCGCCAGCAAGGTCACTCCATTCATATGTTTGATGGAAAGCTTGAGGTAAGAAAAGCATCTGACCACTCACTTGTCATGAGGGGAATAGAAGAAGAAAGTCTTCTCAAACTACAAGGAACATCTGCTCATGCACAACATTTCTCATACAATTGTCATCATGAAGAAGGTATACTTCCATCAAGTTTATTATGGCATGCTAGATTTGGACATTTAAACTATGATAGTCTCTGCTTATTGAAGAAAAATGGTGTTGCTGGTTTGCCTACAATTCCTAGGAAACTTAAGCAATGTGATGCTTGCATTCTAGGAAAGCATAGCAAACAGTCTTTTCATGATTCACATTCAAGAGCACATAGGAAGCTTGAACTCATTCATTCAAATTTATGTGGTCCACTGCCTGTTCCTTCTACAAATGGAAATAAATATATCATGACATTTATTGATGACTACACCAGAATGTGTTGGGTTTATTTATTGAAGAACAAATCTGATGCTTTTCAAACATTCAAGAATTTTCATAAATGGATTGAAAATGATGCACAATCTCATATTGGGTCTATTCACACTGATAATGGAAAAGAATACACATCAAATGAATTTGAAAACTATCTTCGCCAACATGGGATCAAACATCAAACAACTGTGCCTTATAATCCCCAACAGAATGGTGTAGCTGAAAGAATGAATAGAACAATCTTGAATATGGTACAATCCATGCTTTTCTTCAAAAATGTAAAGATAATGTTTTGGGATGATGCTGTTCTATGTGCTGCATATATAAAGAATAGATGTCCATCTAATGCTATAAGAAACAAGACTCCTTATGAAATGTGGTATGGACATTTTCCTTCGGTAAAACATCTCAGGGTCTTTGGTTCCACCTGTTATGCTTTGATACCAAAGGTACATATAAACAAACTTGGTGCTAGAAGTCGTAAGTGTATCTTCCTGGGGTATTCAAACACCTCTAAAGCATATAGCCTCTATGATGAAGTAAATAAAAAGTTTGTTGTATCTAGAGATGTAATTTTTCTTGAATCATCCAAATCTGACAATGTCGTTGAGCGGCAACTTGATCGCTTGGATAGATTTGCAAAAACAAAATCATTTCAAGAATTTGATAATCAGATTCCACATCTTGAAGGGGGGATTCCCATTCTAGATCAACATGTGGAATCTTCTTCTGAAGAACACTCTCCCCCGCATGAAACTCCAACAATGGATGATGCTTTAAGTGATGTAATTGATAGAATTGGGAGACTCAATCTTGATTCAGTCCTAACTCAATCAACAGAGTAGCCTAGACCATCTCAGAAAGGTCCCCCAAAGTGGCTGACGAAGACACTTGAAAGTGTTCATCCTGATGAAATTGGAAAAACAGGAACCATAAATTCAAACCGACAAAATGGAGGTGATGTAGATGACTCTAATTCACCTGTTGATATGGATGTTTCTTATGATTGTGAATTGAACTTGTCTACAGATTTTGAACCAACTTCCTTCAAAGAAGCTGCTTCTCATGATGAATGGAAAGAATGATGCAAAAGAAGTATGATGCCCTCATAAAGAACGACACTTGGAAGCTGGTTGATCCTCCATTTGGAACCAAACCAATTGGCTGCAAGTGGGTCTACAAGAACAAGTATAAAGCTGATGGCTCACTTGACAAGCACAAAGCTAGGCTTGTGTCAAAAAGTTTTGCACAGAAGGAAGGGGTCGATTATGAGGAGACCTTTTCCCCCACAGCAAAATGGGCCACCATCCGGACACTCTTTGCACTAGCAGCTCAGAACGGTTGGAAAGTCCATCAAATGGATGTAAAAACTGCTTTCTTGAATGGAGATCTAAAAGAGAATGTTTTTATGTCCCAGCCTGAAGGATTTGCTATGAAAGGACATGAACATAAAGTATGCAAACTTGTGAAGTCCTTGTATGGCCTCAAACAAGCACCGCGAGCCTGGTATGAAAAACTAACTGAGCATCTTCTGAAACTCAATTTCAATCATTTTGATCTTGATGATGCAACTTTATTTGTCAAGAAAGTTGGCAAAACAGTTGTATATATTGTGGTATATGTAGACAATCTTTTAATGACAGGGAACAATGAAAGCTACATTTCATCCATAAAGAAGGAATTGGGGAAAAGTTTTGAAATGACTGATTTGGGCTATGTTCATTACTATCTTGGCATTGAAGTAACCCAACATCCAAAGTCCATATTTCTTTCTCAAAAGAAATACATTGGAGATTTGTTGAACAGGTTTGGCATGATAGAGTGCAATCCTCTTACTACTCCAATGGAACAAAACTTAAAGCTCACATCTATTGAAGGAAAGGAATTTGAGGATGCAACAAAGTATAGACAGCTTGTAGGAAGTCTCAACTACCTAACTACTACTAGACCAGACATTTCATTTGCTGTTGGAATCCTCTCCAGGTTTATGCAAAAGCCTTGTGAGGGACATGGGTCTGCTGCAAAAAGAGTTCTAAAGTACTTGAAGGGAACTCAAGACTTTGGAATCAAGTACATACAAGTGGATGACTTCAATTTGATCGGATACTTTGATTCAGACTTCGATGGAGACAAAGAAACTGGGCTATCTACTTCAGGATATGCTATGAGTCTTGGATCAGGAGCTGTCTCCTGGAGATCACACAAACAATCAGTTCTAGCAGATTCCACAACAGACGTAGAATAAGTGGCAGAAGCTAAAGCAACAAAAGAAATTGTGTGGCTCAGGAAAATTCTTGAAGATTTGCAGGTAAAATAAGTACAATCAACTCCACTCATGATTGACAACACCTCTGCAATAAAGTTGGCCAAGAACCCAAAGTTCCATGATCGAACAAAGCACATCAATACTAAATATCATTTGATTCGACATCATGTTGAGGCCAAAACAATCCATCTCCGTCATTGTTCCACAAATGAGCAAATTGCAGACATCTTCACCAAAGCGCTTGGAAGAGAAAAGCTTGAAAGATTCAGAATGATGCTTGGACTCACCAACATCCCTTCATATTAAGGGGGGGAATGTTGACACCTAATCCTCACGATTGGGCGAATTCATGTAAATAATTAAATTAGGAATGTACACAGTCATCAGGAGATGAATTGAACAGTCACACCCTTTTGTATATAACAATAACATACCTGATGGAATAATATGAATCAGTTTTACTACCTATTGGAGTTACTACCTGGCCTGACAGAAATTCGAAAGGGCACTGTGACAAGTCACAACGTTTGGTTAACTTTAGTGCGCTTCTTTGTTTGGGCCTAAATATATTAAAAGTAAACTATGCACGAATGGAAAATATGACTCATTCCCAACGAAAACCTTAACAGATCTATGATGCTCGTATCTATAATAGGATCTTCGTTCCTTGAATTGGTTGTTGATGTTGATCGGTTTTAAACATGTCAACTCAGTCAAGTAGAGAAGGGAAAGTAGAAAAATTAAGCGAGCAATATAATATTAGAGGTATATACATAAGAGTCTGTGAGAAATAAGGAACAACCTCTATTGCTTGTAAAATAAGTCGGGATCCCTCTTCCACTCTTGGAAAACTAATTCTTGATAAAATTCTAATGAGCATAAAGTATAAAATTAAATAAAGGGTGAAAGAAGGGAAAGGATTACTGTGCAGAGAGGTGAAGCAAATAACTTCGCCAAGGTACTTATGTAAGAGCCCCAAGCATGGTTCTCTCATAAAAATGCATTGTAAATATTTTTACAAAAATAAAAATTTAAAAGGGGATTGAGTCAAGAGACACATATTCCAAAGCTAGGGAGGAGGTTGCTTGGTAGTGACGTCTATGGGTTCTTATGCATAATTATGAACTATTTTCAAACAACCATTAAAATACTGGTTAGTGTAGGCTCTTAACAAACTGACTCTTGAAGTAAATGGGTTGCAAATAAAAGTGCACATGCCCATGTTGATTGGGAATAATAACAAGGAAAAGGACAAGAGACTAAGAAGGAAATTGCATGATGCAAGGAGCAAGGATGAGGCAGTAAATGCAAGCCCAAAAACTAAGTCAAGGAGGTGAAAGAAAAGGAGGGGGCAAGTTGGAAAGATGGGCATTCGAATTTAGGCCAGTAGCAGTCAAGAGGGTAGGAAGAACTTGACTCGATCAAGGCATCAAACATATAGAGAGCATTCAACAAAAAGAGAAGAAGAAGATAAGACAAGAGAATGCTTTCAGTTGGCAAGTTTGGTGGACAAATAATATCTCCTTGGTGAGAACAATGCCTTTGGAATCCCTATAAAACTAGAGGGTGGAGATGGCTTTTCTCTAGATTCGCTTAGTGGTGTGGGTGTAGGATTGTGTGCTTGGATTCCTAGATAGAGAGCCTATATAGTGGGTTATGGATTCCCCTAAGTTTGTGGAACCATTGTTTTTTGATAAGGGTGGATATTTATTCTTTGGATTCCCTAGACACTCTTGGCGTGGAGGCAATTAGTCTCTAGATTCCTTGTGTGTACTTGGGTGGAGAAGGAATCTTTGGATTTCTTGTGTGCTTGGGTGGAGGTTGTGAACTTTTGGATTCCCCGTATGCACTGATTGGCTGCATTTGGTAGTTTGACAGTGGAGGCAGTTGGACTATGGATCCCTTGTATGTTATTGGACTACTGAGTTTCTGGTGAGTGGAGAAAGGAGGTCCTATGGATTCCATGTTTCAGCTGGTAGTTTGGGTTCAGTCCTTTGAGCAAGCCCTCCTCAGCCTCTGGAATTTGGCGCGGGGGTGAAAATTGCAAGTGAGCTTTGCTGCAACTGTCTATGTTTGGGTGGAGAGTCCTTGTTCTAGACTCAATTTCCCTTCAAATTTAAAGATAAGTATCCTTCTGTACTTGTTTGAAGGTTAATGAATTTATGATTCATTTTTGGTTTTAAATGGTTATGGATTTTTAGACTATAATAGTGCTATTAATTCAATGAGCATGTGATCACATCCTTCTGTGGAAATGGCACTTATATTGGTGATGAAATCATAAATATATAATATATCACATCTTTGAAATGAATGATGCCACTAAGCAAGTCAAGCTAGTGTGTGCTTCTAGACTATAAATGTAGTGATGTGTGAAATTTTTGTTGATGTTATTCATAGCACACATACATAAGACAAAATGTGTAATGCTTTACATGATACAAAATATGATGTTACAACCCTGAACTAGAATTATTCCCGTATAAACTGTTGAAAATTTGTTAACATTATACATATACATATACACACACACACACACACACACACACACACATATATATATATATAGAGAGAGAGAGAGAGAGATATAGACACACACACACACACACACACACACACACATATATGTATGTATGTATATGCGTGTATATATATATATATACACATATACATACATACATATATATATGTGTGTGTGTGTGTGTGTCTATATATTCAGCTGGCAGTTGGTGTTCAGTCCTTTGAGCGAGCCCTCCTCAACCTCTAGAATTTGGTGTGGGGGTGAAAATTTCAAGTGAGCTTCGTTGAAACTATCTATGGTTGGGTGGAGAGTGCTTGTTCTAGACTCAATTTCCATTCAAATTTAAAGATAAGTATCCTTCTGTACTTGTTTGAAGGTTAATGAATTTATGATTCATTTTTGGTTTTAAATGGCTCTGGATTTCTAGACTATAATAGTGCTATTAATTCAATGAGCATGTGATTACATCCTTGTGTGGAAATGGCATTTTTATTGGTGATGAAATCATAAATATATAATATATCACATCTTTGAAATGAATGATGCTGCTAAGCAAGTCAAGCTAGTGTGTGCTTCTAGACTAGAAATGTGTATTTCCAGACTAGAAATGAAGTGTTGTGTGAAATTTTTGCTGATGTTATTCATAACACATATACATAATACAAAATGTGTAATGATTTACATGATAGAAAATATGATGTTATAGCCCTGAACTAGAATTATGTCCCGTATAAACTGTTGAACTTTGTCGTTAACCTTATATGTGTATATATATATATATATATATATAACACCAAAACATCATGAAATTCCATAAGCAGTGGAATGATCCAAGAGAATCTGGACTGAAATGAGTAAACAATGGGCCCGACGACCCCTTCCATTAATAATATATGGCCATAAGGGAGACAACCTACTTAGGTGGTATTGTACAAATGTTGAAAGAACTGTTTCCTCTTTTAAGTATAAGGATAACCCGAAATACTTTCATGAAGGTTTATCTAGCCTTGAATTTTCAGTAGCCTGGAGGTCTTTGATGAGCTTCCTAACATGGTTAGTTAGGCCTTGGAAGCCCCTGCATAGTGCCATGGAGCTGCTTACAGGATTGCTTTGGATTTTGGAGCTATAGGAATTCACCGTAGGTCCTTGGTAGAGAGTGGTCATAGGAGAACCTAAACCAACATGCCTGGAGTTCCTTGTTCCAATGTGGAGAATGTTTAAGGAATAAGAACTCGTTGGAGTGGCTTTAGCCTAAGCTTAGGATAATAGCACCAACAGGTGCTTAAAGGGCCATGGTGGCCATGCAGGGGCACTGACATAGGTCTTGTTGATCATAGAACCACTACAACCAAGATGCAATGGAAGCCATGTTCATGGAAAAGATGATGCAAGAAGTGAGCAGTGAAGCCCTAATGTTATAGCCTCATAGGGTTAACCTTACTTCCAAGAGCGTGGTCAAAACCATAGTCGCGGCGACCAAATATTAGTTGTCAATATTTCCCTCTATCACCATTGGATAAGGGGAGTTGACGTGGCCCAAAACTTCCATCCAAGAAGTTTAATTGCATTACCCAAGGGATCAACCAGGACGAAGTTAATGGGATGAGTTGGCTGATACATAGGCCCGACGACCCTGCCATTGGTTGGAGGTGGCACCTGTAGGACAATGTGCTCGGGGCCTTTAGCCCAGAGATTTAACTTACACCGCAAAGAGGACAGGCAGGCTGATGTCAAGCTGGGATGTGTTGGTGGATATGTCAGCCCAACAGTAATGTCATCAACAGAGAGATGGGTCATGTAACAAGTAGGTTAGTGTATTAACATACCAACCTGGGAGTTGTTTTATTGGACGGGGACCAGACCCACTTGACAGGTTAGCCCTGAAGGTTTACCTCAGAGTGTTCTCAAGCATGCAAGTGGAAGGGGAGTGGGAACAAAGCGTTAGGATGATGTGGCACTATAACCACGTGGGCCAATTGGAAATGGAAATATGTAGTGATGTGGCCCACAATCTCCATGTGTCCCGGAGGTCCCACTTGAGGGTGCTAGAGAAGTGCATAAGGAAAGCACAGGGATGAAATGAGCAGGGTTACGTATGTATGGTCTCATGGTAGGCACATTAGCTTGATTTCTTCTCCATTAGTTATATGGTAACCCCACTATACACGAAATCCCAATGAAGAAGCCTTGATGAATACCGAAGGAGAGCATCGGGATAAAGGTGTCAGGATGACACATATTGGTGGGATCCACTCGGGTTACTTTAAGTAACAATTGAAGGAATCACTAGGATAATGCACCTAGGTGAGATGGTGCAGGATGAAAAGGCACTATCACTCATGGACCAATCAGAACGTGATGGGAAGAGGTAAGGCCCACCAGCCCACGTGGGTGTGACACCCCCCCTTCGTGACATTAGTAAGAGGAATGGAAAGGTGGCACAAAGATCGTGGACCATTGGATGGGGCACAGTTGATGTGGGTTGTCCTATGTGAATATTGGAACCCCGAGTTGGAACCAAAATTGTGCCACCCCTTGCCTGATTTAACCATCGAGTTATTTTCCATAATGCAATCCATAGATTAGAGGCACAAAGAGATGTGGGGCATCGAATTAGCGAGAAGTGAAAGAACGATTGGATGCGATGATATGTGGGCCTTGAGTGTGGATCAATGGCAAAGGATCACCATCGATGATTCAATGATGTGCGCACCCCCATGGGGTGTCGTGAACATGGAAGGGACCCCCTATGCATGTCGTTGATTAACTTATTGAGATCGATGGTGTATGTTGTATCGTGCCCCCCACCTAGGTGAATTCTGTGGAAAGTTGACCCCTTGCATAAGCCATAGATTTGTTCGGCCAACTCAACCGTCATATCTAATGGTGGAGGGCATGGACCACTAGTTGAGTTATGTGGCACAAAAGAGTTAAAAGAACCTTAAGAGACAAAAAATGAAAAAAAAACCATTCCTCTGATAACACATGAGGAGTTGGATTAGAAAGTGACACCTATCCTACTGAGGTAAGTAAGGTGGGTTGGTTCGTTACAGGTGGTATTAGACCATCCAAGTTCAACACTGCATTGGATGGGCTTTATCATGGGCAAATGATGATTTTTAAAAAATACCTAAGCAAGTTGTTTAGGTGTCAAAATACAACCTAAATAATTAATAATAGACCTAGCTTGGCATCATTCATTCAATGACATGTTTGGAACAACAAAAAGTTAAACAATTGGCATGACTGAATGGGTTACTAGTTGTGATAAATTATGACTTTTGTAGGCCATAGGTTACAAAGGGTAAATTGTTGTTTTGCTGTAATTATGTGCTAACATGGTCATTGTGTTGCAGGTAGATTGTTATGGCAACCCTGTAAGTGTAGGACCTTGTGTTTAATTGGCTATTTATTTTATTGATGATGCACTAACAATTTTGATGACTTGAATTGTAACTGATGAATATGAATTATTTAAATCTCATGAGCAAGTTAATTTGGTGGGTTTTTCATGGCAGGATCACCATGGCGGTCTCATGAGTATAAAATTCATGGCCATAACTGTGTATTTATTTATTTGAATAATCTAATGGTGTGTGTGATTGACATCACACCACAAGCAACCTAAGATAGAGATAATACAACAATGAGGACCAAAATGGTTGAATACAATTCCGATCAATCACAACATGGAAGTCAAAGGATTAGGGCTAATGAGGAAGAAATATTAATGGGCCAAGGGGGAGGGAATCACTCTTCAGATTGGATAGACACTTTGAGGAACCTAAGGGTTGATGTTAGAAGTTTCAAAGTAGACAATGAGAGTCTGATAAGGGCTCAAGAATGGAAAGTTAAGATAAATGCATTTATCCTACAAAGTCTCTTAGATTGGTAGAGGGAGAGGCAATATAATATGATGGATATTTAGAGAAATGGGAAGAGCCTTCATGAGTAAGAATAGAACACCAATGGAGTAGATGGTGGCAAGTCCAGAAAGAGGCACATGCTAGGAAGTGAGGACATTGTGCCAGGATATTTACCTTTGAGCATCCCAAGAGAAAGGACTATCACACATGTGCATCATTCTAACAAACCATCTAGATCTATTACTAGGAGGCACCACCATCCTTCTCACCATTATCATCATCATCAAAGAAGAAGCAAGGGAAAGGATCACATTCTTGAGGAATTTAAGAAAGCCAAGCCACCCATATTTGGTGGGGATATGAAGAAATAAGAGGATGAAAATTATTGGATTTTGGGTAAGAAGAAGTTTCTCAGATGACATGACTATTATGAAAATATGAAAGATAGGATCCCCAACTATAACCTGAAGGGAAAAATAAATATATGGTGGGAATATTTGAAGAACGTTGGAGGCATTGTTGAGAAAGAATTGACCTAGGATGAGTTTGAAAAGCTCTTCAGAGAGCAATACTTGTTTGAACACTATTATGATAGCAAGGAAAAAAGAGTTATATGATCTCAAGATGGGTCAATTAACTGATGATGAATATACCACCAAGTTCTTAGAACTATTGAGGTATCTCCCTCTCTCAAAGATGAAAAAGTAAAAATTCAGAGATTCATCAAGGTATTTATTATGGCATTTAGAGATAAAATTGAATTGTTGGAACGTCAAACTCTGAAAGATGCCATCAAGAAGCTAGAGCATTGTTATGAGCAAGAAAAACGCAGGTCAGATACCAAAGGTAACTGGAAATCAAAGAGCAACATTGGGAATAAGAAGAATTTTCCTAAGAAGAGCTTAGAAAAGAGGGAAGGTAAGCGCCTTGCCCTTGTACATTGACCTTAGTAGAAGCCCAACACTGTTGTTAACACAAATCTGCAACAACTAGCAGCAGGACAACTCAAGTTTGAAGGCCAAGAGACACTAAAATGCTAGAATTGTGGTGAAAACAACAAAAAAAGGGATTGTCCACATCAACAAAATGTTGGACAAAATATTTATAGTGCTCAAGAGGCTTGCATGGTGGGTGAGGTAGCTTAGAGTATGCTTACAATTTATGTAGCAGTGGACAACCACTAGGAGGATCACTAGGCATCCATCATTGAGATCACTACGAGACCAAATATTTTATATTTTAATTGATCTAGGTCCTAACTATAGCTATGCCAACTTAGAGTAGGTTGAAAAATGTGAATTGGCCAAGGAGTTGCATGAGGAACCATGGCAGGTTTGGCTAACAGCTAGAACAAAAAGAAAGGCCAGTCATTGGGTGAGGTCATGTGTATTTGAGCTTAAAAACATGCCCACAAAATCCCACTTAAATGTATTTCTATTGGGTGCGTATAACATACTATTGGGCATGGACTGGTTGTACTTACATAGGACCAAGGTAGATTGCTATGAAAAGAAATTGAATGCTTGGATGAGCAAGGAGAAAGAAGAGTGTTGCAGAGTAGGAAAAAGCCTATTTCAGCAAGGTTGATCACTTCTATGCAAGCCAAACACAAAAACATAAAAATATGCACATTGTTTGCAGTGCAAGTTTCTAAGGACGAGAAAGATGGCAGTGAAATTGAAGATGAGGAAGTTGAGTTGCTAAAGAGGTACCCTATTTTGCAGCAATATGTAGATGTCTTCCTAGTGGAGGTTCTTGGATTACCTCCTCACAAAGAGATAAATTTCTCTATTGAGCCGGTACCTAGAGAACCACCACCATCCAAGGACCATATAGGATGAGGACCCTGAATTTGGTCGAACTAAATTTGCAGCTAAAAGAAATGCTTTACAAGGGCTACATAAGGCTGAGTGTGTCTCCATGGAGAGCACCTATGGTGTTTGTAAAGAAGAATTATGGAACCTTTTTATTATGCATTGATTATATACAATTATACAATGTAACCATAAAGAGTAGGTACCCATTGCCAAGGATTGATGATTTATAAAATCAGTTGACGAGAGAAACAATTTTCTCCAAGATCAACTTGAGGTTAGGCTATCATCAAGTAAGAATCAAGGAAGAGGACATTCATAATACTACTTTCAGGACAAGATATGGGAACTACGAGTTTGTAGTGGTAACCTTTGGGCTTACTAATGCTTGTGCCACGTTCATGTGTGTTATGAACCATTGCATTCCTTTTTGGACAAGTTTGTCATTGTGTTTGTTGATGACATACTAGTGTATTCAAGGACAAAAGAAGAGTATGAAAAACATTTGGCTGCAATGCTATAATTGTTGAGGGAGAACAAGATTTATGCAAAGCTCAGTAAGTGTGATTTCTTCCAATCACAGATACATTATTTGGGGCATATTGTCTCCAAGGAAGGGATCTTAGTTGATCCTGAAAAGATCAAGGCCATAATGGAGTGGCCAAATCCAAAGAATGTGGATGAAGTTAGATCATTCATGGGATTGGTAGGATATTATAGGATATTTATTAGAAATTTCTCCAAGATAGGCCATCCCGTCACAACTTTACAAAGAAAAAGAAAGAGATTTGTGTGGACCGTTCAATGTGCAAAAAGCTTTGAGTAGTTAAAGTAGTTTCTCACCAATGCACCAGTGTTAAGAATTGCAGATCTTGACAAGGATTTCATGGTGTGCACAAATGCCTACAAGGAAGTGCTTAATGGAGTCTTAATGCAGGAAGGGAAAGTAGTATGCTATTAGTCCATGCAGTTAAATGAACATGAGGTGAATTATGTAACCTATGATTTAGAGTTGGCTGCCATCATTCATGCCTTAAAAATGTGGAGGCATTACCTCCTTGGCATAAAATTTACACTTATGACAAACCATAATGGACTCAAATATTTGTTTGGGAAACCCTAGTTGAATGCTAGGCAAGCAAGATGGATGGCCACGCTCAGTGAATTTGACTTTGAAATCAAGTATATAAAAGGCAAAGAAAACTGGGTTGTCAATGCTCTGCGCAGAGGAATTCAAGTGAATTACTTGGTAAGTGTAAGTTCTTATAAAACATCCCTGGTAGAAAGGATGAAAAGTGTTGGGAAGCAAGATGAAAAATATAAACAGATGAAAGGAAAATTACTGCAAGGTGGTGAATATGAAGAATATCACCTGATTGAGGATGCCCTGATCAGGTTTAAAAACAAAATTTATGTGCCTAACAATGATGAAATAAAAAGGATGATAATGAAAGAGTTCCATGTTAAAGCCTTATTCAGGCCATCGAGGGTATCAAAAGACCATTACAAAAATTAAAAAGTACTATTACTGGCTGTATTTGAGGAAATACATAGTTTATTTTGTGGCAAAATGCATAGAATGTCAGCAAGGGAAGGCTGAGTGTATGCATCCAGCAAGTTTGTTGTAGTCTATTCCCATTCTGGAACGGAAATGGGAGGTAATTTCTATGGATTTCATTATAGGATTTCCTAAAACATCTAGGCAAAATGATGCAATCATGGTAGTCATTGACAAATTGAGCAAGGTGAATCATTTTGTAGTAGTCAAATCCATTAAATCTGCTAGTGAAGTGGCATTCGTAAAGGAGATTGTGAGGCTACATGGTATCCCCAAGAAAATCATGTCAGATAGAGATTCTAGGCTCACTTCAAGGTTTTGGAAGGAATTGTTTGCAAGGTCAGGAACTTAATTGACATTTAGTACAACATATCATCCACAAACAAATGAGAAAATAGAGAGGAATAACATAATCCTTGAGGACATGTTGAGGATGTATGTGGTGCATCAACCCAAGAAGTGGGAATAGTATCTCCCACTAGTGGAGTTCACATAAATAATGGATACCAAGAATTCGTAAAGATGAGCCCATTTGAGGCCTTGTATAGCAGGGGTTGCAACACTCTTATTAGCTAGAGTGATCAAGTGAACATGGTCCTTGTTGGACCTAATATGATCAAGGAAATGGAGCAACAAGTTCAAATCATAAAACATAATTTGAAAGTGGCATAGGATAGCAGAAGAGCTATGCATATCAACATAGAGTGCACAAATAGTTCCAAATTGGGGAGCATGTTTACTTGAGAATTAAAACCAAGAAGAGTTCCCTAAATATTGGGACATGTTCCAAGTTGGCACGATGACATTGTGGGCCTTTTGAGATCCTTAAGAGGACTAGAATAGTGGCATATAGGTTGGCTTTACCTCCATCCGTTAGAGTTCATGATGTTTTCCATGTATCTTTTCTTAATAGCTATGTGCAGGATCCTAATCATATGATTGATTGGTTTTTGCTACAGGTGGAACTAGAGGGAGAGTTCTAGCCAAAGCTGATGTGCATTCTAGACTAAAGGAGTCTCATGCTTTAGAATCGAGCCACATAGCAAGTCAAGGTGCAGTGGAAACACTTTGGGCCATAGGAGGCAACTTGGGAAATGGCTGATGCTGTAACAACCCAGGTGAAAAGTTCATGTAATAAAAGTTAATAAATGCAAAATAAGGCCATCGGTAAGGGACACATATTCCAAGCTGAATGTTGGGCAAAGATATCCTAGTGGGAATCACTGGATGTGTATTTTGGCTAAGAAAAAATGGGAAAGGATAAAACAAAAAAGACATTTTCGACACATTTTGGTTTTTTATGAAAATAAAGGAAATTAGGAGAACAGTAAGGTGAAAGGTCACAGGTTTCATGTGAGGAGGAAAATGAAGGAAAATAATGGAAAATGAAGAAAATAGAGGTCTAATTAATATAAAGGCTTCTGAGGATAAGTTGGCAAGCTCTTAGTCAATGTAAGCTCTTGGCTCAAGCTTGGTCTTTGCAAGCTCTTAGTCAGTGTAAGCTCTTGGCTCAAGCCTAGTCAGTGTTAACCTCTTGGTCAGTTCAAGTTTGGAACTGTCTCATTATTCTCTCTCTCTCTCATACTCTTGGTCACTTAGAGCTTTCTTGGAGCACTCTAGCTTTAGACTAGGGAGGGAAAAGCAAGCAAAGCGAAAGGAAGGAAAGAAAGGATCAAGGAAAAAGAGAAGGATCAAGCAGCTTCAATGGGAATGCTTGCAGGTAACCTTTGGCATGTGTGATTTCCTAGCTGGTTTGGACATGCATGGTTTTGCATGTTGGTGTATGGTTCTCTTGTTGTCAGTGGCATGGTTTTGCCGGATTATGATAGTGGTTTTCAGCCTAGCCTTGCCCTTTTCCGAATGCCATGGTGTTGGGGTGTTTACCTTAGTTTTTTGAGCTTTGGTTTCTTGGATGGATTTCAGAATCCAGGGCGGAGGTGGTCTCAAGTTTCATTCCCAAAGGCCTAGGAATCCCTTGAATAGTTTTGGTGGGATACATGGTAAAGCCTGAGGGAGAAATCTCAATTTAGGGCTTAGTGATCTGGGTTTGGATTGCGGTAAAGCCTGAGAGACTAGTCTTGGTTTAGGGCATAGTGATCTGGGATTAGATTGTGGTAAAGCCTGAGAGACAAGGAGACGAACAATTCCTCAAGGATAGTGATGGATTCTGGATGGCATTGCAAGTTCAGTTTGGTTGTGATCAGAGCACCGATTTTGGTGTGATCACACTTTGATGAGGGTGGAGGTGGTTTAACCTCTGGATTCCCTTGGTTGTTCTATGAGATCCCACCTTCATGCTTGGAATATGGCACGGGGGTGAATGAATGAAAGAGAGATTTGGTTCAACCATGTCTATGGTCAGGTGGTACGTGGAAGTCCCAAACCTGGTCGGATTTTCCTATGATTAATAAAACATAAGTTCTCTTACTTTTTTCACTTGTTTATATGTGGATTTAATGACTGTCATATCTATGATATTTATATGGTTTTATGCTGTTGTAAGCATGGTTATATGACTAGTTCATGTCATGGTGATATGAAAATGGGGCTCTTAAGCTTCGTGTCTAACTTACAAGAAACTCTCCCACTTACAAAGCTTAAATATTCCCAAGTCTTTATGATTAACCAATGCAGAATTAATTATGTGCTTGAAAATAAGGTGTATGCTTATGGTTGTTTAAATTGTTTATGTGTTGTAAATTGATTTGCTTAAACTGATATAAAACATATAACAGTGAAACAATGTAGCAAATAACAAACACACATAAGACAACAAGTTTAATATGGAGTTCACCCAAAACTCTTGGGCTACATCTCCTTGAACTCTAGTCAACTCAACTAGGCTCTCTGGGATTATGGTCTGAGTTATTTTACAAGCTCCACGCTCAACTCCACTGGTTTACACAAAACACAATGGGTTCAGAACACCATCTTATCCCTTGGCTCTGAAGCTCTCGGCTTTCTGGCTCTAGGCTTTGGCTCTGGGTCTTGGCTCTGGCTTTGGCTCTGGCTTTGGCTCTTGGCTCTGGCTCTGGCTCTTGGCTTTGGCTCGTGGCTCTGGGTCTTGGCTCTGGCTCTGGCTCTTTGGCTTCTACCTTTCAACTGCCTTTCTGCTGCTTGCTCTCAATTGAGCTCTCTGCCTCCTTTGAGGTTATTTTCTAGCTTTTCGGCTACCCCAACCATTTCTCTGTGATTCATTATCCCTCTATGGCTTTGTGGCTTCTCTGCTCCTTGTCAGTTAGACTATCCATCTGGCTCTACGGCTCCATGGCTTCAACATGCATCATTGCCTGTAAAAATGCCTACTTGTAGCGTGGCATGATGATCAGGAGTGGTTACAGAGGTTTCAGGGCCTTCTCATAGGCAAAAACCCAAAAATGGAGATAATTTCGTTACACAGGCATTTTCAGGAAAATACACTATCGGGCATTGTTATAGACATATTTGGGCACTTCAACCCGAATCCTATTATCCATAAACTAGGGCTTTTTAACCCCTAAAAGTGTTGTTTCATACCCTAAAAGATCATGGTCAACTGATTACATCATTCCCCAAAAGTTTCACTTGAAAAACCATCCAGAACTGGCCAAAACAGGACCATATTGACTGCTCCACTGTCAGGGTGCGATGCATACTGATGAGGCCTTCTGTAGGGTGTGATGAGCGAGGATGGACAAATGTCCGAGACAGTTTGCTAAGTGGATGCTCATGGAATCTTCTAGAAACTTCTCCTATGACACTTGCCTCTCTGAATTCACCCAAGGATGAGTAAGAGATTCAAGAAATCTCCAAGTGGAACCAAATGTAACAAGTGGAATGACACTAATAAAAAACCCAGAGATGACTCACACCCTTGCATACATCTATAAATGGATCCCTCATCTGAGAGATCTAGAGGCTGGAATTTTGTAATTTGTAAGGAAGTGCTGATAGTTTGTATCTGAGAAAGAACATTGTATTGTTGGGTGATCTTGCTTTTCATGAGGTGAAGAGGGCTTTGATGCTGAGAGGATGATGCTGGATCAGACAACTGGGTTGTAATTCTCCCTTCTATTTTAATAAAGTTCTTTGAGTTTTCCTCCATACAATTGTGTATTTGTGAATGTTGTTATTTGTGAATGCCATTGTATGTTCATTGTATTTCTGATTTTGCAATGCTTATGATATAATAGATCAAATAAATGTTTGTTTGCTATTGTTGTTTATTTTATAAACTATAGACGGAGCCTGAAGTTAGCTAGATAGCCTTCGAACTTCTCTTGCTCTGCAATTGCATAGTAGATGAATGCTACTTCAGTCAATCTCCAATTTAGTTTATGAATTGAACATTTGACTTACAAACATTGTAGATGCCCTTTTGGTAGCTCAGTAACCTCTCAAGATCATACCTCTATACTTTGCTCTTTACTGTTCATCATAGCTTAGCTTAACTCACTAAAATCAACTGCAAAATTGAGCCAAAACCCATCTTAGTTGCACTCCCTGGCCCATCGCACTGTTTGTCACTGTCTACTAGTATGCATTGCACCTCCCGAGCTTGAAAAGTGCGATGCATCCTTGTTTCTGTGAAGCCCATGTGCGATGACTGACTGAGCCTATTTGCTTTTTTGAAATTTGGGGTTTTTGTCCTTGTTTTCAGCTCTGTCTAGTTGTTTTGCTGCTTATGAACAGTACCTCATTACTGAAGCCTCCTTGCATCAGATAGATCAGCCTCCATTGGTTAGGATTAGTAAATGTTTTTATGTATTTTTCCATCATTTACAATCCTTTGTCGAAAAGTTGCTTAAATTGATCTATCGTTTTGGTACGAAAAGTGTCGTAACTGTCGTTTTGTGTCAAAAAGAGAAGTGTCGTTGAGTCTTCCTTCCCTGGATAGTCGATTGAACTTTTTTGTCATGTACTTGATTTGATTTGTTGATATTTGAAGTGTCGAAAGCATTTTCTATTCGAAATTGAAAAGTGTCATTTAGTCTTCCTTTCTATTTTGAAAAAGAAATTGTCAAAATGTCGCTTTGAGTAAAAATATTTCAGATCTTTACTACATTTAGTTTTCTTTTTTGGCATTTTCACATTAAAGAGAACAAAAACAAATACATGCATTTGCATTTTCATTTAGACTGTGTGCGAAAAATGATTTAGGAAAAGTGCATTTAGTGTGTGTTGTTTGCTCTTTGTTTGAAAGAATCGTAATCTTCTTTCCTTAGTAGCTAGGATTTTCATTGCTCAAAATAAACAACGATTGTTTATCATTGTAGACTGCATATTTAGGAATTTTAAATCTACATCATGTGGTGAACCATTGAAAGGCAAACTTTTAAACAAGATCAACTCTAAAATAAATTTCAATGAACTTAACAACGCTTTGGAACTTAACGCAACACATCTAGAGGTCTAGGCTAGAGACGTGTTCTGGCGTCGTAAAATCTAGTAACTATCGTTTTCATTGAAGGTTGGGTGATTCCTCCTCCTTGATACGACAAGTGCTAGCATGGACTTGTGCTCCCCGTACCATCGCGTATATATTGGGAGACCACAATAGGCTTATATCCTTTATCCATAGGAAGCCGTGTCTGCCGCCCTATCGATCGCAATGCACTGAACATAGCATTTGGGAAGATGGACTGCCGTACATAAGTCCTTGGTAATTTCTCCTTAATTTATCACCAAGGTGTATTTTGCAGTTTTGTGATTGGTTTGGTAATCCCTCTGTCTAAATTTCTAGAGTAGTCACTTTCATTCCTTTTTGACTCTTTAAAAGAAAAGGTCCATCTGAGCACTTGTCACTTCAGGCTCATTAAAAATCGAAGGGGACTAGAGTCATCTTTAGCTTTTTCTCGACTCTTAAAAATTGAAAAAGCAAAGTTGTATCAAAGCGTCATTAAAATTTATTAAATTTGGAATAACATCCCTGTTTCCTTCATTGATCTTAGGTTGAGATAATGGAGTCCACCAATCATGGAACCCCTTTTGAGGGGAATCCTAGTCCTTTTATGGGGAAATATTGGTGCTCCTCATATGGCCTCATTGTCCATTCTGGGACTTACTATTGGCCTACCAGTATGGCTGTTCTCAACCTTTGTGTTTCAAAATAATGTGATTCCTCAGCAATTGAATTAGCATCCAATTGATACTAAAGTTGACCCTTCACCTTCTTCTTTGTTTGTTTCTCCCTCCCCTTCTTCCTCTTCGCTTGGTGAAAGTAGTGATGCTAATAACCAGGTGGCTAAGAAGAAGAAGAAAGGTAAGGAGAAGAAGAAGAAGCCAATTCAGCAAGGGGGCAACCAAGCAACCATAGATTTGGATGCATCAGTTGGTGAAAATACGCACATTAAAGCTCCTAAACCCAGATTTCCATGCATAATATGTAGAGGAGACCATTTTCATCGAGATTGTCCATGCCTCCCTTGGATCTTGAGAAAATGGTCCCCCCCTTTGCACAATTAGGTGTCATAAACCTCTGCTGATCATGTTGATAATACACCATCAACTAGTGATAATGAAGTTCATGGACAGAAAAGGAGAGTCTCCAGTAACCATATGGAAACTTACTGTGGTTATGCAGGATGATTTCATCCATGGAACAGACAAAGTACTTCTTTCACTTCGTCCATAGAATAGACGAAGGTGGAAGGTATCTCAGACCAATACATCAAGGAGTTAAGTGGAAGATCCAGGTTGGTTCCTTTGCCTCTCTCTTATCTATCATACATAGAGGAAATCACAAATTGCTTTGAGCTGTTTGTTTCTAGGGTAGCTGCCAATCCTAGAGGGCTAGTCTATCGAAAATACACCAGTTTTCCAAGAAACTCTCCCCAGGTCCTTTACTAGTTGAAAATCCGACTGACTTAACTCAACTGTCGGTCAAAACAACTATCGTTGAAAGTGAATCTTTTGAGTCCATACCGGACCAAAGTCAACAGGTTGAGATGGCAGTCGACCCAGTTTTACCTTCAGAAGATCATATCCTTCCCGAAGAGAGAGAACGATACTGTTCAAATTCTTTTTGTTACTTCAGAGTCTGATGAACTTGGGGGCAATCTGCCTGTTCCTTCACAACAGGAAGAGAATCCCCCAGTTCCTGCTACTCAAGGGGTTAATTCAACCGTTTATTCGGTACCCCCTCCAAGCAGTCTAGTCACTTCCTTTGATTGGAATCGACTAGCGAGATCTCGCCTTCCTTCTTATGTACCTTTCCGGATCATAGTACAAGTTTACAAAATGATTGTGTCAGGCACTATCATAGATGAGGGTGCGTAAGTGAGTATCCTTTCCTCAACTGCTTGGAAAGCGCTTGGTTCACCATCGCTTATGCCTGTTACTCAGAATTTGTCAGGCTTTAACAAAGGAACCAGTCGACCGTTAGGGATCCTTCCTAAGTTACCGATAACTTTAGGAAGGAAAACTGTTCACCTGAACGTGATGGTAGTCCCAGCACTGTTAGATTACAATCTACTCCTTGGACATGACTATGTTTATAGCATGGAAGCTATTATTTCAACACTCTTCCAAAAGATGTGCTTCCCGCTTGAAGGCAAAATTGTCACCATTGACCAGATTTCATTTCCCAGTTCAAGCATAGCTCCAAGTCAATCATCATCCCTAAATGGTCCTTTTATATCCGCGGTGTCTCTTCAACCTTCATTCCATCCACCTAATTACCGCGAGTAGTCTGGTGAATGTAATGAAGCTTAGGGGGCATGTACCCTTGTCCATTTGGCAGACGAACCTAGCTGAAAAGATAAGTTTTCTTGTAGAGATAAGTTTCCCTGTAGGTTATGTGATTGGTCTGAGATACCTTTCACCTTCGTCTATTCTGCGGATGAAGTGCAAGAAGTGTTTTGTCTGTTTCGCGGACAAAATCATCCTGCATAACCACAGTAAGTTTCCATATGGTTACTGGAGACTCTCCTTTTCATCATGCTGGGGGCATGCAAACCTTTTTATGCAAGCTATAAATGACCATTTTCATTTTCTAGCCTTTTAGTTTTTTTTTTATAGCTTTTTAGTTTTTTAGCTGTTTAGCTTCTTAGGTTAGGTGATTGGTCTGATCACCATTCACCTTCGTCCACTTGATAGTCGGACGAAGCAAAGGAAGTGTTTTGTCTAACTGTGGATGAAACTATCCTACCTAACCTCAGTAGTTCCTTAGCTTTCTAAGTTTTTCTAGCTTTTTAGTTTTGTTGTTTCTAGCTTGCATAATAAGAAACCCCACACTGAGCATATGTTATCTCATGGTTCAATCTCATTAAAAAATAAACCTAACCCTGAGCATAGTTTCTGCAAGGTTCAAGCTCGTTAAAAAATGAACCAGCACCCACACTGAGCATATGTTATTGCATGGTTCAAGATCGTTAAAAAATAAACCTACCACAGAGCATATGTTCCCCTAGAGTTTAAGCTCGTTAAAAATGAACCTACCTTCGGTAAATAACCTTTTTGATTGCCATTACATCAACCTTTTGAGCCTTTGTTGTGTTCCTGCCATCACCTCCATTCTTTTGGCCGATCATACGCTTCCACTTGATCGTTTACCTTTTTGAGGAACATCTGCAATGAGTTGTTTTATTAGTAAACCTCTTCACACGACCATGTTTTGAGAAGTTCCCAACCTACCCGGAACCAGTTGCTACCCTAGGCACCACTCGTTCCTAAAAAATGAGTCCTCTTTAAACCCTTTTTAGACTCGTTAAATATGAAAATATTGTCAAGCAATTGGCCTCTCTAGCTCATTAAATTGATTGGAAGCGCCATCCCTCCTGTATATTTTAATATTTTTCGGACTTGAGGGATTATCTCACGGAAAAAGATCGAGCGCTTGTCTTTTTCGGCTCGCTAAAGTGATCAGAAAAGTCATCCCTTTTGTATTATTTTAATCTTTTTCGGACCTAAGGGATTATGCTATGAAAAAGAACTTCTGGAGTTTCCTTTTCGTCCCTTTTCAAACTCTCTAAACATGAAAAGGACCGAGTTATCCTTGTCGTTAAACTCGTTAAAACAATAACGACAAACTTGTCCACCCAGACAAGAATGAGTTTCACTGTCGCTAGACTCGCTAAAACATAGCGACAGGTTTGCCCGAAGGGCAAATTATAGAACAAGCATATGTTATCCTCCTCAAGCTTGACAAAAATAAAGAGGTACTGATCAGCAATGACTGGGGAAAAAGGGAAGAAAACTTGAATAATTTTATGGTAGCAAGTCACTCTTGAACATGACACTTTCACCTCCATCACCATGATTGAGTCGGGTTGGGTTATTCCGTTCACCATTTGTCTTTCACACCATCCATTTTTGGGGTTAATGCTACCAATCCATCTCAGTGTTGTTGATATGTTCAAGAGAAGTCATTCAATCGAGAATTCACCATCTAGTTAATGTCTCATCCACTGCAATACCTTCAACCTCCATTTTTCATGACCGCCATTCCTGAACCTAGTGTCGTTGATCGTTTTCACCTCCAGAAAATAATTTGCTTCGTTTCGTGTCGTAGATGTGGGATACATTAATGCCCTCCTACGACGGGTCACTTCTTGTCGATATCAACTCATTATCCAAGAAGTTGACTTAGAAACAACCCTTTCAGTACTTTGAAGCTTGCATGCCTCAATGGTAGGTTTCTCACTTCCGGCGACAGGTTGACATCAATGGCCTTTGACCGAAAGATTTTGCGTGGTGTTCGACATCGGATCATATATTCACACCACGTGATTTGTACTGTAGTACCTTGAGGGTCATTATCATTATCGGTGATTCCTCTCGCGCCTGTTAACAACTTACGTTATTGGTTGGTAATCAGGCGATGTCTTTCCATGTTCGACTTCAGAACATCTTTTCACATGGATCGACTTGTACATCGGGCGAAGATTGAATGAGTTTGAAGACCCCAAATCTAGTTTCATCTATCCGGGCTATGATATATTCAGGAAGATATAAACATCAAATGCACATTGAAGCTGCGATGGTCATCCAAGCCAAGGAGGATGAATCTACATATGAAGAATCACCAGTCTACAACTGCAGATGATTATCTATTCTATGTACATGAAATGAATTTATAAAGCTGAGCATGGGAATTCTCGCCTCAACTAGATCATGAAAATTATATGATGATGATGTATTGTATTGTATCTTATACATGTCACCTTCCGGTTTCGAAACCTTAGATCCTCATGTTAAAGCATTTCACCAGACATCACGATTTACGAATTCATGCTTTAGGGGGCAACTTTTATAGACATATTTGTGCACTTCAAACCCAATATTATATGTCCATAAACTAGGGCTCTTTAACCCCTAAAAGTGTTGTTTCATACCCTAAAAGATCATGGTCAACTGATTACATCATTCCCCAAAAGTTCCACCTGAAAAACCATCCAGAACTGGCCAAAACAGGACCATACTGACTGCTCCACTGTTAGGGTGCAATGCATATTGACTTCTACACTAGCCAGGTGTGATGCATACTGATGAGGCCTTCTGTGGGGTGTGATGAGCGAGGATGGACAAATGTCCGAGACAGTTTGCTAAGTGGATGCTCATGGAATCTTCTAGAAACTTCTCATATGACATTCGCCTCTCCGAATTCACCCAGGGATGAGTAAGAGATCCAAGAAATCTCCAAGTGGAACCAAATGTAACAAGTGGAATGACACTAATCAAAAACCCAGAGATGACTCACACCCTTGCATACATCTATAAATGGATCCCTCATCTAAGAGATCTAGAGGCTAGAATTTTGTAATTTGTAAGGAAGTGTTGAAGGTTTGTATCTGCGAAAGAACATTGTATTGTTGGGTGATCTTGCTTTTCATGAGGTGAAGAGGGCCTTGATGCTGGGAGTATGATGCTGGATGAGATAGCCAGGTTGTAATTCTCCCTTCTATTTTAATAAATCTCTTTGAGTTTTTCTCCATACAATTGTGTATTTGTGAATATTGTTATTTGTGAATGCCATTGTATGTTCATTGTATTTCTGATTCTGTAATGCTTATGATATAGTAGATCAAGATGCTTTGATGGTGTTTTGTTACTTTGTATCTACATGTATTCTCTAAGCGGGATAAGTAGGAGAAGAGGTGCAAGCTCTGTCAAGGGGGAGAGAGATCAAGCAAGGAGTTAAGCGGAAGATCTAGGTTGGTTCCTTTGCCTCTCTCTTATCTATCATACATAGAGGAAATCACAAATTGCTTTGAACTGTTTGTTTCTAGGGTAGCTGCCAATCCTAGAGGGCTAGTCGATTGAAAAGACGCTAGTTTTCCCAGAAACATGCGTGTTTTTCAGACTTGAAATCCCCTTCAATCACCCCTAAAATCCCTGTCGGGTCCGCCATTAGGCGTTATATCACATCACATTAGTGTTTTGGGTAAAATCCCAAATACACGGGAAATACGTGAAAAACTCGACAGAATGCCTTCTATCAGACTTCAAATATTATTGCATCCACCCTAATATCACATCGGCTCCGCCTTTGGCCACTGTAGCAATCCCCATTGTCGATCTACAAGATCCCTGATCCAACGGTCAATATGCGATTTCGGGTGGCTTAAGGGGAGGTTAATCGCCCGAAAAGACAGTTTTCCTCTCTCCTCCGCCAGCCACGTGTCGACCAGTGTATGGGATCGGGCAGAGCTAGCCCAATACCGCTTACCGCTTGAGGCCCGCCTGAAATCCCACTTACGAAACTCAAATTTTTATAAATCGCGCCTAAATTCTCCTTCAGGTCTGGCTTTACCACTTCGGGCATCTTTCATTGGTATTTCGGTTTTTACACCGAAAAATGTTAATACACAGAAAATCCCTTTTACCGGATTTCAAATTTTATAAACTGCACTTATGAAATCCATTAGGTCTGGCAATCGCAAGTCGCCGATTTAATCCTGGTCGTCCATTCCTTTTCCGATCCGATGGCTGAGATTGCTCATCGCAATCGTGATCGCATATCGCATTTGGAACGACTCGCGGGTTTTGTCCAATGCCGATGTCGATTTTCCAATCCGATCATCGACGATTGACATATCGTATGATCGCAATCGCCAAATCCAGGGTCCCTATATCGCATACATGTCTACCTCCGATCCGATACATCAAATCGGCGGATCGGGGTTTCTTTCGCCTCCGCTTAAGTCTGCCTCTTGGACCATCTCCGATGCGATTTCCCTTTATAATGGTTTTTTGCCTATTTTAGGGGATTTGGCCTCTTTTTCCAAAGAACAAAGGGCATCTTCTTTCTACAATAACTTCTGCATCCTAAGTCCATTTTAGCCCATTCAAATTGTAGTAGATTCAGAATGAACAGATCTATGCCATGGGGCCACATCCAGGAACTTCCTTGGACTTTCATTTTCCTCTGTGAGGAACACTTAGACTTAGGAGTCTATCCAAAATCCATTTTGCATCACATGGTTATTTCATGTATTTACTTGTAATTGTTAAAATGATGGATGCAAGACCTAATTGAGGTTATAACAGTTCAATGGAGAAGATGGTGATCTTTCTGGTTATGTTTCATAAGTCCTTTTAGTCATTCATGCTTTATCTTGTATCCTAGACCTGTAGGTTGCATTGATGCCAAGTGTTTGACATAATGTCAGTCTCGGTTGGGGATGCTTAGGCCTAATCCTGAGGTTTATTTTAATGTATTAGCATTGTCATCGTGTCTTTGATGGATTTTGGAGGTTGTAACAAGTTCTGGGCTGAGGTTGGGATTTTGGGCTAGAAAAGTGGCTCAAATCTTGGGGACGCTAGCACAAGTTTGCTGAAAAGAGTCCAGGACGCTGACACATGGGCCTGTGAGAGCGACTTTGGGTTCTGGACATTGTCATGCCTATAAAATGAGAGTGACCAGGGGTTAAAAGTCTTAAACCATCAGTGGGACTCAGGGACATGATGTCTGAGTGGTTGACATGTCTCCTGAGGGTGTTGTTGTTGATGTGGATGTGTTTGTTTGATATGTTCCATCGATTCCACTTCCTTAAGGTCACCAAGGAAGTTGAATCCCTTATAGTGACTTCTCTCGTCGCATGTTTACCCCAATTGGCTGGTTGCTTGGGTAGACTTGGGAGGAGGGGATGTTACAGATTAGTATCAGAGCATGGTTGTGCTCTCCTTGGGTGAATGTGTTGGTCATGCATGCATGTCAGTTGCATGTGTGTCTCTTACACTTGCATTCATTTCATAATGTTGATCATGATTGTAGTAAAGTTTTCATGAGGAACTTGATGTTAATTTTGTGGAATGCATCGTTAGGAGTATATGACTAGTTATATGATTATATGCAGCTTGATTACATCCTTGTATGTTAGGTTGCATTCTTGGTTGTTTGATTACATGTATCAGTCTTGTAGGTTGGTTACAAGAATTGATAGCTTATGCTCGACTACATGCGTTCATGCGTATTTGTAGTTGATTAGGCATTGCTTATGCATGTTGATGGTTGCATGTGGCAATGTGTATAATGGAGTAATGGTTGTTGTCATGCATGAGGTCATAGCATGTATTGTTGATATGGCATTGCATTGGTGATTGGACCCTAGCTAGAATGAGGCGTATATGGTTTGGTACTCATATGTTATATGTATATATGCAGTTGTTATGCATGTATGGTCTTGGTTATAGTTATGCATGAATAGTAGGTCAAACATGCCTTGTGAAGTCATGGTATGAAATTTAGGTCATCAGGATGATATTGGTACGTTATGATGCTAATGTGTTGGCTAAGATAGACTCAAGGAGATGCAAATCATCATAATGAGGTTGCATCATTAGGCTTTGGGGTAAGAGTAGATCGTCATACATGTATTGTATGTTGACATGCAGGTTTGCAAGTTAAGATTTTTTATATGCATTAGGGTTATATACATTAGGTTTATGTACATGTCTTTTGATGTTATGGTTACATTCATGATAGATGTTAGTTGATTAGTGTAGTTGTATTCACATGTGTCAGATAGTCAAGAATGATAGTAACCTGTAATTTTATGCATTGTTATTGTTGTTTTATATTAGATAACTTGATGATTGTTATATGTTGTTGATGAGCATGATAGGTTAACTTGTTGTTGTTATATGCTAGTAACTTAATGATTAGGGTTATTACATTAAGATCTTGATTTTATATGTATCATGATAAATTGGATTGACCTATGCAGATGGTTAGGGTTACAACATTCAAGTATGATCCGACATATTTGCGATATGGTGTTGCATTAATCTAGATTGACTTTGCATATGTGTGAATGATAATTGTGTATGAGTTATGATGTAAACATGTTAGCTAGTGACTATTTTGGATATCATGATATTATTTATGATTGAGTTAATATTTCGTGAAGTTATATCATGTTAACTCGATTGATTGCGCAAACAAGATTGCCCCCACCCCCCAAGATACATTAAGGTATGAACTTGCTTATGTCATCTACCTTGTGCTTGACTGTTTGATTATGACATCTATTTGGTGTTTGAATGTTTGGTGTCTAGTTGATTTATTTAACATGGTATGTTTGCAAGTTGGTTGAATGCTTGATGAATTTCATAATATGAGTGTGTTCAAATGATATTGTTTTGAGATGATTGTACTAATACATATTTGTTCAGATAGTTGATATGTACTTGAGCATAGTAGGTGACAGTTGTAGCATTATGTCTAATGACTATGAGTTGACTATGGCCCTTGTAAAGCTTGATTTAAAATTGATAGATATGATTTTCTTGATAGTTGGAACATGTGGTTAACATGTGTAAGTAGTTGCAGGGTAACATACTAGGTACTAGCGTGACAAGGTAACACTTGATGTGTTTTAAAACTAACAATTGGGTGATGTGATAGTACATAGTAAGCCTCGATTGCAACCAGGTAAAAAGGTAAAAGGAAGGAATTGGACAAGTATTCCTTTGGCTAGGTTTGGAAACACTAATTCCAAACGAATGAGTGCTTCACATACATGAAGTATTCTTAACCTTGATTTGTCTGAAATTATGTGGATATGTGTTATACTCATAGACATGTAATTGAAAAGTATATTAGCTAGTCTCTAGTTACAGGTGGATTTTTCAAGGGAATTGGAGTCCCTTGAGAGATGGCATGGACGTGTTCAACTACAAGGCAATGTGCTTGGCACAACAACATATGGTATATGGTGTATTGTTATATTTATTTATGCACTAACAATTATGTTTTTATGGTAGTATGATGTAGGGGATTGCATGGTAAAGAAATTGCCATGAAATTTTGAAGAAGGCTCAGGTTGAGCTTTCCTTTGGAACCATGGGGATTGAGTCATGGTGTTCGTTGTTAGTGTAGTGCTTTTGGTATTTTGTGATTTTTTCACTTGATTTGTGATTTTACGTGTGTCTGGTGGATAGTTATGCCACTTTTTTACGGTGTCATATCGTTATTGGTTTTCATGGTTAGTTTTCTTCTTGTTTGTTTCTTGGCTTGCCTTTTATGTTTTGAGTCTTGGGAATTGTTTGGGAAAGAGGAAAAGTTGATGGAGCTCGGGGAGAGATGTGTGGTACCCGATAGATGTTGCAAGACTCAGAATGAAGCTCGGTGCATGAGTAAGTGTAGCGGAAGGTAATACTATGAAAGTCGTTTGGATTGGTTGGTCCACAATGGTAAATTGATGGTGGTAGTATAGACATGTGAAAGGTAACTAGAAAAGGTAAAGTAAATGTATGTGAGGCGTCAAATGCCTTGGCTACGTTGGGAACTATTATTCTCAATGTTGTGCATGAATAAATGAAGTTCTCTTAACCTAGACCTTATGTTATCTGGTAATTATGTTATGATCATGATTATGCTGATGTTTATATATGTATACATGTATGTATGTATGTCATTGTTTGACATAATGATGATTGTTTTATGCTAATGTTTATGTATATATATGCATGTATCCATGTATCTATGTCACTGTTTGACAGGGTCATCAAGAATTGTCCTTGCAAAGGAATGATTGCTTACGCAAGCGAATGGCATGAAGAGGTTCCTGGCCTTACGAGGAATCAATTGAGAAGAGTAGTCATGAAAATATACAAGGTCAATATCATATGGTTATGAGTTGATATTATGTGATTATATTATGTCTATGTTATGGACAGGTTATACCGAGGGATACAACAACAAAATGAAAGCAATGTGGTTTATGACATGCTGGGACAAGCATGGGTAAGACACTGGAAGCAAGGTTATTTGGTAGAGACAATGTGGTTCTGGATGTGTGGTACTATTGTTGTGCACGTGATCTTATGTGCATATAGATGTTGGATATGCGGTGCTATGTACATATTGTACTATGTGCATGATGTATATGCAGCGTTGTGTGCATATGGTGCTCTGTGCATGTTGCATATGTGGTGTTGTATACAGATGATGCTATGTACATGTTGGATATGCAGTGCCATGTACATGTGGTGTTGCGTGAAAATTGTACATGTGGCACTATGTACACATGGTGTTGTGTGCATGATTGTACAAGTGGTGCTACGTACATGTGGTGTTGCTTGCATGTTATACAAGTGGTGTTGTGTGCATGTAGTTTTGTGTACATGTCGTGCATGTGGCACTGTGTACATGTGGTGTCGTGTATTTCTCATGCATGTGGTACTGTGTACATGTGGTATTGTGTACACATTGTATAGGTGGTGTCGTGTAAATGTGATGTTGTGTAGGTGGTGTCGTGTACATGTGATGTTGTGCACACGTTGTGGAGTTGGTTGCAGTGTACATATGGTACTGGTGTAGGTGTGGTATTGTGTGCATGTCATACATGTTGTGTTGAAGGCACACAGTATTAGGTGCATGTATTACATGGTGCTATATGCCGTGTGTAGCTGTATGTGTGTGATGCACACTATGTGTTTGTGCAGATGGTTGAGGAGAAGGTATTGGGTGTTTGTATGGTGTGGAAACCGATCTGGAGTGTGCACATAATAAAGACAAAGGTAGAAGCTAAGGATTGATGAAAGGATGAGTATCAACATTTTAATTCAGTTTTATTTATGCATGTGATTTATGACTATGGTATATGATGATTATATATGATCTATGATTCTAGTTTATGATGGTTACATGTGATTTGAGATGTTGATTTATGATGGTTGTGTTCTGAGCTAACCTGATGTGATATGTTTATACATGATGATTTGTTCAAATATGCTAGTTTGAATTGTTGTGACAGGAAGTAAACAAGATTGCAAGTGTACCTTATTGACGAGCTACCAATGAGGTATGATTGAGGTTATTTCAATTTATTTGAATCTAATGGAGATTATGTGCTTAGAACAGGAATTCATGAACATACCCGGTTGGGTGGTTGAAATCGACTGCAAGAATTGATAGCAACAACAAAAGAAATTGGAACATGTAGCAATATGCTCGTAGAGTACTTCCGGAGTAGGGCCATTATGGGACATTAGTACCCAATAATGTCCATTGATTTCCATGAGCATGCTATGGCCGATATGGTGGTTTTGAGGCAGGTATATGCCTTGGTTTTGTATCTTTCGATGCGAGGAATCCTTGCCAAGGGATGGATCACCTAGGTTAGGGGATTCCAATGAACTTGGAAGGTGAGTGAATGCACGGAAGTGGGGTGACCAGATTTGCTGAGGGAATATGTAGCAGAAAAGGGAAGGTCGTGGATATATTAGGTTTGGTCATTAACATTGCCAGATGGAATCAAATGTACATTGGGAGTGCGAAATGGAACAATGAGCCGATAACTATTCATCGAGGGGACAAGTGGCACAAGATTATAGCACTGGACATTGGATGCAACTTTGACTGTGGCAGTGGATTCTGGACTTCCTGGGAAGGAGGTGAATCCTGGTATTACTTTTGAGGGTGGAGGTGTGATCCTTTGGATTCCCTTGTTGATTGATACGGGTATCGTATCCTTTTATTTGCTGGTTTAGCAAATGTGCATATGTGTATATGTGGTTATTGTAAATACTGTAATGAGTTGTGTTATAAAGCTCCAGTATGCGGTATGGTTATTATATTGTCATGTTGTCATGATGTTTTTCTTTTGAGCAGGTCTTTCATTGTAAATACTGCAACGAGCTAATTTATAAAGCTCCATGGGCAATATGTTTGCTTTTCAACAATCTTATTGAGGTCTTGGTGTGGTTTAACACCGAGGATGGTGTTCCCCAAGAGGGATGGTTTTGTAACAACCCTGGTGAAAATTTCATGTAATAAAAGTTAATAAAGGAAAAATAAGACCATAGGTAAGGGACATGTATTCCAAGAGAATGTTGGGAAAATATGTCCTAGTGAGCATCACTGGATGTGTGTTTTAGCTAAGGAAAATTGGCAAAGGCTAAGGCAAAGGCATTAAAAGGAAAAAATGCATTTTTGGCACTTTTTTTTTTTATGAAAATAAAGGAAATTAGGAGAAAAGTAAGAAAAAGGTCACAAGTTACATGTGAGGAGGAAAATGAAGGAAAATAATCGAAAATGAAGAAAATAGAGGCCTCATTAATAAAAAGGCTTATGAGGACCAATTGGTAAGCTCTTAGTCTGTGTAAGCTCTTGGCTCAAGCTTGGCCAGTGAAAGCTCTTAGTCAGTGTAAGATCTTGGCTCAAGCTTAGTCATTGTTAACCTCTTGGTCAGTTCAAGTTTGGAACTCTCATTATTCTCTCTCTCTCATACTATTAGTCATTTAGAATTTCTTGGCGCACTCTAGCTTTGGATCAAGGAAGGAAGAGAAAGCAAAGAGAAAGGAAGGAAAGAAAGGATCAAGGAAGAAGAGAAGGATCAATAAGCTTCAGTGGGAATTCTTGTAGGTAACCTTTTGCATGTATGATTTCCTAGCTGGTTTGGACATGCATGGCTTTGCATGTTGGTGTATGGTTCTCTTGTTGTCGGTGGCATGGTTTTTCGGGCTATGACAGTGGTTTTCAACCTAGTCTTGCAATTTTTTAGATTCCATGGTGTTGTGAAGTTTACCTTGGTTTTTGAGCTTTGGTTTTCCGGATGGATTTAGGAATCCGAGGCAGAGGTGGTCTCAAGTTTCATTCCCAAAGGCCTAGGAATCCCTTGACCAATTTTGACAGGATACATGGTAAATCCTGAGGGAGAAGTCTCGGTTTAGGGCCTACTGATTCAGGTTTGGATTGTGGTAAAGCCTGAGAGACTGGTCACGATTTATGGTCTAGTGATCTAGGATTGGATTGTGGTAAAGCTTGAGAGACAAGGAGACAAAAAAATTCCTCAAGGATAGTGATGGATTTTAGATGGCCTTCCAAGTTTTGTTCGTTTGTGATCAGGGCACCAGTTTTGTTTTTATCATGGTTTGGTGAGGCCGGAGATGGTTTAACCTCCGAATTCCCTTGGTTGTTCTATGAGATCCAACATTCATGCTTGGAATATGGCACGAGGGTGTTTGGTTGAAAGAGAGATTTGGTTCAACCATGTCTATGGTTGGGTGGTATGTGGAAGTCCCGAACTTGGTTGGATTTGCCTATGATTAATAAAATCTAAGTTCTCTTACTTTTTCACTTGTTTATATGTGGATTTAATGGTTGTCATATCTCAAATATTTATATGGTCTTATGCTAGTTGTAAGCATGGTTATATGACTGGTTCATGTCATGGTTATTTCACGTATTTACTTGTAATAGTTAAAATGATGGATGAAAGACCTAATTAAGGTTATAACAGTTCAATGGAGAAGGTGGTGATCCTTCTGGTTATTTTTCATAAGTGATTTCAGTCATTCATGCTCTGTCTTGTATTCTAGACATATAGGTTGCATTAATGCCAAGTATTTGACAGAATGTCAGTGCTGGCTGGGGACGTTTAGGCCTAATGCTGAGGTTGATTTTGATTTATTAGCATTGTCATCATGTCTTTGATGAATTCTAGAGGTTGTAACAAGTTCTGGGTAGAGGTCGGGATTATGGGCTAGAAAAGTGGCTCAAATCTTGGGGACACTGGCACAGGTCTACTGAAAAGAGTCCAGGGACGCTAGCACATGGGCCTGTGATAACGACTTTGGGTTCTAGACACTGTCATGACTATACCATGAGAGTGACCAGGGGTTAAAAGGATTAAACCATCAGTGGGACTCAAGGACAAAATGTCTGAGTGGCTGACATGTCTCCTAAGGGTGTTGTTGCTGATGTGTATGGGTTTGTTTGATACGTTTTGTCGATTCCATCTCCTTAAGGTCACCAAGGAAGTTGAATCCCTTATAGTGACCTCTTTCGTTGCATGTTTACCCCAGCGGGTCAGTTGCTTGGGTAGACCTGGGAGGAGGGGGTGTTACAGATGCCATGAAAGCTAATTATCCATTTCTATTTGTTGGTTAAGGAAAATGTGTAAATGATTGTAAATAATGTATAGATTTGTGTGTATAAAGCTCCATGAAATAATATGTGGTTGTATTTTATTTATGGTGTTACATACAAGTAAAAGAACATTGAGGGTGGTGTTCCCTCAAGGGGGAGGGGTCTGTGACAACCCCAAACATTATTCTCTCATAAAAATGCATTATAAATATTTTTCCAGAAATGAAAATTTAAAAGGGGCCTAAGTCAAGGGACATAAATTCTAGAGTTGAGGAGGTTGCTAGCTAGGGATGTTTATGGGTTCTTGTGTAGAAATTTGAACTGTTTTCAAACAACCATTAAAAGACTGGTTGGTGTAGACTCTTAAAGTAAATTGGCTACAAATAAAAGTACACAGGTCCATGTTGTTTGGGAATAATAACAAGGAAAAGGACAAGATACTAAGAAGGAAACTGCACATTGCAAGCAACAAGGATGAGGGAGTAAATGCAAGCCTAGAAAAGAAGTCAAGGAGGTGTAAGAAAATGAGAGGGAAGATAGGAAATATGGGCATTCAAATTCAAGATGGAAACGATTGAGAGGGTAGGGAGAACTTGACTTGATCCAGGCATTAAGCAGATAGAGAGCATTCTACATGAAGAGAAGAAGAAGAGAAGAAGAAGAGAAGATAAGGGAATTCTTTTGGTTGGAAAGTTTGGTGGACATATGGTCTCTCCTTGGTGAGGAACAATGCCTTTGGAGTCCTTGTAAAACTAGAGGGTGGAGATGGTTTTCTTTGGATTCCCTTAGTGGTGTGGGTGGAGGATTGTGTCCTTGGATTCCTAGAGGGAGAGCCTTTGAAACCTCTTGTTGTTGTAGTGGGTTTTTGATTCCCTTAAGTGGGTGGAACAACTTTGTTTTTATAAGGGTGGAGATTTATTCTCTGGCTTTCCTAGACACTCCTGGGGTGGAGGCAGTTGGTCTCTGGATTCCCTATGTGTACTTGGGTGGAGAAATAATGTTTGGATTCCATGTGTGCTTGGGTGAAGATTTTGAACTTATGGATTCCCTATATGCACTGATTGGCTGCCATTTGGTAGATGGAGGCTGGAAGTAGTTGGCCTTTGGATTCCTTGTATGTTATCGGATTGCTGAGTGGCTGGTGGGTGGAGGAAGGAGGTCCTATGGATTCCCTGTTTTAGCTGGTAGTTGGTGTTTAGTCTTTTGAGCAAGCCCCCCTTAGTCTCTGGATTTTGGCTCGGGGGTGACAACTCCAAGTGAGGTTGGATTCAACTATCTATGGTTGGGTGGAGAGTCCTTGTTCTTGACTCAATTTCCCTACAAATTTAAAGATAACTATCATTTTTTACTTGTTTAAAGGTTAATGAATTTATGATGCATTTCTGGTTTGAAATGGCTTTGGATTTATGGATTGTAATAGTGTTGTTAATTCAATGAGTATGTGATTACATCCATTTGTGGAAATGGAACTTATATTGGTGATTAAATCACACACACACACACACACACACACACATCACATCTCTGAAATGAATGATACTGCTAAGCAAGTTAAGCAAGTGTGAGCTTCTGAATTGGAAATGAAGTGCTGTGTGAAATGCTTGATGGTTTTATTCATAACACATATACATAAGACAGAATGTGTAATTCTTTATATGATAACAAAGATGATTTTACAACCTTGAACTAGAATTATGTCATGTATAAGTTGAACAGTGTTGTTAATAATATATATAAGTAACAACAAAAAATCATGAAATTCTACAAGTAGTGGAATGGTCCATGATAATCTGGATTGAAACCAGGAAACATTGGGCCTAAAGACCCCTTCCATTAATAATATATGACTACAAGGGAGATGACCTGCTTAGTACGGTTAGTGTATACACACATATAATTATTCACTTAGTCATAAGCCTGTGGATCCACTCAGGTGGCGTTGTTCAAACACTAAAATAATTTTTTCCTCTTTTAAGTATAAGAATAGCCCAAAATCCTTGCATGAAGGTTTATCTAGCCTTACATTTTCAACAGCCTGGAGGTCATTGATGAACTTCCTAGCATGACTAGTTAGGCCTTGGAAACCCCTGCATAGCACATGGAGTTGATTACAGGTTTTCTTTAGACTATGGAGCTCCTAGCTTGTGGTAGGAGAGGTGGAGCCCTTTCAGGAGTTCACTGTGGGTTCTCAACAGAGAGTGTATGCAGGAGCGCCTAAGCCAACATGCTTGGAATTCATCGTTCTGGTGTGGGGAATGTTTAAGGGCCAGGAACTTGTTGGAGTGGCTTTAGCCTAAGCTCAAGAGGATAGAACCAATGGGTTCTTGACATGTCATGGTGGTCATGGAGGGGCGTTGCGTAGGTCTCTTCAATTGAAAAACCATTGTAGTTGAGCTGCAAAGGAAGCCATGTTCATGGTGGAGATGAATGCAAGTAGCAAGTAACAAAACCCTAATGATATAGCCTCACAGAGCTAACCTTATTTCGAAGAGGGTAGTCAAAACCATAAATAGGTATCCATAGATTAGTTTTCGAGATTTCCCTCTATCACAATTGGATAAGGAAAGCTGACGAGGCTCAAAACTTCCACCCCAAAAGTTTAAATGCGTTACCCAAGGGATTGGCTAGGATAAAGTTGGTGGGAAGAGTTGGCTGACACTTACACTTGAATATTTAGCTCGAATATTTAACTTACACTGCAAAAAGGATGGGCAGGCTGATGTTAGGACAGGATTTGCTGGTGGATACGCCATCTCAATAATAATGCCATTGTTTGGATATGGATCACGTAACAGATGGGCCTAGTGAATTAACACATAAGCCCAAGAGTTGTGCTATTGGATGGGTACCAGACCCACTTGACAAGTCAGCCCGGAAGGTTTACCTCAAAGCGTTCTCAAGTGTGCATGTGAAAGGGGAGTGGGACCAAAGTGTTAGGATGACATGGCACTACAACCACATGGGCCAATTAGAAGTGACAATCTATAGTGTGGTAGCCTACAACCTCCACATGTCCCTGAGGTCCCACTTGCGGGTTCAAGTGGAGCACATAAGGAAAGTGCTAGGATGAAACAAGCAAGGTGACGTAGGTATGGTCTTGTGGTAGGAACATCAACTTGACTACTTCTCTATTGGTCAAGGGGCGACCCCACTACACATGAAATCCCGATGAATAATGAAGGAGAGCATTGGGATGATGCATACTGGTGGGATCCACTCAAGTTAATAAAAAGTAATAATAGAAGGAGTCGCCAGGATAATTCACCTGGGTGAGCTAATGTAGGATGACAAGGAACCGTCACTCGTGGACCAATCAGAACATGGTGGGGGAGGGTCCCACCAACCCACATGTATGTGACACCCTCCCTTTGTGATGTCAATAAGGGGAGGGAAAGGGCCCCACAGAGATCATGGACCATTGGATGGGTCACAGTTAATGTAGACTATCTGATGTGGGGCCAGGAACCCCAAGCTAGAACCAAATATGCACCACCCCTTTCACGATTTAATTGTCAAGTTGTTTACCTCAGGAAATCCATTTATCAGAGGCACAAAGAAACGTGGGCCATTGAATTAGTGGAAAGTGGAAGAATGGTTTGATGGGACAATAAGTAGACCTTGAGTGTGGATCAACAATGGGGGATCACCGTTTATGATCCGATAATGTTTTCACCCCCTAGGGTGACATCAGTAGAGAGGGGACCCCCCTCACATGTCGTGGATCAACTTATTGACATCAATGGTGTACATTGTGTCACACCCCCCACATGGGTGACATCTACGCTAGGATGACCCCACACACAAGTCGTAGATTTGCCGGGCCAACTCAAACATCATATTTGATGGTAGAGGGAAGGGACCACAAGTTGGGTTGTGTGGCACAAAAGAGTCAAAAGGATCTTAAGAGACAAAAATGATTTTTCCCCATTCCTCTAACAACACAAGAGGATTTGGTTTAGCAAGTGACACCTATCCCACTAAGGTAAGTAATGTGAGGTGGTTCGTTACAATTGAATAGGCTCACTGGCTACGAAGCAATGCTTGTGATTCCTTGAAGTGACTTTGTCAGGGTACTAAATAGGCTTGTTGGTAGTGAAGTAACACCGGAGATGACACTAAAACTCTAAATATCTTAAACTCATGAAATTTATATAATCCTTCTTCCTAATCGAAACAACTAAAGTTTTACTAGTCTTGTGAAACATGTTTAGCAGTTAGGAGGAATAAAAGGGAATACATCTTTAACCAAGCTAAGTAAGGAAGCTAGGTTGATCAATAGGATGAGATAATACATCCTGAAGGCTAGACCTTGCACATAATTTTAGACGCAAACAAAGAAGTTGGGGTTCTTTCAGTGTGTCACCAAGTGTTGTAGTTGTTACAACCCCCTCCAAAATTTTGCTTACATTCAAAATTTTGAGCCCCCTTATGATCATGTCATTCATCATTTTGAGTCATTAATGTCATGCTCGATCAAGTTTTCTAAGTGTTCAAGTATTTACTTGGGAAATCTAAGTGTCGAAGCTCTGTTTCACCATTATTGATTGTGATTGACTACGACTGACCATGGTTGACCTTCATTGATTTTCATATTGAGATATTTTTTGTCACAATACGATGTTGGACCATGGTTGACCATGGTTGGTCATGATTATAAACCCAAGGGTTTTAAATTAAACTCTAAGATTAATATTATAAACCCTTTGAATAATATTATACCCTAGGAATATGAACCCTTAGATAAATAAACACAAGGAATTGATATTATAAACCGAAGGGAATAATAAACCCAAGGGATTAATACTAAAACCCCAAGGGAATAATATTAAACCCAAGGGACTAATATTATAAACCCAAGGTATATAAGGGTTTGTTATAGCTTCTCTAAGATCTTCCTCTTTTTTATTTTTTGGAATATCATATTCGTATATTTGTTTATTTTATAGCTTCCTAAAAGCCCATAAATTTTTTTCTACTTACCTAGTATTAGAAAAACTCTATTCTAAAGTCAATGATCTCCTTTCTCTAAGATCAAACAACAAAATTAGGATGATGAGTTGGCATGTAATATAATTTGGGAGGAACTTCAAAAAGATAACTATCTTTGAAAATATCATTATATAACCTTTCAAAACTATTGTTACACCTTGTAATAGTTTCATATTTCCTCCTTGATTTTCCTAGGAAATATTAATGATGACATTTCCTTTCATCACAACTTCCCAAAAAACCATCACAAAAACCAGCCAAGAGCTAATTGAATCAGCCTTAAAATTTCTAAAACATTTTATAAATTCCCCTTGTAAATACAGACAAAATATTCTCAAGAAAACATCATTAAATGAATTTAAAATAATATTTGAAGTTTTGAAGAGCTCCCATGTGATTTCCTACTTAAACGCTATCAAGTTTGGAAAAAAAAACAAAACAGTAAACCTTAAAATAGAAAAAAATCAAATCAAATCAAAATAAAACCAAGAAAGTGCCATTTATTATTAAACTTAATCCTTCAACTTGTCCTGACGATGAACTACACTAGCTGGTTCAAAACGCGTCGACAAATGAAATATCATGTGATTTATGCTAAAAAATATCTCATAAACTTGATATGGATCATAGAAGTCTCAATTCAAACCTAATCCTATCAACTTAGGTACAACCACATTAAGAATATTAAGTACCACATTATAAGATTTTAAGATTATAATATTTGGCACCACATTTATAATATTTAAAATTTTAAATGTTAGATACCACATTTATAATAATTTAGATTTATTCTAGCAAGGGATGAATACTTTTATTATTAAACCTAATTCTATAAACCCTGTTTTAATTTAATCTAACATTTATTCTAATCTTTGAGTCAATTTTTTTAAAATATCAATTCTAATTTTATATTTCATGCCCTTGGACATGGCCTCAAGGGATAAGACTTGCAACATCTATGAAATACCAATTTCCACATTTTAAGTCCACCGATATTTCAGTTTTAATACCAACTGCAAGCAAAGAATCCATTGGCAGAGTTCAGATTATTCATTTGGTGTTGCAGGCAACCATAATTCGAAAGCTGGGCATATGCGAACATCTATGAATAAATCTTCATCCAATTGTAGAGGCATTAGTCCCCGTCGATGGTCTGTTTTTCATTGGGCTATCACCTTGTCTCCTTAGCCATGACTCCATAGTGCAGTGTTTCCTTGGGTTGATAATATAAACCCAAGGGAATAATAAACCCAAGATATTAATACTAAAATCCCAAGGGAATAATATTAAACTGAAGGGATAAACATTATAAACCCAAGATATCAAAACCGTAAGATAAATATTATAAACCCTAAAATAAACATGGTTGACCATGGTTTACCATCATTGAACCCTAAAGGCGAGGTATATAAACCGTAAGGTAAATATTATAAACCCTAAAATAAACATGGTTGACCATGGTTATTTTCATATTCAGAATTTTTTTTTCATAATTTGATGTTGGAACATGGTTGACCATGCTTATAAACTCAAGGGATGTATATGAAACCCAAGGATTTATATTATAGACCCTATGAGTAATATTACACCCTAGTAAAATGAACCCTTAGATTAATAAACTCAATGGATTAATATTATAAACCCAAGGGATTAATATAAAAAACCCAATGGATTATAAACCTAAGGGAGTAATATTAAATACAAGGGATAAAACCAAGGGATTAATATTATAAACCCTAGGTATATAAACTTTAACATAAATAATATAAATCCTAAAATAAACATGGTTGACAATGTTTTACCATGGTTTATTTTCACATTGAGACAATGGTTGTCACAATGTGACATTGGACCATGGTTGACTATGACTATAAACTTGAGGGATTTATATTAAAGCCTAGGATTAATATTATAAACATTATGAATAATATTATACCTTAGGAATATGAACCCTTAGATTGATAAACCCAAGGGATTGATATTATAAACCCAATAGTTAATTTTAAAACCCCAAGGTAGTATAAACCCAAGGGATTAATAATATAAACTCAAGGCATATAAACCCTAAGAAAAATATTATAAACTAAGGGAATAATAGACCCAAGGGATTAATACTAAAAACCCAAGGGAAAAATATTAAACCGAAGAGAAAAAAATTGTAAGCCCAAGGCATATAAACCCTAAAATAAAAATGCTTCACCATGGTTGACCATGGTTAATTTTCATATTGACAAAATCTCTATCACAATACGAAGTTGGACTATGGTTGACCATGCTTGATTTTCATATTGAGACAACCTTTGTCATAATGCGATTTTGGACAATGATTGACCATGGATGATTTTCCTATCGAGACGATCTTTATCATAGCGTTGGACCATGGTTGACCATGGATGACCATGGTTGTCACAATGTGACGTTGGACCAAGAGAATATTTTCCAGAATGTGACCATGGTTGAGTATGGTTGATTTTCATATTGAGATAGTCTTTGTCACAATGCAACATTGGAACATGGTTGACCATGGTTGTTTCATATTGAGACAATCCATGTCACAATGTGACATTGGACCATGGTTCATCATGGTTGAGCATGATTAACATTATAAACCTTATGAATAATATTATGGCCTAGGAATATGAACCCTTAAATTGATAAACCCAAGGGATTGATATTATAAACCTAAGGGATTAATTCCAAAACCTCAAGGAAATAATATTAAACCCAATGAATTATATTAAAAAACCAAAAATATATAAACCCTAGGATAAATATTATAAACCCTAAAATAAGCATGGTTCACCATGGTTGACCACAGTTGATTTTCATATTCACACACTCTTTATCATAATACAAAGTTAGACTATGGTTGACCATGTTTGATTTTCATATTGAGACAACCATTGCCACAATGCAACGTTGGACCATGGTTGACCATGGTTAACCATGGTTGATTTTCATATTGAGACAACCTTTGTCACAATGTGATGTTGAACCATGGTTGTCACAATGTGACGTTGGACCATGAGACAATCTTTGTCACAATGTGACCATGGTTATTGACGATAATTGACCATGATTGACCATGGTTGACCATGATTGATTTTTATATTGAGACAATCTTTGTCACAATGCAACATTTGACCATGTTTTATTTTCATATTGAGACAATCTTTGTCACAATGTGACATTGGAGCATGGTTGACCATGATTGACGATGGTTGATTTTCATATTAACCATGATTCACCATGATTGACCATGATTGACCATAGTTGATTTTCATATTGAGACAATCTTTGTCACAATGCGACATTTGACCATGGTTGAACATGATTGCACATGGTTGACCATGGTTTACCATGGTTATTGACGATCATTGCACCATGATTAAATATGGTTGATCATGGTTATTGATGATCATTGCACCATGGTTGACCATGGTTAACAATGATTGACCATAGTTAATGATGTTTGACCATAGTTGATTTTCATATTGAGGCAATCTTTGTCACAATGTGACGTTGGACCATGGTTGTTTTTCATATTGACCATGATTCATCATGGTTGACCATTATTGACCATGAGTGATTTTCATATTGAGACAATCCTTGTCACAATGCGACATTGGACCATGGTTGACCATGATTGAAGATGGTTGACCATGGTTAATTTTCATATTGAGACGATCTTTGTCATAATGTGACGTTGGAGCATGGTTGACCGTGATTGACGATGCTTGTTTTTCATATTGACCATGATTCACCATGGTTGACCATCATTGATTTTCGTATTGAGACAATCATTGTCACAATGCGACATTTAACCATAGTTGACCATGATTGAACATGGTTGATGATGGTTGATTTTAATATTGATACAATATTTGTGACGTTGTGGCATTCGACCATGGTTGAGGATGGTTGAACATGGTTGATTTTCATTTTGAGAAAATATTTGTCACAATGTGGCATTGGACCATGGTTGCCCATGATTTTAAACCCAAGGAATTTATATTAAACCCTAGGATTAATATTAAAAGCACTATGAATAATATTATACCCTAAGAATATGAACCCTTAGATTAATAAACCCAAGGGATTGACATTATAAACCTAAGGGACTAATAAACACAAGGGATTAATACTAAAAGCCCAAGGGATTATAAACCCAAGGTGCATAAACCTTAAGATAAATATTATAAACCCTAAAATAAACATGGTTGACCATCATTGACCATCGTTCACCACGATTAACCATATTTGACCATGTTCGACCATGTTTCACCATTATTGATTGTGATTGACCACGATTGACCATGGTTGACCTTCATTGATTTTCATATTGAGATATTTTTTGTCACAATGTGATGTTGGACCATTGTTGATTTTCATATTGAGACAATCAATGTGATAATGTCACTTTGTACCATGATTGATCATGATTGACCATGGTTGATGATGGTTGATAATGGATGACTATAGTTGAATTTCATATTGAGACAATCTTTGTCACAATGTAACATTGGACCATGGTTGACCATGGTTGGTCATGATTATAAACCCAAGGGTTTTAAATTAAACTCTAAGATTGATATTATAAACCCTTTGAATAATATTATACCCTGGGAATATGAACCCTTAGATAAATAAACACAAGGGATTGATATTATAAATCGAAGGGAATAATAAACCCAAGGGATTAATACTAAAACCCCAAGGGAATAATATTAAACCCAAGGGACTAATATTATAAACCCAAAGTATATAAGGGTTTGTTATAGCTTCTCTAAGATCTTCCTCTTTTTTATTTTTTGGAATATCATCTCCATGTATTTTTTTATTTTATAGCTTCCCAAAAGCACATAAATTGTCTAAGATCAGACAACAAAATTAGGATAATGAGTTGGCATGTAATATAATTTGGGAGGAACTTCAAAAAGATAAATATCTTTGGAAATATCATTATATAACCTTTCAAAACTATTGTTACACCTTGTAATAGTTTCATATTTCCTTCTTCTTGATTTTCCTAAGAAATATTAATGATGACATTTCCTTTCATCACAACTTCCCAAAAAAACATCACAAAAACCATCCAAGAGCTAATTGAATTAACCTCAAAATTTCTAAAACATTTTATAAATTCCCCTTGCAAATACAGAGAAAATATTCTCAAGAAAACATCATCATAATGAATTTAAAATAATATTTGAAGTTTTGAAGAGCTCCCATGTGATTTGCTACTTAAACGCTATCAAGTTTGGAAAAAAAAAACAAAACAATAAACTTTAAATTAAAAAAAAAATCAAATCAAATCAAAATAAAACCAAAAAAGTGCCATTTATTATTAAACCTAATCCTATCAACTTAGTTACAACCACATTAATAATATTAAGTACCACATTATAAGATCGTAGGGTTATAATATTTGGCACCACATTTATAATATTTAAAATTTTAAATGTTACATACCACATTTATAATAATTTAGATTTATTTTAGCAAGGGATTAATACTTTTATTATTAAACCTAATTCTATAAAACCTATTTTAATTTAATCTAACATTTATTCTGATCTTTGAGTCAATTTTTTTTAAATATCAATTCTAATTTTACGTTGCATGCCCTCGGACATGGCCTCAAGGGATAAGACTTCAGCATCTATGCAATACCAATTTCCACAGTTTAATAAGTCCACCAATCTCTCAGTTTTAATACCAATTGCAAGCAAAGAATCCATTGGCAGAGTTCAGATTATTCATTTGGTGTTGCAGGCAACCATAATTCAAAAGCTGGGCATATGGGAACATCTATGAATAAATCTTCATCCAATTGTAGAGGCATTAGTCCCCGTCGATGGTCTGTTTTTCATCGGGCTATCTCCTTGTCTCCTTAGCCATGACTCCATAGTGCAGTGTTTCCTGAAATCGATTTTTGTTACTGTTGCATGACTCGGAGAGGCAAGGCGTTGGCAACAATCACTCTAATGAAAGAACTCAAGTCAGATTTGATTGCCCAGGGCGTGGAAATCAGATTCGATTGCACGACAAAATTGATTACCTATTGCTTCTCCCAAGGATAATCCTGAGAGCAAGGAATCGATAGGGTCGTCTTGAATGTATTGTTGCTCGGAAGAAATGAATCCAGCCATCAGTTTTTTCATGACCCGTTAAATCTGATGAAAAATTACTATATATTTTTGCGTCTTTATTTCCTACGAATATGACAGGAAAAAAAAAACCGGCTTGCAATAAGAGCTACCAGGCCCATAGTTTCCCAGCAAGTCGAGTGCCCATGAGTCGGCCTAAATAGTGCTACGTATTGTTGCATATTTGTGAGAAAGCCAGCTGAGGATCGACCACAAGAGATTTAAGTAGCAGAGCTATCTGATGAGGAGTTAAGAAAGACGAGGAGTCAGACAATTAAAAACTAAAAAATTTATAGGTCCGATAGATCAGTTTGGTTTCAATGGACGTTAACCACCACCATCATCATCATTATCAATTTTTTTGCATTTTTTAACATATGGAGCAAATAGTGGTTGAGAAATTCAATGGGTCAAATTTCTATATTTGGAAGGTTAAAGTCCAAATGAATTTAATGCATATAAATTTGTGGATTTTAATAAAAGGACATGAATTAACACCCCAGGAGCTAAAACAATTAGTTGATTGGTTGAAAAGGGGAGAAAAAGCTAAATTTATTATAGGTCTCTCTTTGTGAGATTCACAACTTCATCTTATAGACTTACAAAAATCTTTTGCGTAAATATGGGAAAATTTAAGCCAAATATTTGGGGAAAAGATTGTGAATGCAAAATTCACTTTGAAATTACAATTATTCAAATTTAAGATGCATGAGGGGGTATCATTGTCTACACATATAAATGATTTAAAATCACTCATAAGATGTTGGGGGAAACTGGAACAAAAATATAAGATAAAGATGTTAAAGTTGTTCTTCTAAACAAATTACCTTCCAATTATGATAATGTTATTTTTACCCTAAGTCAATTTTCTTCCAAATCATTAGATGAAATGGTAGTAGCTCTCTTAGCAGAAGAAAAGATGATAAAAACAAGTGATGTAGAGGACAACTCACAACCTAACATGGCACTATTCTCCAGGGGGGTAGGGTCAATAAAAACAAGAACTTAGTCAAATGTTTTTATTGCCGAAAACATGGACACGCAGCATTGAATTGTAAGACTTGTACCGAAGATCTCTTAAATGGGAAATTAAAAAAATCTGCGAACATATCTACTTTTCAAGACTTGGAAGAAGAAAAATTTGAGGACTTCTCAGATTATGATTGTGATGATGAGTTTAATGCAAATCCTTTTAGAATCTTTTAAGCTATTAGTGACGTATGTTGTAAGTTATATTTAGTTCAGAACCAATTAATGAACAGTGTTGCATAATTTGAATTAGTTATTCTTGGTGCTCGGAAACCCTTGAACACATCACTAGTCTGGTTGTGCTTACATCGTTATGGTTTGTTGTTCTTGGTGCTTGGAAACCCCTGAACAACGGTTACAGGTTACAATATGAGATCCATGTGTGTGAAACAGGTCAAGTTGTTTAATCAATTTTTGAACACATTCAATATTTAGACCGACTTCCTAGCAACTAATGGATAGCTGAAAGTGAAATATCCGACAAATGGTGATTGGTCCAAAGGATGGTTCATTACTTTACATCTCTTATCGCGAAAGCCCCAACAAGCCGAGTCGTCAATAATACTGATCTTGCAAATTTCATCAATGATGGTCCAAGGAAAGCATGTGTTAAATGGAGTTGAAGTGATAGCTCGAAGTAGTGGATGAAAAAAGAGCGATGTTTGCAAGATTCTAGAATGGACATGAATGTTGATGAAGATCAATGAGACAGATACCAGTTATATTGTTGTAATATGTGTTCTTTATATTTTTGGTTTATGTAATAATGTTAGTGTTAAAAGTGAGACTTAAAACTAACACTTACTATATTAGGTAGTTTTGATTGAGTTATTGAAATAATTTCTCAACCACAAATTTTCTTGTTTTGGAATCAATTGGATCTCACTTGCACAATAAGTAGAGTGTAAAAGGAATAAGTAGAGTGTAATAGAATATTTCCTTTGTCTATACATCTTTGTTTTTATACTAATTTTAATATTAGCCACATGAAACTATAATGAAATAAGCGATGTCAATAATATGATGGTTAGAGGAAACGAGGCATGGCAAGGCAGCAGGGAATTAATATACACTTTTTCTTTGGCCTGGAGGTTGTCGGGAACAAAATAAGCATATATATGACCACACATAAAAGTTGACATCGATAAATCATTGAAATTTGATTTTTATATCAATAAATATTTATATGCCATTTTTCTTACTGTGGATGTTGATTTTGGAAAAAATGTATTGATGTTTATTGTTTATGTTGATGGGGAATGCGGTGCAGCTCCATCAACTCTTAGCACTGCTAGCATGTACTGCTTTGTTTGAGAGTCAAACGCTATTATCAGACATAATGAATATGATTTTGTAGCAACGCATGTGTCTGCTACATAAAATTGTGTCATAATAATGAGCAGCAATAAATGAAAGAAATAATCCAACGGTGGGAATTGCTTGTTCATTGTACGTGGGGTCTTCTTATCCTGGATGCAATGCGGGGCATTTGAAGTCGATTCCTATTTTCCTTTTTTTTAAGTTGACAAAAGGGGTTTGTCATCTTTACTTTGAACTTTATTATTTTTCAGTTAAAAAAAAACAGAGCCTTTTTTCATTATTATAATGTGAAAAATTTACAATGTCATGGTAGTTTAATCCCCTAAAAGTGTTCAATAAGAAAATATAAAGTGTTCACCAATATCTAGATGTGGCCAGAGTAGTACAAAGGATACAAACTCTATTTCATTTCAAGATTCACAAAAATAGACCAAAGAATGAAGCACATTGACGACATTGAGATATAATATGGTCCAAAAAACCAAGTCGTGGGAAAAATCTCATCCCAGCAAAGAGAACAATCCTTAGAATATATAGTCATCTATGGGACAGAAAGGCAAACTAGGAAATCCAACAATCAGAAGAAATCTCAAAATTAGATCATAAAAGATCCCTGTGACTGCCCCCAACCATCAACCTCCAAATCAAAGACCATGTATCCAGGGGGAAGAGGAAGACCTTGTTTGGAAAGAGTATCTACCAAAAAGATTTTTTCTTTGTATACATGTTGAAAGGAGACAACGGAGAAGGATTCCATAAGGTCATGGGTCTGTTTCATCTAGTTGCAAAGTGAGGGAACCTCTAGTGAATATTTCCCTTGAATCCAATTGATCAATGTCAGCGAGTCACCCATGATCAGAAGGTTGTCAATGCCCAGCCATGAAGTAACTTGCAGAGCACCCCATAGTGAAATCAGTTCCGCTCTGCAGTTGTCCCCATCCCCACCATTCCAATGAAAATGGTATCGAGTTGTGGGATCAATAGAAAGGTAAACCCTACAGCCGCATTTCCCATCAGAGGCGACCCCATCGAAATTGTGTAGATCAACTAGTGAGATAGTACTTCCAGGATCCAAGTGAAAGTAGGGATTGATTTATTGGTAATATGTACCTATATTTAGGGCCAAAAGATGGACAAGAGGTTGTTTGTCTTCGAAAATAAGTTTGTTCCCAGCACTCTAGATGCCTCATAGCACATAAAGGGGGACCGCCCTATAGGCCTTAGCATGTAGAGACCAAGAACAGAAAAAGTCCAAAATCGATTCAAAGTCACAGGGAAAAGAGACTCCAAAGAGAATGGAGACCTCCGTCCAAACAACCACAACAAAGGAGCATTTTATAAAAGGATGTTTGCAGTCCTCTATATACAACCCACAAAAGGGCCATTTGTCGGGGCCCATGAAACCCTTCTTGATCATCTGATCCCATGTCAAGATACAGTTATGTAGATTCAACCATGAGAAACACTTGATCTTTAGTGCGGCGTTCCACTTCCACCATGTCGCAGCAGTCTCAACAAATGGCAGAGGTGTTGAGCTAAAAGTAATATATTCATTAACTTCATTGAAAGTAATGCAACCATACTCGACATGGCCACCCCACACCAGTCGGTCAGAGCACAAAGAGGGATGGATTCCATCCCTATAGTGAGAGCGGTGGTATTCTTCCCATTCCCTGGCCAAGTGATTTGGAAGACCAATCTTCCAAGCAGGAGCAGAGTTTGGGAGAAATACGCTTTCCCAAAGTTTTCCAAGTGTTGTGATCCCCTGTGATTTCAGAAAATATATCATGGGGGCTGAAAGTATATGGCAGTCATTCATTCCTTTAATGACATCTAGGTCGACAAGTATTTTTCGACCATCCCCCACCATCCATCGTAAATTGTTGCATAGCCATGGAATTTCCCATTGAATACTATGCCAAATAATAGATGCAGTAGGCGTGGGAGGAACCCCAGCAGACACCCATTCCTCCATACTGGTCTGGGCAATGTATTTGTTGAACATAATTTTCTGCCATAGGCCCCTAGCTTAAAAAAATCCTCAAGAGGGACGAGGCAAGTATAGAAAAATTGAAGCATTGGGAATCAATGACTCCCTAATCACCTAATTTGACAGGGTTCGATATGGTACTTAAGCTAACTAGGTGAATCTGTTTTTTAGGCTTTATGCCTGACCATAAGAAGTTGGCAATGATAGTACCAATTTGGTGGATGATGGACTATGGTATATGGAAGAGATGCATCCATAATACCATAATTATTTGTAGTACAACTTTGATCAAGGTAACTCGACCTCCTAGGGTGAGCTATCGATGGTTCCAACAATTCATCTTCCTTTTGAACTTAATAATAGTCCAATCCTAGTCATGAGAAGGATGTTTTCTTGGTTTCAAAAAGCATCCCAGGTATTTCAAACCATTTGAAAACGAGCCTATATTGATTCCAAATAATGTAGCTATTGCCTGATTTAAATATGAGCTATGGTCATTAGTGATTAATTTGGTTTTGGAGGAATTAATGATTAGTTCAGATGCCTTCTAAAATTTATCAAATATCTTCTGAAAAGATTCCCATTCAGTGAGCTCAGTGGCCCCTGTGCACAACACATCATCAATGAACATGAGGTGAGACACTTCACAATTGCTTGATATCTTACAGCCAATCATTAGTCCATATTCCTTCATGGCATTTATACTCCTGCTGAGGGCGTCTATGACCAGGATGAAAAGTAGTAGGGACAGAGTGCATCCCTACCTGAGCCTCTTGTAAACTTTAAAAAAATTTGTAGGTTCACCATTGATGAGGACAACCATGGAAGTGAATTTGATTTAAGCCATGATCCATTGTACATGACAATGTAGGTATCCACTTTTGTATAAAATCATTGTGAGAAATTCCCAACCAACACAATTGAATGCATGCTTGAGATCAATATTCATGAGACAAGATTTTATCTTCTTTGATTTCACTAAATGTGTGCACTCTTGTGCAATAGTAACGACATCCTCGATTCTCCTCTTAGACAAGAAGCCACATTGCTCCAACGAAATATATGGTGAAATAATATTTTTTATCCTATTGGCTAGGAGTTTAGACATAATTTTATATACATAATTGCAGAGATAAATAGGCCTACATTCTGAGAAAATTAAAGAGTTTGATTTCTTGGGAATTAAGGAAAGAAAAGTAGAATTAATGGCACTTGGAATGTGTCCATGAATTCTAACAGCCTCCGCCATTTTGACCAGCTCAGAGCCCATCAACTTGAAAAAACGTTGAAAAATATCAATGGGCCAGCCATCAAGGCCAGGGTCTTTCCTTTGGCTATCTCCTTGATGGAATGTAGCAGGTCGTCATTAGTGATAGGAGTGTCCATAATTGCAATGTCATCCTCTTTGAGAATCATCAGGAACAAATCAACAAGATCCATTTTTTCTATGATGAATTCTACTTCCTTGCCCAAATATTGTTGTCTAAAATAACGGAAGGCCTCCAATTTTATATCTCTGGTAGTGGATAGAGTATTTTCTTAATCATCTTATATGGCCCATATGGAATTTATTTGTCTCCACTTGGACACAGCATGGTGAATTTTTTTTGTATTGCGGTCTCCACCTTTAATCCATGCTAGCCTACTTTTTTGTCTCCACTCCTCTTCTTGTAGTTTCAGTATTTTATCCCGCTTGAGTGCCAAATCCAATATTGCCTGTTGCTGATGTATAGAGAAATAATCTGGAAGAATTAGATCCAAGAGGAGAGCAATTTCGGCTTCAATAGATTGTAGCTCCTTTTTCAGATTAGGTTGGTGGTTGTATATCCAGACTTTGACTTCGGATTTTAGCTTCATTATCTTGTTCTAGACCTGCAGAATAGGATTATTTGTAGCATCAACGATAGGAGAGCACCATGGTTGTTGGACCAACAACCGGAAGTTAGGGTCATTTATCCACATTGAATTGAATTATAAAGGTAGAGTCTGATGGTCTAGGTCATCGCACCATTCAAGTATTATGGCATCATGGTCAGAAATACCAGAGAAAAACGACCATGAGTGGAAATTGTTCATCCTATGGCACATTTGGGATTCCACAAAGAATATGTCAATTATTTTTAAGATACCCTCCTCCTAGAGCAGTCATTCCTCCAAGTTTGACACAGTGGAATCGATGTAATGTCTCTGAGAGATTTGCGTTGAAAGATACCTTTGAAATGACCAGTCAAGGGGTGTAATTTAGCCTTTCTTCCCCAACATTCTGCAGACTCCATTGTGAAATTGAGACCACCAAAAATGATCAAAGGTTTGATATCTAGTAACCCAGATGCATCTGCATAGATGTTCATAATCTAAATCCCATGTGGGGTTCCTCTATGGTAGCCAGGAAAGATTATGCCCATGCATGACTTGAATGCTTGTAAGTTGTATATGGATGGGTCCCAAATTGTAGCTAATCCACCAGAGTTACCTTAAGAGCTAGTTGTACAGTCGTACCAATTGGGACACATTTAAAGAAGAATTTTGTTAAAATTGGCAACTAGGGCCAAAATCCATGTGGGTCATCTTATTTATGGCAGCTGATATTTTTCTTGGATCCCTCTCATCGAGAGGTGTAGGATTGATCTAAAGATCATCCGATTTCGATAAGTATTTATGAAGATATGAATTTATTTTGATTATGCCAAATTGTCAAGTTGGCCAACAACTTATGTAGGCTCAGAAGCCCAACAATCATGTCTATTCAACCTCTACGTTTTAGTATAAATAGAAGAGGACTTGAAGTCATTTGTCACACACACACTCACTCTTGTGATCTCACTTCATCTTGTTTTGGGTTTGATGAAGACAAGAGCTAGAGGGAGTGCCCTAGGGTATACGCTGCCCTAAATAACATGCCCTAGATCTAAATGCAGTAATGGGAGAATAAGCTCTACGTTGCTCAAAATGCCAGAAAAGCCAGAAAAGTCGGAACTGCCGGAACTATTGGAAAAGTCGGAATTGCCGGAAAAGCCAGAACTGTCGGAACTGCCATAAAAGCCGGAAACGTCGGAATTGTCGGAAAAGCTAGAACTGCTGGAAAAGTCGGAACTACCAGAAAAGCCGGAAAAGCCGGAACTGCCGAAAAAGCTGGAATTGCTGGAACTGCCAGAAAAGCCAGAAAAGCCGGAACTACCGGAACTGTCGAAAAAGACAGAAAAGTTGGAAAAGCTGGAACTGCTGGAAAAGCTAGAACTGCCAGAAAAGCCAGAAAAGCTGGAAAATACGGAACTGCCGGAAAAGTTGGAATTGCCAGAAAAGCCGAAACAGCCAGAGAATCTATCTCCGAAGGAGAGCAGCATGCAAGGGACAACTAACTAATATTGGGACAGTTGTATGGTACTTAGCAGCAAATACACCAAGCATGCAATGTTACAACTAGCATGCAAGGGACAACTAGCATGCAACAACAAGCATGCTAAGGACAACAAGCATGCTAAGGAAAACAAGCAAGCAAGGTGCAACCAACAAATAGGTTAGGATGGCAACATGGTGCAGCAATGGCACATAATGCAGTACAGTGATGGTTACAGTCATGATTAATGAAGCATAATGAGATGCAGCATAGTGATGATGGGTGTAGCATGGTGCAGCACAATGAGGTGCAACATGATGATGAAATGCAACACAACGATAGGTGAAGGAGTCACCTTGGAGAATTAGTTGAAGCAACATGTCTTCAACTGATTTCATGTATCATCTTCTTAGAGATGATCTATGCTCTTATCTAGATAAGTCAAAGTGTTGACTTCTGTTGTAAACGTACTATCTCTCTCTCTCTCTGCTGAACTATTGAAGAACATATAAGAAGAAATGATCAAGGGTTTCCCCACATTGGGGTTTGTCCTTGGCTAGCGCCACATCTTGTGTCCTCTTGTCTTGGCTTGTCTTCTGCGATTTATGTTTATGTTCTATCTGCAGTTTAGTTTAATGGTGATGTGATTGCTAATATGGAAAAGATATGGAGCTAACTGTGAAAATTGAAATAAATTGCTCTAAGCATAGAACATACCTAAAATTAACATGGTTTCAAAGCTGAGGTGAAGACAATGCCCAAGCAAGAGTGAAAGAGCAATCACTGAAAACAGTTGGGAAAGGACAAAAGTATTAGTAGATTCCTCATCCCTCTTCAAATTCACCAAGGGTGAAGTCAAAGCAGAGAATATTATCAGAATGGCACATTGGAATATGGCCTACCTAAAGATCACTTCATTGGAATACTGGATCTCAGGGTGGAAGGAAAGGCAGATAAATAGTTCGGCCATTATGCGAAGGAGTGTCCGAATGGCAGGGACACATCGCTTGATGATGATAACAATCATTCTAGGGACATCTTCAATGATCAAAGGAATGACAGGTAATGTAGGTCATCAAGGAAATGGCCGACTCTTCATAGAAAGCAAGGAACCCCAGGTGTGAAGAATCAAATGTTGTTTCTGATAAGATACAAAAGCGTTATCTTGTATTGGCCCTCTCCTTCAGATTCTTTGGGAATCTGGCTTATTTATTGTAGTGCTTCAAGGCACTTCATCAGATAGATGGGTGCACTCTCTAATTTGGTAGAGATGGAAACAATCACGGGATTATACTTGGAGCCGATGCCACCTATCCCGGAAAGGGTGTAGGGAATGTTATCCCTCAATTGAATGAGGGTAACTCAATTCATTTACCGAATCTCTTTTATGTACCTGATCGCAAGAAGAACTTGGCGTCCATTTTAGCGATGGAAGTCAAAGGTTTCAGGGTGGCACTCATCGATGGAAAGGTAAGTGTTTGAAAATAGAACTTTCAAAGATGTTTTTGTGTTCAGGGTTGTATCAAGTTGTAGGAAGTCCACTTGGAACCATGTCCATTGACACATAGCACTGAAGGTCTTTGAGTCAGATGGTGACAGGGATGCCTGAATTCAAAAAGAGCATGAAAGTACATGTCTGAGATGTACAGAAGGAAAATCTTACAAGGGGACCATTCCCCTCATGTAGCAGGTCCACAGGTTTGGAACAACTCGAGGGGTTTGAGATTCATGATCAGGAATCTCATGTCTACAAGTAGAAGAAAGCCCTCTATGGCTTGAAGAAAAACACCCTGGGCGTAGTATGAGAGGATTAATAGCTGTCTGATGAAGCTGAGATTCACTAGGAGTGAAACCGATCCAAACCATTACCTGAAGGTTGTGGATGATAGACCTCTCAAATCGGCACCTTATGAGGACGACCTATTTCTGACAAGTGCAGACCCTCTCATTTGCAAAAGTAAGAGGGAGTTGGATTCCGAATTTGGAATGATAAACTGCAAGCCTGTGACTACCTCAAGGATATTAACTTTCAGAAGTTATATGGTAGTGATGTCCGACCAGATTTGGGAAATGCCTCTGAGTTTCATAAACTCATTCACGTTGATGTTCTTGGTGAACTTCTATCCAGACATATGTTTTGCAATTAGCATGGTGAGCTCATATTTGGTTGAGCCTCACTTGATTGGTGCCAAGAATCTTCTGAGATATCTTCGGGGCACAATCTCTCATGGATTGAGATACATTGCTAGAAATATGAAACTGCATGATTATTCAAACACTGAGTGGGCAAGCAGCGTGGAGGATCTCTAGAGCACTTCTCAGTGCTAGTTCTCTTTGGATTCTGCTTCGATATCATGGATGAGAAGGAAGCAGAAATCGGTTGCTATAAGCACCACCGAGACCGAATACATAGCTACGAGTATGATCTCATTTGAAGCTGCATGGTTGCAGAAGCTCTTAAGTGAGCTGTTTGTACACATGATGAATACCACTGTGATTCTCTGTGACAACCAAAGGTGGGATTCAATTATTAAGGAATCCCGTATTCGATGATTGCTCCAGCAGATAGACATAAGAGCAGAGCAGAGCAGAGTAGTGTAGGGCACTGATGGCAGAGATAGTACAGTCGGACATATGGATCAGTGGATGGAGTTCTCCCTAGTTGAGAGGGAGTGTTAAAATTGGCAACTAGGGCCAAACTCCATGTGGGTCATCTTATTTATGGCAGCTGATATTTTTCTTGGATCCCTTTCATCGAGAGATTTAGGATTGATCTAAAGATCATCCGATTCCGATAAGTATTTATGAAGATATGAATTTATTTTGATTATGGACAAATTGTCAAGTCGGCTAACAACTTATGTAGGCTCAGAAGCCCAACAGTCATGTCTATTCAACCTCTACGTTTTAGTATAAATAGAAGACGACTTGAAGTCATTTGTCACACACACACTCACTCTTGTGATCTCACTTCATCTTGTTTTGGGTTTGATGAAGGTGAGAGCTAGAGGGAGTGCCCTAGGGTATACGCTGCCCTAAATAACATGCCCTAGGGCACTCCTTAAGGAAAAGTTGGAACTGCCAGAACTATAGGAAAAGCCGGAATTACCAGAACTGCTAGAAAAGCCGGAAACGCTGGAACTGCTGGAAAAGTTGGAATTGCCGGAACTACCAGAAAAGCAGGAAAAACCGGAAAAGCTGGAACTGCCAAAAAAGCCAGAAAAGCCGGAACTGCCGGAAAAGCCGAAACTGCTGAAACAACTGGAGAATCTATCTCCGAAGGAGAGTAGCATGCAAGGGACAACTAACTAACATTGGGACAGTTGTATGGTACTTAGCAGCAAATACACCAACCATGCAATGTTACAGCTAGCATGCAAGGGACAACTAGCATGCAACAAAAAACATGCTAAGGACAACAAGCATGCTAGGGACAACAAGCAAGCAAGGGACAACAAGCAAGCAAGGTGCAACCAACACATAGGTCAGGATGGCAACATGGTGTGCAATGGCACATAATGCAGTACAGTGATGGGTACAATCATGATTAATGAAGCGTGATGATGGGTGCAGCATGGTGCAGCTTGGTGAGGTGCAACATGATGATGAAATGCAACACAACAATAGGTGAAGGAGTCACCTTGGAGAATTAGTTGAAGCAGCATGTCTTCAACTGATCTCATGTATCATCTTCTTAGAGATGATATATGCTCTTATCTAGATAAGTCAAAGTGTTGACTTCTGTTGTAAACGTACTATCTCTCTCTCTCTTTGCTGAACTATTGAAGAACATATAAGAAGAATTGATCAAGGGTTTCCCCACATTGGGGTTTGTCCTTGGCTAGCGCCACATCTTGTGTCCTCTTGTCTTGGCTTATCTTCTGTGATTTATGTTTATGTTCTATCTACAGTTTACTTTAATGATGATGTGATTGCTAATCTAGAAAAGATATGGAGCTAACTGTGAAAATTGAAATAAATTGCTCTAAGCATAGACCATACCTAAAATTAAGAAATTTCTATCACCTTTTCCTTGGTCATCATAGTTTCCTGAAGTAAGACAATGGAGGGGTCTTTTGATCTAATATTGTGTTTCAAGGATCTTCTGGTTTGGGCAGATCCCAAGCTCCTAACATTCAGTGACATGATTTTCATTAGGGGAAGGTAGTGTTGGGATATGGTGCTCTAAGGTCCCAAAAATGTGTCTCCTATATAGATTCATTAGATCCATTCGACGGTTCAAGATCAAATGAAGGATATAACTATTTTTCCATGATCTCAGTGAATCCATTGTTAAGGTCAGCACCTAGTGCCCCACAAAGGGAAAGACTTTTATATCTAGTCCCTTTTTTATTTTTACTGGATGGTCCTGAGCCTTTGTTCCCCTCTTCCTCCAAAGAATAATTGGATTTTTTGTTATTTTTCTTAACAAATATAGGGACGATATCCAAACCAGGGAATTCGTTCAGAGCTTGGAGGGCTTCATTATCTGAGATCAGGATAGATTCGGTGCCAATTTCTTTCCTTTTACATATAGGGGACAATAAGGAGTGTCCACATGATTTTTGGGTTGAGATTTCAATTTCATTGCCCTTCCTTTTAGGAGGAGTCCGAACAATATCGAATTTAGGGTTGATCCTAGAGTATTTTACCGTGTTGATTTTCATTCCTTCCTTGATGGATGCCTGATCCATCTCATCAATCAATATTATGTTATTATGTTGCATATGATATATGTCCTCAACCAGTTAAACAGATCTTTGTGGGAAGAGACCACCATTGGGAGCATAGTCTGACCTAACAGAAGGATTTCTATCTCGTATTACCTCCTTATCTTTCCATACGGTACCCCTGTTTTGATTAGGACATTTGACCATGAGGTGTCCAGTTTTGTGACAAACCAAACATCAGAAGGGGATTCCCCAGTAGTCCACGCGTTGTCTTTTGTAGAATATGCCACAATATATGCCAATGGAAGTTGGTAGCCCACTAGACAAGCCTACCCCTAATAGGAACCATGCAGCCTTCTTGTCCAACAGCACCAGTCATCCTTCATCCACATAATATAATTTTCCACTTTTGTTGGCCAATGCAATTTAGCCCAAATGATCTTCTTCTTGGAACCTCCATTATAAGATCAAATTCAACCTTCCAGTTCTGGAAAAGCAAGAATCCTCTCCCCTTGATCGATGGTAAAGCAATAATTTTGGGGATTAGGTAACAGAAATATTGAAATCAGTAGAGAGTGAGAATACTGATAGTTTCAAAACATATTTGGACTTAAGCAGCTAAGCTCTTAGCTATCTTAGATTTTTTAATTAGGAAAATTAAGATGACAAGCTTAGGCTTGAAATACCTTGAGAAATTGGATTTCTGATTAGTGGGGAAGATTTACAAATCTCTCGAAGGGAGCAGATGGACCGACATGCATAGAGATAAAGTTTCCTCCTTACTCGCAGGGGAGCCATAAATCGACTAGACTAGGCTATTAGTATAATATTGAGGATTCGCTCTTACTAGACTATTTGCGCTTATGATGTAAAGGTGATTGACAATATCATAGCGGAAGAATGGACTTGTCATGCAAAGCTTGCATGTGTTTCACATGTCCCTTGAGTTCTCCATTAGTCACCATACCGTACCAACCTTACCTTTCATTCAGGGACCCTATTTTGTTTGATTGATTGAACTTGCTGGTTGTTGAATAAGTAGTTCTCTTGCTGGATCTTGCTAGCCTTGGAGATGAAGAACTTGGTTTGCTTGCTTGCTCATTTCCTACCAAGACTATGCACGAACCAGTACAATCAAACAGAGCTAAGAGAGGGAGGCTAATGGTTTTTCATTCCTACAATATTCAGGCCTATAGCATTAGACCTACTGCATTGCCACTATTCCGAAACAGGATGGATGGGTGGGAAGAAAGCTCGGGCGGGGCATACCTGAAAAAGGAAAGCTTTTGCACCACCAGCCTGTAATCTATCCATGCAAGAAGCAGGCACGTAAGTAAGCCCTTTCTTTCACCCACTGCTGTGTTTTTTTATTGTCCCACCAGCTTGTGTCATCGTTGTTTCTAAGACTAGCCTAGTCGGGTTTGATCAACTCTCTCTCGGGTTCTTTTTTTGTCAAGCCTAGGGTGATAGTGTTTTCCTTCCTAGGGTTGCATTCCCAGGGGTAGTCCTTCCAATCGTTCAATCACACATTCTGCCTGATTATGTTCTTAATCCTCTGCCTAATTATGTTCTTAATCCGTTTCAGTATGTGTTGGGCCCCTATGTGTCCAAATGGCACATGCGATCGAAGCAGTGATCAATGTAAGGTAAACAATAAATCCAGCCAACTATAGATAGGGATTTAAATTTAGTATAGTTAGGGATTTAAATGGAGTTTAAGATCTTCTTACCATGGGAGGCCAGTGAAATGATGGAATCCATCAATCAAAGCAATGGCACCATCTACAGGAGTATACCATCCTGTTCTCATGTAACCTCTGCACTGTAAAACGAGGACCCTAAGTCTTGCACGTTTGTTGGATATTCTGAAACATGCCCACAATCACACTGCTCCATCTGTTCTTTGTTTGACTGAGGTTTTCTTCCATTCCCCCACCAGGAGAAGCTCCGCTTTGAAATTGAAAAAGGCGCTTGTGTTCTCCCGCTGAAAAATGCGAAAGCGAGAGTAGGATTGTAAGGTGGTATTTCATATGTTTGTTTGCGTTCATCTGAATGTGTGTGTTGAGTTTGTTGAATAGGAGGAAACATATATAAGCTAGCAGAAGCATAAGTTGCAGAAGCAGATCCAGTCTCCATCGACAACAAAGCAAGCAAGGGCATATACCACAGTCTAGCCAAATAAGCAACTTAAGATCCAACAACATGGGCATCAGAGGCATCATAAGCAAAGGTCGCAACAAATAATCATCTGCATAAGCTGGTAGATGTTTTTGCATCAACTTAAGATCCAACAACATGGGCATCATAGGCATCATAAGCAGAGGTACCAACAGATAATGATCTGCATAAGCTGGTAGCTGTTTCTGCATAAGTTGTTGTTGTAGCTGGTAGCTGTTTCACGCTCGACACTCTCACCACAGCAAACTGCCAACATTTTCATGCATTCTCGCCACACACCGCAGACTACCAACATTTTCATGCATTCTCGCCACGCTCATTTTCATGCAGGCCACTTGTCTGAAATAAGACAACAATACATCAATATATCATTTGTCTGCAACAATGAACATTATCCTAAACATTACATTATCTTAAACATTAAATGTTTGGGAAATAATGTTAGCATTAAGCTAACATTGTGCTTATCACAGGTTTTTGACCATGATCAGAAACAAATAAATCAATATAGCGTAATGTTTTTGCTTCCCTGCCCGAGGAAGAGGCCAAATAAGAGGATAAATGACTATATGGCTCAAAACTTTGATTATACCAGAATGGCAAGGATTAATAAACAACTCAAATAATAGAAATCACCTCGTTTCCGATTGCTATATTCCCATGCCATTGCCAGATGGCAGGGACTAATAAGGAAAGATATGGAAAATAATTTAGTGAGAAAGTTGCGAAGTAATTGGGATACCGAGAAAGATGTAAAGTAATTGGGATGACACTATGCCAGATGGCAGGGACTAATAAGGAAAGATATGGAAAATAATTTAGTGAGAAAGTTGCGAAGTAATTGGGATACCGAGAAAGATGTAAAGTAATTGGGATGACACTATGGGAATTGTTACACACATTATCATCATTGTTTTTCATTGTCTAATTCTTTTCATGGTCTTTGGAATTCATTTTCTCATGACCAATTAATTGTTAATATTATAATTGTAGGAGTTTTTATAAATTTAGAGACTCTTAAATTTTGTCAATAGGTTATAGATATTGCATTTATGTTATAGATATTTTTGATGTGGAAAATATTTTTATATATTTTTGAATGAACTTATTATATATAATTAATTTAAGCACAACCACATTACTAAATGTGGTTGACATCAACCACATGCACAACTATATTTACTAATGTGATTTAATAATTATTAGGTATATGGTAAGGATTTACAAATCCTAATATTATAACCTCAATATTAAAATCCAATATTATAAAGCACAAACTTAATATTATAAGTTCAACATTATAAAACCTAATATTGTAAACCTTAATATCAAACCCAATATTATTAACCCTAATATTAAAACCCAATATTTTAAACCTAATATTATAAAGCATAAATCTTAACATTATAAAACTTAATATTATAAACCCTAATAAATCAAAATAATAACAAACACTTGTCTTGTGTTCATTTTATAGATACCTTTGATGTGAAAAATATTTTTAAATATTTTTAGATAAATTCATTACATATAATTAATATTAAAATGTTAAAAAAAATATGAAACTTTAGTACAAAAATACCAAAAAGAAAATATGAAACTTATAGTACAATAATAATAAAATTTCACTAGAAAATATTTCTCGTATTAAACACTTAAGAGCCCAAGTCAACAAATTGAGTAGTTACAAAGAAACCAATTACAATAATTGCAAATAAATATGATGGAGATTCCAAGACTAAATCAAAACAAAAGAAAGAAAGAAGGAAATAGCACTTGAAGGAAATCCATAAGAAGGGAAAATGCCATTAATCAAAGGAAGAGGAATAACAAGGCGATGAAACAAAGAAAAAAACCTAATTGTTATCACCACCACTACAAATCACCATGAGAAAAAACATTATCAAAGAAACATTAGAAGTATTTTCCACGACTCCATGTTTGAATATTAATAGGATAGATGGTCGCTTATATTTCCTAACAAATGATATTATATAGGGTATATTTCTGTTTGAATTACAAAACATGTAAAGGGGAGTATAAGGGTTATTAAAAAATTGAGATTTAATAAATATAAAAATGTGTTATGGTCAACATTTACACTGAAAAATATTCATGACATATTTGCATCATGTTGTAATAACCAGTATAAGTTATCACAATAAAAATTACAAAGTAATAATGATCTAAGCGAAGAGTGATCATACCTTCAAAACTAAAAAGGAAAGGAGTTTCAAGGCTATTACCTTGAATAAAATAATTAGTATATTTATCCTAATTTTATTTTGACAATAATGACAACAAGGTGGGTCGCGAGCAACAAGTCCCTGCCCAAGGGCATGATGCCAAGAGCAAAGGCTGTCAATTGTTGCATCCAAACAATGAACATATGAAAAAGGAGCAGGGATGGGAAAGATAGTTGCACATTTCCAAGTTAAATAGTGAACACTGGAATAGATTTGAGTTGAATAGTGAACACTCGAATAGCTTTCATCAAAGGATCCATTGCAAGGTCATTAATATCTTTAAATATAGCTTCCAATAGTGCAATTGTGTGACTTTCATTGAATATTTACAAATAGCTACATTGTATGACTTTCATTGATTATTTACAAATAGCTACATTTTAGGGCGTTTTTGGAAACCTAGTAGATTATACTAGTGTAAAGAGTCTTCCAATGGCACATTTAATCAAGTTTCAGGAACATACAATAAAGCAAGTAAGTCCAACTCCATATCCCACAAACAATCTTCCAATGACACATTTAATCAAGTTTCAGGAACATACAGTAAAGCAAGTAAGTCCAACTCCATATCCCACAAACAGTCTTCCAATGGCACATTTAATCAAGTTCAGGAACATATAGTAAAGCAAGTAAGTCTAACTCCATATCCCACAAACAGTCTTCCAATGTCTAATAGGAATTCCTCCTGTACAAGAGTAGAATATAAGTACATTGTACTCTTTCTTAGAAACCATATTTCTTGAGAGAAGATAATAGTCCTAATTTCAATATTGTCCTGGAATCTTGCCCTTTGAAAGCACACCCTTGAACAAAGTTATGAACTGTTAACTATCATTGTTCATAAAGAAATGTTGAATGAAAGAACTATTAAGCTGAATGGGGATCCTAACAAACATTTGAAAATAATATAATGAGCCACACAGTGATATATGAGACTGAACACACCCTCAATGCCTGCACTCAAAATTCATTAGGAGTTTAGCTTTGAACTGCAGCTATAGAATATTAATGGGACTCCACTCCCAATTGCATCACTTCGAACCAGAGAAATGAGGCCAGGTATACTGAAAACCTGTCTCTGCTTAAAGCACTAGATATATATCACAGCTTGGAGCCTACAAATCTTTTGAATCTAGTTTAAGACGATGTATATTATTGGTAATGGCCCTCCTTGTTCAGAAGTAGACGAAGTTTCACATTAATATATTACATAAGTACAAGCAATAGAATTCAAATACATTAAGAAGCACAAATCTGATTTAGCCCGGTATTTGAAATACAGAGAATTCTAATGGCTTCCATTTGTTCTTTTAACTAATTGATGCTTCTCATGAAAGTTGATTTGTCATAAAAGTATGTACATGATTTTGACCAGTAATAGAAATTAAATTCCAAATCAATCTATTAATCTACAATATGCAAAAAGATATAAATTAGATTTGGGAATTCTATTGGCAGCCAGTTGTTACAAGTTTCAATGAGTTATATTTAGATTCTCATAATTTCAACTTATGACTTGCAAGTACAATAAAAGAATTGTGAGTAGAGCAGATAGCAATTACAACTATTAATTGGAAACAAATTCTAGTCACATAACATCATAAGAATAAGCATCCAAATACACAATCACTGATCCAAATCAAAATCTCCACATTTTGACCTTTTTGGAATCAGATATGATCCTGATTTTGGGATCCATTTCCTGTCTTCACGGATGTCGAACAAATTGTGGGTTTGTCAAGCTTTAGTGTGGAATGGTTTTGAAATTAAATCAAACAACTCAATGGACACTCTACAGTTTCCATAGTCACTGTATTAAACCCATCAAATTAGATAAAGCCACAAGGTTTAGCCACCATTTTTTAAGGTCACACACTATGGAAATCCACCATAACTAAAGGACCACGACCATTTGAAGCTGCATATGGTGTCAGGAAAAATGATAAAAGGAAGAATTTGGAGTTTTATTAAAAGCCACCAACACTGCGAAAGTATCCTACTGAAGCTGCCCAATCCAAGAGTCACAATGGTTCTTAGATTTAAAAGAACATTTAGGCCCCAAAATCATAAAACTTTGCTAATAGTTACCAAACAGGTAATTCTTGGTAGGGAAATCCAGTGATTCCACCACCCACAGCCATAACCCTACTTACACCCAAAGAACAAGTACAACTCCTCCATGTCAAATTATTCTACCAAGTTCATCGAAATAGAAGCAACATGATGTTCAATCCAAGGAACCATATGAAATCACGATATAAGAGTGAACTAATTAAAGGAAAATAAGAGATTAACATATTATAAATTTCTAATTCTATACGGTATAGTAAATTCTTAATTTCAGGACAAGCATTGCACCTGCACCAGAATCTGGGACTACTTTAATTGAATTCGAATCTGCAGTTGGAAACGATTGTATTAATAATTTATTTTACGGCGGTATTATATTTGGATTAAAGCCAAATTGAAGAGATGGGCATCGACACAGAATACAGATTCAAGCGCACTCAGATTTTTGAAGCTATTGAATATTTGGAAATGGTGTTTATAATTGATTATCAAATGAAAAAAACAGATACATTTTCCAGCTTCCAAGAGGAGATATAGAGAGAGCAATTTGGAGTGAAGGACGCTCGGCATCACCATCTTCATAACTTCTGGAAACAAATCTAAACTTCTAGAAACAAATCCGAATTGTGCGTCCCAGAATTCAATCAAAATCCCTCGCAAAGAACCAAGAGACCATTCCCTGACACAAAAATAGAGTAAGTCTTCTATAGATATAAGTACAACAACATTATAGTCAAAAGGAAGAGTCTTAGAAGACATTTCCTTAACAATCTTACAAAACATTGCCTTTATAAGACTAATTTATCTCTTGAAATTTTAGATTCACGTCATTTGGCCCTGAGGTTGAATAGAGAGCCTATATGGACGATGCATACCATTCTGATTCAGTGGGTGATCATTGCCTTCTGCAATTGCAATCAATATAGAAATGTTGGCATAACAGACTTCAATAGGAAACACAATTCATTTCAGAATCAATAGTTTTTTGGGAACCGCATTTTGCCATTGAATGCACAACGACATATCAACAGTTTTTTGGGAAACCATATTTTTCCATTGAATGCACAACGACCTCCGATCCCTTACGTCAAGATCACATTAGACCTTAAACACAACAAAATAGGACGGTAAAAATGCATGAAAAGCATAGTGAAAGAAGGCCTAAGCTCCTCAACTTACCTGCCCAGTCTTGTTGGATCTAGGGAAGCCAAAATATGCCATCAACATTGTTCATTGAGCTTCACCTTTCATGGCTTGAAAATGGAAAAAATAAAAAAATCAAAACCAAGAACAAGAACAAGAGAATTCTTAGAGATTGAAATGAAAGTGTGCAAAAAGAGAAATTTAAAAAGGCATAGTTGTAAAGGAGGAGTATCAACCTAATAACTTAAATAAATATAATGCGTGGAATAAAATAAAAATAAAAACGAAGTTAGTGGACTATGTGGGCCTTAGCATGAGAGACACATGCCTTACCACTTCATCCTCTGTCACCATTACATAGCATGCAATCCCTAACCACGCCACTTAAACGTTGCATCAAGCTAACATATGTGACTCAGTTCAGAAAGCCAGCTCAACCAGAACTAGCTTGCAGCAAATCACTCTCCCCTATTCCTACCTCATCTTTTTGCAGGAAATTCTATCACTAAAACACATCTTCTTGTAGGAAAGTCTATCACTAAAACACATTCATTGTAAGAAAGTCTATTAGGTATAGAAGAGTAGAGGTATATAAGTAGCAGAAGAAGGAAACGATGTAGTAGGAGCAAGAGCAATTATAAGACTAGCAACAATGTTACGCTATGGTTGGGAACAACACCTATGGATTCCGGTACTCTAATTTTGGCCTCATCAAATCGTGATTTTGGCCGCATCAAATCGAAAGTGGCTAGGCGGTAATCATCCTAACTCGAAATATTAAAGACTGATTACACCTCATTTAGAACAATTCAAGATTTATTACACTTCATTTATAACAATTCGCTTCTGAGCATACTTGAAGCATGGAATTTTGGGCGTGACATTAAAAAGAAATAGGAATGTGGCCCATAGAGAAGAGAGAGGGCTGGATAGAGGGCATGCTATGCCTAGAGAGAGGGATAGAAGCAAGTCAATGGTAGAGGTATACAAGTGGGCGGCATGCAATGTGATTCAATCCATCGCTACACATAATTGAAATGTCATAGAGAATGGTAGCTATGCTTCTCATTAGCTATAGAATTGAACGCTGGAATGTAACCTTTTTTGGGTTTCATTTGTTCAAAGCATTACCATCTAACATGGAGATGGCTGAGGTACTTCAATAATGACATATATATGCGTGATCTCATTACCTGTGGTGCTGCTCCCAGGGTGGTTGCAGCTTTTTGTGCACCTATTGGTGGTGTGCTATTTGCACTAGAAGAAATAGCAACATGGTATGTAAACTTTCCTTTGCAATTCACACTAGTGTTGGATGTGTGATTTAGCATCCTTATTGCAATTATTTCAGTTACATGTTACAAGACAGCACAACTTCACCTTTTGGATATGTCAGATAAGGAAAAATTATGCACCCAATATTTACACTTAAGGCCTTCTCTCTCCCATTTCTATACACAATTTCCAATATGAATTGAAGGATTTCTCTTACCAGAGATGTGAATTCCAGGGATGCATGCAAGGGAAATTTTCAACACCGAGAGCCCTCCAAGGTTCCATTGCAACTCGCTCTTCAAAAATGAAAGCGGGTAGTTGTTAGCCTCAGATCCTCTAGATGGAAAAGGCGGTCATCGCACGGTCACCAGGGCGGTTTTCCACCTTTGTCGAGTTAAAACATGTTTTCGATGCATCTTGAACTTAAAGAGGAGAAATGATAGAACTTCTTGTGCTTAGGGCTCAGTGAATAGAGAACGACTCAGTGAATAGAGAGTTCTTCTGCTTATGGCTTAGTGAATAGAGAAAGACTCAGTGAATAAAGAGTTCCTATGCTTACCCCATAGTGAACAAAGAGATGGAGCTTTTTCTAAATTTTTTAGGAGAAGAATAACAAGTGTCCCATTAGTTGACACCACACACCACATCAACATGCACACAAAGAATAACAAGTGCCCCATTAGTCGACACCACACACCACATCAACATGCACACAACCATATGGTTGTATTGTTAGTCCTTTTCTAGTTCCACAATGAGTGTTTGTATGCCTGGTTATAGGGTAGCATTTAATGTTTATAAACTAATGCCAGCATTAGTTTCAATTTAAGAAATACTAATCAACTAAATGCATTGAAGAGAGATATTATGAAAATATCAATGATATGGCATGCCCGCCTCGAAAGGAGGCCAAATAAGACCATCAATTATCTGATTGGTCTTCAAAATTATTACAACAATTTGATAGGTTGAAAACAACTTTCATTTTATAAAAAAGGCAGAGTTTATAAAAACTTTGGATTAATATCTAAATGTACTAATGCTAACTAATGGAATCGATTACTATAGTCCCATGCCTAGATGGCAGGGACTAATAAGATCTTTTGTTTCGTGATCTAAATGTGAAGGAGAGGTTCTGAAAGGTAACATGTCATGTAGAGTAAGTGATTATTTTTATTTGGCCTCATAAATGAATCTCTCGTGTCTAATGGAGGAAATATACCCAAAGTTTATTCGAAAAAGTTATCAAGGTAGAGTTTCATGTAATATGTGAGATAAATAATAAGAAAATTCAATATCAACAGTAAATTATATATTTCAATATTTATTTTAACAAAAAAATTATATATTTAATATTCTATAAACAATATATTTTAATATTTATTTTAACAAAAATATTTTTATGTTAATTTGTTGTAGCTCCTACAATATTCTCCAAAATTTTGGCTTGCACTCAAATTTCGGAGCTTTCCTTGATTTTTGTACACACTCAAGCTCATTCCATGAGCTTTCTTGAAGTTATTTGGCCCCTTTTGCTCGTTGGATTAAATGTCGTCTTTTGCATGTTTGTCTATTGTATAATGTTTGCGAGTCTTTTTCTGGTGGTTTCGAATGTCGCTCTTTGTGTATATGAGTTTCCCTAACCATGTGAACATTTGTCGTAATCATACACAAAGTCTTGAGCATTGTCACACAAGTGTCATCACGATCGTCCCAAATTCTATCGTAAGTGTCGCACTTGCCGCATCTTGTCATGAGGCAATCACACAGAGGGGAATGCTTTGTTTGTTTGCTCTAATGATCTATGATCTAAGTGTGTGATCACAGTTCAAGTTTGTCATGAGTCCATCTCCCTTCCCGCCCTTAGCCATTTTCGAAAAATCTTCCCGACCGAGAAACTTAGCTTCACCGGGCCTTGATTAAGCTACACATTGCGCAGTCTCAACCCTCTTGGATGTGATCCTAGTGCATGGAACTGTGCAGTGTGCAATCATTATCCTTTGGGGTTGTTGTTCTATGTAATTCCAGAGTCCAACAACCTCCCTTGACCTCCATAATTGCGCAGTTGTGCCTCCCAGTCTGCCTTGAACTACGTAATTTGCACCTTCAACACTCAAGCTTTTCCATTGCCCACTAGAATTGCACAATGCATAGAGATCCCAACTTCCTTTTGCCTTCAAAGTTGCATGGATTCTTCCTCCAGTGCCCTTCCCTCAGCCGAAGCTCACTCCCTTCAGAAACTGCGCAAATCTGCCCTTCAAGCTTGTATGTTGCCTAGTCCCCCTTGCTTTCTCAAGCTGCACAATTTGTCCTGCTAGGATCCCATCCCGCAGCCCCCACTTCCTGCTTGAACTGCGCAATATTTTCCCTCAATGGCCATTGCGCAAAATTTTCCCTCAATGGGCACTGCGAAAATTTTTCCCTCAGTGGCCATTACACAATTTTTTCCCTCAGTGAGCACTGCACAAATATTTCCCTTAGCAGGGGCACTGCGCAAAATTTTCTCTTAGTGAGGACTGCGCAGAAATTTCCCTCAGTCTAGCTTGAGTTGTGCACTACACAATCTCAATGATCAAAGTCTTCCCTTGTGTTATGCAACCAGCTCACAAAATAGAAGAAAATGTAGATCAACGACTTCAAAATCAGCCTCTTCGAGGGGGAAACCTCCTTTACATTAGACAAATGAACGATTCTTGGATGACACAAATGACAAGACCTCCTTCCTATATATGGGAGTCTAAGGGGTCACAATATAATCAGAGTTGACATAACAATAATAATGTAAGGGCGCAATAATAACAATAATGGACTTCTATGGGGCACAGTAATGATAATATGGGGACAACATGGGCACAACAATAATAATAAGGGCTACAATGCCAATACTAATAAGGGAATACACTAGTATTATAGGGACCTAACATGACCCTCTCCTTCATAAAAATGCTGTCCTTGATGCTTGAGTAGTTTTGGATGCCTTTGTATAAAATTCTCATCCTCCCATGTGGAATCTTCAGCGGGTAAGTTCTTCCACTTGATGAGATACTCTGAAATTGATCGATTTCATAGCTGTCAAGTTCTTTTTTCTTTGAATTCTTCAAGTTCCAATTTTATTTTTCCTTCCTCATCAAGTTTTGGCAATATTGTTTGAACTAGGATATTGTCACCTATAACCTTCTTTAAGCATGAAACATGGAAAACTAAGTGCACTCGGGAAGCCATAGGAAGCTCCAATATGTAAGCCATAGTGTCAATCTTTTGCAACACCTTGTACGGACCATAATACTTTTGTGATAATTCATTATCCTTCTTAGCTTGCTTGAGGGACATTTTTATGTATGTTCATAGCCATAGAAATACCCAGTCACCTACATCAAAACTTCTTTCCCTGCGATGTTGATATGCCAATTGTTTCATTCTATTCTACGCCAAAGTGAGGTTACCCTTTAAGACTTGGAGAACTTGTTGTTGATGCTCGATGCAATCTTACATTGCTTGAACCTTAGAATTTTCTCTTAAATATGATGTGATGGACGGTGGATGATATCCATAAAGTTCCATAAATGGGGTTATTTTTGCTGCAGTATGGAAGGAAGTGTTATACCACCATTCAGCCAGAAGAAACCATTTGACCCATTGTGTCTGTTTATCAGATACAATGCAACGAAGATATCCTTCCAAACATTTGTTTATTATCTTAGTTTTCCCATCAGATTGAGGATGATAAGATGGTCTATGAGCTAACTGAGTACCCAGACAAGAAAATAATTTTGTCCAAAAATTTCCAGTGAAAATGGGATCTCTGTCGCTTATAATAATCTTTGGGTTTTCATGTAGCTTTTGAATTGTTTCCATAAATGTAGTAGCAACTATACTAGCCTTAAATGGATGAGATAACATACAAAAGTATGCATACTTGGTAAGTCTATCAACTACCACCATGATGACACTTTTTCCTTTAGATTTGGGTAAACTTGTGATAAAATCCATTGAAACCTCCTCCTGACATTGACATGGAATGGATAAAGTTTGTAATAGACCTAGGGTCTTAATTGTTTCAACTTTATGTTGTTGGCAAACCAAACATTCCACCACAAACTTTTGAATATCAGATTTAATCCCATCCCCAAAAAAATTCCTTCTTAACCTTGTGGTATTTAAAAAAAAAACCTTAGTGCCCTCCTAAGGGAGAGATATGCAATTCCATAAGAATATTTTGTTTGAGTTGGGAATTCTTACACTGGTATAAGCGATCTTTGTACCATAACGAATCATTTTTCCAGCTAAATGTATCAGATGTGTTGGGATCTTGTTGTAACTTTTGAATGAGTGCCCACACTTCTTCGTCATTCTTCTATTCATCCCTTGCTTTGTTTATCCAATATGGTTGGATACTAGAAATGGAGCAAAGTAATGCTTCCACATCCTCATCCTTTCTTGAGAGTGCATTTGCGACAACATTGTGCTTCCCTTTTTTGTATATGATTTCAAAGTCATAACCCAATATCTTTGTGACCCATTTTTTTGGTCTTCTAAAGATAATATATTTTCTAAAAAGCATTTAAGACTATCATGATCTGTTTTTACCTTGAAGTGTCTTTCCATTAAGTAAGGTCACCATTTCTTAAGTGCATGTAGTATTTCCAACATTTCTTTCTCATAAATAGTTTTGTGTAAATACTTTCCTTTGATTGGACGAATTTCGAAAGCAATGGGTCTTTCTTCTTGCATTAAAACAACACCAATTCCATTTCCTGAGGCATCACATTCCACAATAAAGGTTTTTGTGAAGTCTGGTGTAGCTAAGACCGGTGCTTGGCACATTGCCTCTTTACGATGTTCAAAGGCCTTTGTTGCTTCCAGATTCCATGAAAATGCATCTTTCTTCAATAATGTTGTTAGAGGTGCTGCTATTCTCCCATAATTCTTAACAAACTTAAGACAATACCTTGTCAACCCAAGAAATCCTCACAAATTCTTTATGAATGTGGGGATTTTCCATTCCTTAATGGATTTAATTTTGCTAGGGTCTACCTTAACACCTTTGTGAGATACAATATGACCCAGATATTCCACCTCTTGTACTCCAAAGAAACATTTGGAGGTTTTTGCATATAATTGTTTCTCCTCCAATAGTTTGAGCACCCTGTCAACATGTTGAACATGATCCTTCCAAGACTTGTTGTAGATTAATATATCATCAAAAATAATAACACAAATTTTCTAAGGAAGGGCTTGCAAATGGAATTCATCAAACCTTGAAATGTAGAAGGTACATTAGTAAGGCCAAAAGGCATGACCAAAAATTCATAATGACCCTCATGAATTCTAAATGTTGTTTTCTGAATGTCTTCAGTCTTCGTTCTGATTTGATGATATCCTGAACGAAGATCCAACTTGGTGAAGTAAATTTATCCATGCAATTCATCCAATAATTCATCAATGATAGGAATGGGAAATTTATCTTTAATAGTGAGCTTGTTGAGATCCCTATAATCCGGACACATGCGCCATAATCCATCCTTCTTATGCACCAATATTACTGGAGCAGAGAAAGAACTTTGACTAGGTTGAATTATACCAGCCTCTGGCATTTCTGCAACCATGCGTTCAATTTCACTCTTTTGGGCATAGGGATATCTGTAAGGCTTGATGTTTGGAGGAACTCTTCCTGGAATTAAATGAATAGCATGATCACGATCACGAATAGGTGGGAGGCCTTTGGGAGTTTCAAATACCTTGGAATGATTGTCCAAGACTTTTTGGAGATCTAGAGAAATAGATGATTTCAATGTGGGAACCTCTAGCGAACATAATTTTGCAATTGTGCCTCGTTGTTCTTTCTTTAGAAGCTTTGTCAAGCCGTTAGAACTGATTATCTTTCCCAGTTTCCTTGCAATACCCCTTAATTGAACTTCCTTTCCTTCCAAAAAAAATTCAAAAAAGTTCTTTAAAATTAAAAGCTATCATACCCAAAGATTGTAGCCATTGGACTCCTAGTACAACATCAACACCACCCATTGGAATGGAAAGAATTGGACTATTCAATACATATTCTCCCATAGATAGCTTGATATTATGGCACTTTCCAGAGCAATTTATGGTTTCTCCATTTGCAACCATCACTTGACACTCTGATGTTGGATATAGGAAGGAATTCAATTCCTTGGCTATCTTACAACGAATAAAATTATGGGTACTTCTCGAATCAATCAAAATTATTACCTTTTTCTTCTTGATATGTCCTTCTATCTTGATAGTTTGAGGAGTTTTAATTCTGACCAATGCATTACAATATATGGTTAGATTCATTTCTTCTTTCTCTAGGGTTTGTTCCTGGTTATATCCTCATCTTTTGACGTTTCTTGTTCCTTTATTTCCTCCTCTTCACAATCTATGTAAAATAATTTCTTCTCAGCACACTTTGACCTTTAGTGTATTTGCTATCACAATCGTAACAAAGCCCTTTTGCTCTTTTTTCTTCCAATTGTTGTGGTGTCAACCTTGTAGGTTGTGGAAGGATAGGGGTAACAACACTTCCATTTTATAGTTGTAGGTGGTAGGCTTCCTTGTTGCCATAATTTTTCTTTCATTTTTTCTTGCCAACCTGAATGCCTTCTCTAATGAATTAGGTTCCCAAAGGCGAACCTCATGTTGGATGTTATCCTTTAAAGTCCCTATGAACACATCAATCCTATGCTCCTCTGGAATATCTTTTACCCTTATATTCAATTTTTGAAGTCCTCAATGTGCTCCAGCATTGAACCCTTTCGTTTGACATTTATCAATTGGCTAAAAAAGGTGTTGTTTTTTGTATCCTCATAATGTGCTATCATTTCTTCAATAAAAATTGCCCAATAGACAATTTGTTTGCGAGAGAAAATCCATTGATACCATACAAACTAATTTGGTTCCAAATATAAAGTTGCAATGCGTACCTTTTGTGTGTTTTGCACATTATGGAGATCGTAATATTGCTCCATTTGTAGTATTCATGTTACGGGATCCTTGCCATCAAAATTCCTTGTATCGATATTTGGAACATGGTGGGTCTTCAATCCAACTTTAGAGTCTATGAAATCATGATTAACATTTATTTTGTTCTCATCATGAGTTTCATTTACTACTCTTTCACCATTAGTAAGCATTTCTTGTAGCAACTTTGTCAAATCTATCTTCAAATATTCCATGCTGCCTTTAAGTTTTGCTTCTATACCATCCATCTTAGCTTCCATGCCATCCATTTTAGCTTCCACGCCATCCACTTAGCTTCCACAACATTCATCTTAGCTTCCATGCCTTTCTTTAAACCATCCATCTTGACTTCTGATACTTTTTGTGAGAGTAAAAATTGTTACACTTGGTCTTGTAATTTTGATATATCATGTTGCATTTCTTCCTCTTCTTCATCAGTCATGGTAGATCTTTCAGGTTGCTTACTAGGTGTCTCCATTTTCTTTCTTCAGGGCATCAATTAATGATAAGTATGCCTCACTATGCCCTTTGAACAACTTCAAGCCAATTTTTCAAACCAACCTTATGCAAATTAAAAAAAAAAAAACTACACACATTTTTTCGCTTTGTAGGAGCTTGATATTGAATCTATTTTATCTCTTTAATTTCGAATATCCAAGCTCTGAAATTGCGTCATGTGGTAGCCCTTTGAGTCCTCTTTCTAACCCCACCAGTCTGATAAATATTGGATTCTTCAAGAAAATGTTATGTCAAATCTCCCACGATGACCTGATTATAGACTGGTTCAGTAGAGCAGACTTCTACAACCTTCCACGTGTCATCGTTTCATCCTTCAGACCTAAAAACAATACACAAAATCTATAGTTCGTCATATTTCTACAACTTCTTACGAAATTTCAATTTGATGCTTAGAAATAAAGTTATGATGATTTTCCCATGGTCACCTGTTTGGGATGTAATTGGGGAGCCTGCAAAAACCCTAACTTCCTTGGATCATATCTCCTAAACTATAGCGAGAAAATGTCTGAAATTCAGACCTAAGGTTCATCAAGCTTTCAGAGAAAATGGGTTTTAATTTCAGATTTTGAAACCGTGTCGTAGAATAAATGTTATAACAAAAATACCACGATGACTTGTTTGGAGTAGCGAAACCCTAGAATCGAAACCTCTAATATCAAATGTTATGCAACGAGCTCACAAAATAGAATAAAATATAGATAAATGACTTCAAAATCATCATCTTCGAGGGGGGAACCTCCTTTACATTACACAAATGAACAATTCTTGGATGATACAAATAACAAGACCTCCTTTCTATATATAGGAGTATAAGGGGTCACAATATAATCAAAGCCCACATAACAATAATAATGTAAGGGCACAACAATAACAATAGTGGGCTTCTATGGGGCACAATAATAATAATATGGGGACAACATGGGCACAAAAATAATAATAAGGGCTGCAATTACAATACTAATAAGGGAATACACTAGTATTATAGGGACCTAACACCTTGTCTGCTGGAACTACGCAATGTGTAGTCACTGAGCCCTTTTTTTCAGCCTGTGACTTCTCTTGAGCTCATTTCATGGATAATAATGCATCATCTTAGACTAGGGGTTTTCGGATTGATGTCGTCCCGCCATGAGTACATTGCCGGAACATGTACACTATCAAGTCACGATGAGATGATGAAGAATGAAATGGAGGAGGGAAGCATGCCTAAAGACTCTCTTGCAGCTGAAATCACAAGTGGATCTATCAAGGGGAAGCAAAGGGACACAAGTTTGCAACTACCATCCAAGACTTAAGATCATTGAAGACTCTGCATTACCAAGCCATGCAAAGGAGAAGAGAAATCATATCCAAGAAGACATCTAGCACTTAGCAACAATAGTGACTTGACATTTCCACATCATCAAGTAGTCCATGTCAGCAGTGTCATGTCATGTCATGAGTATTGATATGCCACATCACTATTGTGGACCATGTGTATTGTATCCAAATTTATTGTAAAGTGGAAGTCCAAAGGACACACATGAATATGAAGAGTCATGTAAGTTGAAAAGTCATAGGAAGTTGAACAGTCATGAGGGTAGTCAAAGAGTCACAAGGGGGAAGCATCACCCCTTGGCTATATATATCCTCTCATTGTATGAGCAGAGGACTTTTCACCTTGGCTCATCCTGCAAGGAATTAGAGAGATTAGCTAATTCTTTGAGGAGAAGGGAGTGGCTCCAATGTCCCACTATTAGGGCTAGTGATGTACATTTTAAACATCTATCTTGGTACTTTTGCTTAATAATAGAAGCCTTTTAAGACCAACACGTTCTTCATACATGGACTATGAATGTTTTTAATACTATATTGTGGACATTTGTATTTCATGTTTGTTTTCACATGTACTAAGATAGTTGAACTATTTCGGTTATTTTATCGCTTATCTTATTGAGAATGTGTTGTAATGGTTGTTATTGTTGTCCCATCCTTGTGGACTATTCAACGAGATACTATATAAAGCTTTCCTTCTTTTTTGGTTGTAACGACCGTCACACCCATTGTGGACTATTCCGTTGGATGTTAGACAGAGCCTTATGGTTCATGTGTGCCTCTTCCTAGGTGGTAGTATTACCTCTCACTTAGAGGCCCAGTTTTTTATCCCCTTTGCAATAGAAGAACCTTGACACAGTTGCAACTGTGCACTCATGAAGCACAACTCCCTAGCTTTTCAAAGACACCATTGCATCACTCTCCTGTGCTGACAACTAGAGTCAAGGAAAATCTTTAAGGATTTGGCAACTAGACCTTCATACCCGATGGGACTCCTACACCAAATTGTGTGAGGTTTGATTGGGACTTCATATTGGGGAGATCCCCTTGGTTGACAGATTTCCAGCACCGTCAACACAATTATATATAGATATTCTACAAGTAAAATGGTTTTATATTAATTATATATCATAATTGAAAGGAAAAAAATCATTTTTCTTTTATTCAGCAAATGATCACTTCTTAAAGGAGATGTGTAATTCTTTTATGCATCACATGAAGTTAAAAATATTAATGAAGAAGAAAATATCTCAATATATACTTGATAAATATTTTAATAATAGTTATAAATATTTTGATATGAGTTATAAATAAAACATTCCAATGTCAATTATTTCTTAATAAAGTAATCAAATATAAAAACTTCTTATAGGTAAAACATTTTAATAGTGTATCATTATGTATATTAAAAATGTATAATTTCTTTTATTTTTTGACATAATAATATTCTGGACAATAATTTTATATATAATATATTAAGAACCAATATAAATTGCTCAACATAAAATTAACATATTAATAAAAATGATCATAAATCTTTTATATATATATATATCCAATTAAAATTATAATAACGAATGTAATCAATAAGATGAAAAAAAGCTAACTTTACTATTAATTTATCAAACCCTTCAAATATTTTGAAAACTTTTGAATCCTTCGCATACCAGAGAAATTCCAAATGAAATGAAATTCTAGTTATGAATCTAATCAGTAAGTTTGAAAAAAAAATAGATTCAATTTAAAATTTATTTTAAAATAGGATAGTTATTTCAAAATTAAAATTTTAACTTTTTATATTTAATGTAAATTGTACTTGTAAATTTATAAAGATAAATTTATGTTTATTTTTTTATTGTGAGAAAATTTCTCGCAACTTAATTGTCAATCATTTTTAATTGGGTTGACTCGGTTATTACCTCTGACTCTTGAGAAAACGAGCTCTTAAACCATTCGAAAACTAATGATTATATAAAAAAGATATTTATATAAAATAATCTTATATAAAAAAGATATTTATATAAAAAAAAGATATTTAGGCCTATAGGCCTTCGTTTGAAAGAGACTTTCGTCGTCCCTTTGCTTCTCAGACTGACACTCGTCGTCCCTTTGCTTCTGACACTTGGCAGGGCATAGAGTCGGCATAAACCCTCTAACCACCCACACCTTTGTCCGCAGAGTTCTGAAAGCGAGGACTCAACCCTCTCGAAAACCCAGTTATGCGGTCCCTGTTTTGCGGTGCACAGCTTGAAACCCCTGTTCTGCGATGCACGATCAACAAATTCGTGCTTTGGAAACCCTGTTCTAAGGATTGAGCTGGCTTTACAACAATAATGGTTCCTCCTCAGCTGCGGCAACGCAGTTCCATGGAGGAAATGCTGGAGGCAATCAAGGGCCGCGAGGATAGATCTCGTGACAACGGTATCCCTCCTGTACTGCCAATGCGGCCGACTTTGAAAGCCAGGCCTCCTTCTGCAGTCAGAACAAGAAAAATTACCCAGACATGGTTTAATCAGAGCAATGATCAAGTCCCTAGGGACGTTCAAGCTGAGCTTCCACCGGTTGATGTTCAAGGTATCTGTATGAACAAGCAGAGTGAAAATATGACAAATGTTGATCAGTTTGAAGGGGATCCCTTGGCTGATGGTAGCGATAACGGAGTTGCCGAGGTTAATGCTGAGCGCAATAAGGGTTCAAAAGTGACAAGCAAACCCCTTTTCGCCCTGATGCCCAACATTGATTCGAATATGGCTGGGGGTGCTTTAAAGGATAAACAGGGCTTTAAGAGAAGGAGTAATCGAAGTCCAGTTGAATCACCTTACAAGAAGCCGGCGGGAACATTCAAAGATCGTTCGGGCGACAGCGATGATTCGGAAGCTGGTTCCTATCCTGCATCAGTGGAGGATGACGGGAAGTGGACGGATGACAGCGTTTCTGGCATGAAAAAGGTAAGATTGTTCAATACTATAGTTTATTTCTTCAAAGATGTTTCACTAAAACAAAAACATGTAGCCATGGATAAGCTCGTGGTTTAATTGCATCAACTGCTTCCTTAACTGTATTTATGCTGCGGTCTTAGTCTTATTATTATTATATTTCACCTTTTCCTGGAAAAAAAAATGGATTAAAACCTAATTTGTTAGACAATGCCCCGTTTCAAAATGAATCTATTAGTAAAAGCCTTTTTACTTTTGGTTATGATGTAATGAATCTATTAGTAAAAGCCTTTTTACTTTTGGTTATGATGTAAATTGATGTCTGAGTTGAAGTTTGAATGATTCTCAGCTTGATTTCTTCTTTCACTGTAGTTGTGCCGCAGGTGTAGATAATCAATGCTGTTAATGTAACAAGATATAAGATCAACTTAGGTGTAAATAACAGCTGAGTTAAATCTGAATACCATTTGGTATTTTGCCCAAATGAAACTAGAAGTTATCATAGGGATATATGTATTTTGAGAACAGAGTCTGTTACCTCTTCACTGATAACTTGCGCTACCCACAGCGATTACTTGTGACGAGGGTATCGCAGCTCGTGGAGGAGGAATGGAGAAGGAGAAGCCAAAATCAAAGGCATCCCCTGCCATTACAGGCGATCATGCTTCTGCTGCTCATTCATCGCCTTCTTCTGCGCTGACAGACGGTGAATTTCTTCTGCACTTACTTCGAAAAGGCAATAATCAAGCAAACAATGGAGGCAGAGAAGGAGATTCTACCGATAAAAGGAGGAGGAAACAAGAAGCCATCGCCGGTTCTTCATCATCAGCCGATGAAGAGCCATGGCAGCTAAAGGATCCAGCAGTTGCAGCATTAGGCCCTAGCCATCGTTTCCGCGGGGAAGAAGTCATAGCACAGGGGTACCATCATCATCTTCAAAGTCCAAGTCCACTTCAACATCCACATCCACATGGTTGGCTGCACTTACATTCATCACCAGCGACTGCTGTGGATTACCGCCATGTTAATCACGACGATGCCAATGTTAATTTTGTTAGCGAGACAGATGCTCCATCGCCTTGGGCCCGTCATCCATTGCCATCGCCATTGCCGTGTTCCTTTGATCCATCGCTACTGCACAGGCCACCAACCCAACTCCAACCCCAACGCCAACCCCAACCCCAACCTCAACCCCAGTCAGCGAGTCCTTATCATCCAGTCTTTCCTGCGGGCGGTTTTCAGATTCAAAAGCCCTATGATAAATCCTTTCCTGAGCCTTGTTCGTTTGTTAGCCCTGGTGGCGGTGATGGTGGAGGGGCATCTTCCGGTTCCACTTTCAATGAGAATGACCATTTGGGTATCTCCCGGGTGCTCGAGGCTCCTTGGATGACACTGAGTTCGCTGAGGCCGCCACTGGGGGCAGGAGGTGAGAGCGGAGGACAACCACCAACTTGGTCTCATGATCCTCAGCCCCAGCCCCAATCGCAGCCTCGGCTAGTGTTCAGTGGCAGTAAGGGGGTAGCGAATCATCATCATCATGGGCCCACATTCACTGGTGATGTTTTGCACCAGCAGAAACATTGGCCGCAGTCGTATGGGAACGGGGCTGACCTTTTCCAACACCTGCAAGGGCTTTCTGAAGAAAACGGTTTTTTGCTGGGCAGTTTTGGTGCACATCATAAGCTTAATAGTACAGGAGGCAATGCTACTATGAATGGAATTGTAAGCCAAAAGTGTGTTGGGAGTGCAAACCTAAATGTTGGGGATTTTGCTTTGAATAGGAACCAAAAGTGCGTTGGGGGAAGCTCAAATGCTTGCTATCTTCCTGTGAATGAAAACCAAAATTCATCTTGTCAAACTGGATCAGTGCCCTGTCAATCATGGTCAGCTGTAGCTGAAGAGCCATTCAGCAGAGATGGAAACTTGATGTTTGGCTCAGTGGTATGCCAGTCTGAACGTGATCGCAGTGAAAAGATGTTAGAGTTGCAATCATGAAATATTTTCCTTAACAATGCCGAGCTTCCATGCAACCTACAGGGTAAAGGTGCTGTGCGGTTTCCTTGTAGGCCTTCCTCAAGTAAACAAGTCTCAGGAAATAAAACAGTTCCAGAGGAAGGACTGCCTTGGAAAGGACATCCATCAAATCGATTAGTTGATCAGCCCAGAGTTTCGAGAGGAGCATCCACTCCATCTTCTGAGCAAGTGATTATAAAGGATAAAAGAGGTTTGGATCAAGAAAGTAGAAATGCTGTGCGCAACCAAAAATCTACTTCTCGCATTGCAAATACATTTGATACAGATGACAGGAAAAAGGGACCAGAAATTAAATCCTATGTGCAAATCGAAAGGAACAGTAACCAAAGTATTGCCCGGCGCATCAGACATGGCCAATCAGATATAATTGGAAAGGATGACATCAGAAATGGAACAGCACAACGGGTGATCAAAGAAAGGCATGCCAGGGAAACGGGCAAACAGTCAGTGGAAGTTATTGCAAATGGAGAGGGCATGGGGAATCACTCTTTGAAATCTCGAGGAAGAGGTATATACAGGCATCGGGATGACTTTGAGAAATGCGGGGAAATTGAGCAAGAATGGGATATGAAAGAGTCACAAACCAAGGATCAAAAGCAATCTGGTGTTTCTGATTCATTCTCAACCATTACTGATCATTTATCTGCTTTGGAGGTGAATGAATTTGGTCACTGCAAATTTAATGACGACTTGAAAAAGCATATCCTTAGTAGGATATCTGATGATGCATCTTGCAGTCAACCAGTTACCTCTAAACTGGAAAATCCCCGTTCCTCTTCTGGGAGCAATTTGCATTCTGTTCCAGCATCACAAATGGAAAAATCTCAAAGACAATTCCACGGGGTTGCTCTTTCTGATGGAAACCAGAGGTCTAGGATTGAAAGAAGGCGGCAAGGAAAACACTTCTCAAATTTAACTGGATGTAGATATCAGGATTTTGATAAAGAAGATACTGGCAGGTTTGGTGGAGAAAACCAACCGTCCAGTGATCACGATTCGCGAGATAAATATTGCAATGAAAATAGGTCAATTGTCCCTCGATTCCACAAGGTAAGAAAACAGATTCTTGATGCTTGATTCTCGTGTGTGTCTTGTTTGGAATCTGGATATAGATATCCTCTAAGAAACGCTTCCTTTCTTATTTGATGACAGTGCAATAGGAATGGCATATAAACCTCCAATTTCACTTTTCTATTTTTTTCTGTCTCAAGTCTTTAAAGTTCTGTGAATATGTTGACAGTAATTTACCCTTATGATGTTGTTGCTTATTGTTATTTCTCATCAGCGGCAGAGCTTTGTTTCCATCACTGAAGTAGAGCGATTTTTAATGTTGTGTTCTTTGTCTTTTAGACGTCACAAGCTTGCCATATATAATTTCATTACCTTTTATGCCCTTTAGGTGGTTGATTTGATTATCAAGTGATGTGTGCTCATGGGCAGAAATGCACAGGGCATCAGAGGCCACACAAAAACTAGGCACAATTATGCATGTGCTGTGCACTTTTCATTACATGTGAATAAAATCTATATGCACACTACAAAGCGTATAACATTTTGGGAAGATGAGTCTATAGTGCATGCGTAACAAGTCATCTTGAAGTTGTTAGAATTAAAGCTAAAGGCGAAAAGCATAAAGCTAGGTGCAAGTTCTCATCATTTTCTCCCTGCTTAGAGGGAACTGTTCCCAGCTTCTGCTAACCTAAGGGGTACTCAATTTCCATGAAGTACATAATACTCTCTTGACTCTGTGTAGTTGGGGTCTTGACATGGACCCATATCTTCTGATTTTGGGGTCTGAAAATCTTCTGAACGTGGATTGCTTGAATCAAGTGTGGAACAGTCTGTCATGCTGGAGTTCAAAGTAGAAAACTGCTGACAGTTCTCCTTGCCAAAATATCCGAATTTGCTCTCGTGTATCATTTCCTATAGAAGGCAGCTTGAGTTGGTGATGTTCGACTCTGTGTGGATCCAAGTTGGAGTTGCTTTAATAGTTAACAAAATTTGCATTATGAATTTTTTCACAATATAATTTCATAGTGAAAAAAGGAAAAATAATGATTTATTTATTTATTATTATTATTTTAATAGCTCAATGGAGACCGCATTCGTAAATGCTAATCTGAAAGCAGTCATAAGCAAAAAGATTTGTTGTTCTTGTCTAATTTAGTGAAATCATATTAGTCTTGCTTACACCTGAATAAAAATTGCAAAATCCTCCATTACCTAAATAAAAATTGCAAAACCTCCGTTAACTGTTGCAAAATTGAACTCTTATATATTTTGTTGCACCTATCATGAAATTCACACAAGACCTATAGACATTTGGGTTCAAGATGCTTAAAGATGGTTTTCTGTAATTACGTGATGTCACCTAAAGTATTACTATTATGGGTGAACCCTTCAGAATTAGTGTTGGTACGTGGCATGTGCTAGTTACAAATACAGTCAGAGTCTAGGATTACAAGTGACGTCAGGATGATTTTTCATTTTTGCAACTGTTTCTGGTAGATATAGATTACTATGGATCATTCAAACTTTTGTGAGCCAAGTGTGTACATGTGTCATGAAACGAGAAGACTTAATTCTGTCAGAAAGTTGGGGATTATGGTGAGTGCTTTTCACAAATAAGATAGATCCCTTGTTTTCTCTACTATAAGAACACAATTTGATTCATGATAGATCCCTTGTTTTCTCCACTATAAGAAACACACTTGATTCAACTACAGTTGTGGTATTTGGATGGAGATGCTTCAATGTCAATTGTATCTGTTCTCTTGTTATATTTTAAGTCAAGCCATTTTTGGCTGACATGCAATCTTTTGAGATTGTTCCTTTTGGCACATGTTGGGCCCTAAAGAGTTGAGGATGAACAGACATTTAGTTGTGGGATAATTCTGAGCACATATTCAGTATGCACATTGCTAGGTACAAAACCCCTCCAGTGCTCTAGTATGGACAAATCTGTGGTAAATTTTCTTTCATTCACTTGACACCTGCACAGATCTGTATAACCATATATTATTATATTGTATGAGCTGTTTGGAGCCAATTTTTGGACTGAAGCATGCACTTATAGACTTATAAAAATCAATTGAGTTTTGTATTTGGGTCAAGAGAAGTGAGGAGCTTTACAGTCTAGGGTGCAAGAGATCTTTTTTTGAAATTGAATTTGCGAAAATCAAAATAGACAGTTTGGCCATGCCGATTATGAAATACTAAATTGATAATGTAGATCACATTTGAAACTGGGCCGTTGAATCTCAATCACCGTTCTAAATAAGTAGTGAGACTTACTTTAATCTCTGGAAAACCTTAGCTCTAACTATTGCAGAGCAATACTGAAGAGCGCAGATGCTCGAGTATCATCACATAGTTACACATTGCAGTCACTAGGGAAATACCAAATTTTAAACTATAATCAAAACTCCAACCAAAGAAAGTAATTGACAAATTACAAAACCCAATCCTGCTTTCTTGCATAATCAATATTGAACACGTGCATATCCAATTACCAAATTTTGCATGATCCTCTGCAGATTAATCTCCTTCCATTAATGAGCCAAAGGAGTAATCCAAATTGGCGATGCAATATCACCCTGTTTTTTTGCATTTCATTTCCTTTTTGCAAAAATGCAATGCATTGCATTGGTAATTAACTATAGATCTGTTGCTTGACACAGAGTTGTTGAGAGTGTTGGAGAAGGGGTGACTGACCTCAAGGAGGGTGAGAGTGCTTCCCTTATTTACTGGAGAATGTGGAGAATGCAGACACTGCAAGTGAGACGAAAGCAACATGTGTGATCTTCTAAGAATTAATATTGAACAAGGGGTTATGATAAATGATGGGAAGTTGAGGTTTTCAATCAATGGAAAACCCATTTATTATTATTATTATTATTATTATTATTATTAATATTAATGTTTAAATAAAAATAGTTACAAAATTATTTATAGATCACAAAATTAATTGTATTTTATTAAACATCACATAAGAATACAATAAGTATTGGTTTAAGAATATTATAATTTGACTTTCTAATCGCACCATACAACAACGGGCCCTACCTTATTTCCATCTGGTTATGGTTACCGAGATACACGCAATGGTAAATGTTGACATAAACCAAGTAAATAATATTATGGGGCCGACCTTACTTTGAATATTTCTCTAGTGGAAAGGAAGAATCCCTCAAAAGTGCATAAAAAGGCAGTTTCCCCAAAAGCATTTTACCTGTCAAGAGGGCTTCAAATGCCTGGCCCATGAATTGGAATTTAACTATTAACAGATTTCAATGCTGCAGTGAATTTACTGATTGGAATTCCTCCACCCTCAAAAAACTATAGTTGAAATAGTATGCCTATAGACAGTTGAAGGCATTTGAATCATTTTTTTGTTAATGGGCATTTCCCATTTTCCATCTGCACTTCAGATACTATGTCGTAGAAGAACTGAAAACCAGATACCTTTACATTGCCAAAAGGGCTTTGAATATTTTACAATAAATAAGAAAATTCTTCGGCAGAAGCTCAAACATTTCACTGCCTATCTTGGCCATCAGAAGGACTCCAAATACTTTGCCTTCTCAATGAACCTGGAATATTACTCATCCGAACCTTCAAAATTCAAATATTTTTACTCCTTTGTAAGAAATGCCAGGCTACTACCTGCATGTCAAGGTAAAATTATGTTGAAACTTTCCAAATATGTAATTTGATTCTACATGTAGGAGAACCATCAGTGTACCATTAATCTCAGCGCTGCAAATCCAAGTAATCCGAATACTGATGGTATCAAGTGTTTCAAATTGATCCATATTAGCACACGGGAGAACACGTTCCTGGAGGGATTTGAGAATTAGGCATTAAAGGCGTTTAGATAGTATTAGAAAACTTATAGACAGTAATATTTATGTATGGATAATATAATTCGAGGTAGAGTTCTACATAATAATAAAATTTTATGGATTAAAATATCTACTCATGACTGGGATTAAGCTGTAGACATAATTCTAGATAATAATGGGGAGACAAATCTAGACAATAGGAAGAAATTAAAAATTATAATAAACATTTATAGATAAGGATGAAGATGGATTAAGCTCCCATTTAAAGGGGGTTCGAGCTTGAAATCTAATCTTGATGTAAGGAAGCATAGAATAGACTGGGGATAAGCTTTATGGAAGAGACTGCCTCAATTAATTTCAATGAATAAGAATTTGGCTGTTGTGCTCCTGCTTATTTTTTTTTTATTTCTAATGTTAATGGGTTGTTTTTTTCTGATGTTTATTTGACCTTTCCTGTATTGCAATCCCATCAAGCCCATTCTGATTGCATCACCCCAAATTACTACATACTTCAGCGGACTTGAACCCCAATCAGACCAGACCCACTTCATCCCTGATATACCCACAACATATTCTGTAACCACTTCTGATTTTTCATCACTTTTTACTGCTACAGAAGCAGCTCCCCTCTGTCATAAAGCCCTGCGTTTGTTTCTATTCTTTTAAAAACCTCATTGACCAAATACAAAAAGATGCTATTTACAGCCTAGAACATCAGGATCAAAACAGTGCACAGCATGAAAAGAATTGTTACACAAATTAGACAAAGGAACCATCAATTCCAATCTTATCAAAACAATCATATATATTTTATTTGTAGAAATTCAGACAAGTAAATAGAACATTTAAAATATTTGCACTGTTTTGCCTCTTAAAATGCTTGAAAATGAAAGTTTGAATTGTATCTTGGACAGAGCATAGATTAATAAGTGCTAAAAGCTTGCTTTGAGGGCCAGAGAAATACATAGTGTTTTGAATGGTGGGTTTGCCAAAATGGAATCTAAAACCACTATATTTGAGGACTTAAGTATGTAAAACAAAATACTTTGAAAAATACAATACATGAATTTAAAATCGGTTTCAAAATTTTAATAATGTTAATGTTTTACTTCTACTGTCAACCAGTAATGTAAGTGATTTGTTTTAACATTTGCAAATCACAAATTTCTCCACTTTTCATTTACCATGTACAACGTTGTAATTTACTTTTTATTTAGAAAAAAACTGTGGTGCCAATAATCTATTGAACCTATTGAGCTTTAAGTATGAACGCATTCTACACTTACTATATTAATATGAATGGTTTGGTTTTGGTTTTGTTCTTCTAATAGTACAGGATGGTCAACGTGGTTATTGCCTTCGTCACTACATACCTTTATATATGCTTGACTATCTATAAAACTTTCTTCCTTTCACTAATCCTATCGGCCTCTCTTTGTACCTTTTGAGACAATTGCTAGTTATATATTTATCGTGATTAGAAGTCATGGATTGCTCACCCGGTCATTTTCTTCCACCCAAATTTCCACACCGCCAACCAGAGAGACGATAATTCCGTGCTGGCTACGCTACGTAACCTTTATATACAACGCCTACCATACTTAACAAGTTACCACAACTCTGCAATCCGCGCATTACCATTATAACCTCAATTGCAATTCGTTGTATTAACTTGCTGCCTGGCCATCTACAATGGGGCGAAGAACATTCGCAGCTTCCGTTTGGATCACAGCAACGGTAACTTTATTAGCGGTTAATCTCTCTCTGCAAGGTAAGGTGCGGCTCCCGCAATTATTCTACAATATCACTATACTCGTTTATTAGAAAAGTGTTGTTGATTACTGATGTGTATAGGGTGGAAATATTAATAAATTTTGATAGCTGAAGTGCAAGTGCAGGTGTAGAAGGTACGACAATGTCCGTGAAGAACCAGTGTTCATACACAGTTTGGGCGGCGGGCATTCCTGGTGGCGGGAAGCAATTGGGAAAGGGCGAAACGTGGAGTTTTGATGTTCCCGCGGGAACAACAGCAGGCAGAATCTGGGGGCGTACCGGCTGCTCTTTTGACGCCGCTGGTGGTAACGGCAGCTGCACCACTGGTGACTGTGGCGGGTTGCTCAATTGTCGAGGATATGGAAGCATCCCTGCAACGCTTTTTGAATATGCTCTGAATCAGTACCAGAATGATTTTTACGATATCTCTCTTGTCGATGGCTTCAATCTCCCTCTCTCCATGACTCCCTCAAGCCCAGACTGCAAAGCAATAGGTTGCACCAGCGACATAAATGCCGTGTGCCCTGCAGAATTGAAAGTAACAGATGGATGCAAGAGCGCTTGTGCTGCTTTCAATACGTCTCAATACTGCTGCACCGGAGTCTACGCAAACAACTGCGCTCCCACTAACTATTCCCAATTCTTCAAAGGGCAGTGCCCCCAGGCATATATCGGCTATAGCAATGACGATCACGCTAGCGACTTGACCTGCCCTTCTGGTGCTAATTACAGCGTTGTCTTCTGCGGTTAATATAATCAGGATAAATACTTAATATCATCCGACTCGCGATTAAAAAGATCCAATCTCCATACCACAACAATATATATTGCATATATGAATAAATCTGAAAATAAAATGGAGTGATTTTAAGATCCGATCATCCAATTTGACTCCCCCAAGGTGTATTTTCCTTCATGGATATATTGTTAATTACATCATTTTTCAATAAATAAAATTTTATATGGTAAAGACTAATTGATTCTAAAATGGTTTCAACGTTTTGATTATGACTGAATATTTATGATTATTAAATTATTGAAATCAGAAGGAAACAAGTCTAGTTGTGTTATTGCACATATTTGTAGATATTTAAAGTGAGAACTATAGTTGTAATAATATTTAAATAATTAATTATATAAATTTGTTTATATATATATGTTCTTGAAGTTAAAAGTTTCTTAATTTTAATTTATAAAAAAATAAAAATTAATAATAATAATTTCTTATCTAAAAATTAATATTTTGATTAATATATATCAAAGAAATAGTGTATATCAAAGAAATAGTGTATGATTATGTTAGTTAATGAGAATTTACTAGAAATATTTTAGAAGCTTTTACTACTTTTGTGCCGCTACAACATTTTTATATTGTCGTAGTACAACCACTTTTGATGCAATATTAGAAGCCTTGTACTGCATCACCTCCAACATACTATTGTTGTGACACTTTTATGTCATTGCAACACCCTAATGATGCCACAACATGTCAAGAGTACTAAAGTTGCAACACCTATGCACCTACTATTGGAAGCAACCATCGTAACACCCTAACGATGTTGCAACATGTTTGGAGTACTGGTGTAGCAACACCTTGGGACACTGATCATTGAAAACAACTATTATAACTCCTTATCTGTGATCTTACAACCCCACAGATAGTTGTAACAACAAAATACAAATCAAATACTAGATGCATAGTTGCCATTTTTAGTTTCCTAGTAGAAGGATCGACCACTTGATTAGCCAATGAAGGAAACGACAAGGGTGGTTGGTTGTCTAGCATGGACAACTTAACAACAACCAATTTGTGTTAGAAAATAGGGAGAGATCAAAGAGCGATTACACACGACACAAAACACACATTGGGATATCTTTATTGATCACAACGATTACACATATATAGGACATAAATTTCTGACTTCCACACATTTAGATCATAATGACAACTCATACATAGGAAACAACAACTTCTAGATTAACGCTTGGGAACTCTCAATGACAACTCATGACAACACATGGAAGCATTACTTCAAATACCCTCCCTTAATGCTTACATGATAAATATAGAAACACACATTACAACAATAAATGAATCTCTATCAAACTGGTCTTCATCAGCACTCACATCCACTCTGGAATATCGCAAACACCTCTCTTTCACCACCACACCTTCAAGCTATCACTTGACCTCCATTTAAAACGTAAGTGCCTTTTACCATCGTTGATGAATTTTGCAAGATCAACAATATTGACACATTGGCTTGTCGGGGCTTCCACGATAAGAGTCATCAAGTAATGAACCATCATATGGACCAACCACCATCTAACAGATATTTCGCTTTCGGCTATCCGTCAATAGCTGAGATGGAGGTTTGGATACTAAATGTGTTCAAAAGTTGATCAAATAACTTGACCTTACAAACACACAAGAATTGATGTTTCGGACACTGGGGCTTCCACTTTAAGAACCGCCAATCCTTTTTATAACCAATAAAAACACATACACCAACGGTACATAGACAAAATCACTGAAAACTCTTTTTTTATCTGTGAAGATGAGATCAAATATAATAATAATAACTTTGGATATTTTCCTTCAAATCTGCAGTGTTTAGATCTCGATCTCTGGATAAATAATGCCACAATACTTTATTAGTTCATATCTACAATGAGAAATGCCAACATTCCACTTGCAAACCGTAACTGTACATCTTGCACCTTCTGATAATATCAAGAACCACCATTTAAAACATGTAGACATTGCTCTCAATTGTAGATCTACACTAGGTAGAACCAAATATATGTTGATCCAACTTCTTCACAAGCATATCTCCTCTTATTTTACAAAGATTTGTCCATAATGGAACTTCACACAACAACAACAACATTGGATCTTTGCAATTCTCCTTTGCATGCAACTATCCACAATCCACACAAAAATCAAATATTCACACAAACAATAGATCAAACACTCTATTAAACTAATCTATGTACAAAGGAGTATCATGGCTAAAATTGCATGATCTCAGCCCCTCTCATGAGAGAGTCAGGGTTGAACCAGCTCTGATACCATGTTACAAAAATAGAGAGAGATCAAAGAGTGATTACACACAACGCCAAAACACAACCTACCTGTCATGGTGGTCAAGTGAGTCAATAGATGTTTGATCCCTCCATATTTTAGCAATGTTGTTGTCACAAAGGGATAACATCCTAAGAATCTAAGATTCTCATAGTTGTCCTCTCATTCCAAGAATAAAGTAAGACATTGAAGCATTATATAATATCTTGCTCTACTCGATCTGAGTGGGAGAATACTGTAATTACATTTTGATTGTTGTTAATACAAAATTTCAATAGTTCTTATTCCATTTTTGTTTTATGTAAGTGAGGTCCTAAGAGCATAGTCATTCTACTTCAGACTTAATCAGTTGCTAATCTAAAAAGGTGCCTCATCTAAAAAGGCAGGCCCCCCCCTAGTCAAGTACTACCTATATTTTAACTAGGGTAATTTCTCTTTTCATTCACAGTAAACTTAATTTGATTAATTACTATGTTTCCTAATTATTAATGTTGTTGTAGTTCATTAAGCAATTTACAACTACATATTAATTGAATTAAGCTGTGATTTACTATGTTTTTCATATTTTGCAATATCACCTTTGCTTCAGCTTATTGAATTAGATTTTTTTTATTACAATTTTTTAGAATTTCGGTATGTAATTGATTCATATGAATTCTTGTCACAGAGTTTAGGATTTAGTAGAGAGATTGATCATTTCACAATTTACTTTCCTGTAAGAGTGATTTACTTTCCTTCCAATTGTGTTTACTTTCTAGCAAGGGTGATTTACCCTTCTGCAAGAGTGTTGTAGTTAATATTTCAAACCCTACAAGTGTGCGCATATGAAATTTCAATTCCTACAAGTGTGATATTTAAATTCCAATAAGTGTGCAAGTGTGATAGTGTGAACTTTTCATTTCCATCAAGTGCGATTTTCTTTACTTGGTGACTTGTAAAATAGCATTAACATCCAACTATGAAATTATTAATCAATACTCCAACCTCATTAGGCATTTAACGGATTATATTAGTATATATGGCACACAATGGTTCGCATGTTCTGTACGAACTCTGGATTGACAATAAATATACAGTTTCTCATTTATATACTAAGTAATTAGGAGCTAATTGAAAAACCCATCATTTTTTATGTCATCGTTGGGGAACCGTTAATAATGCAATTACTTTTTTGTTGCTTTATTTTATTTAGTTAGTGCATTTCTTTTAGAAGCTTGGTCTAATGTGTTTTTATCCAATTTTTCCTTTATGCTAGTTTATTTTTAAAAGTATGTATTTTTAAATTTCCATACATATAATTAGAGCTCGAAAAGCAATATTTTTTAGCTCCACTAAAAGTACCCACAAGAATAATAATGTTAGACAATCACAAGAGGAGAAGGGGCACAGTTAACCTAATTACTTGACTCTTATAGCTAGCTCTCTTGCCAAGAATAATCTTAAATCTTCTAGAGAGGGGCTTGAAAATGTGCAAGCCTCATCCCCTACCTCAACAGAAATTTGGTTCCTTTAAGGCTAGATAGAGTGGTAACTCCATTCTTCATAATGATCTTTCTCAACTTTCCCAAAGTACCTTCAATTGAAAAGGACATTTCTCATGAGAATATAGCACACAAAATCCATGTTAAGGAAGAAACATTTGCCATTGGAACCCCATTCAAGAGTCACATGAGGAAACTAAGATGGAAAATATTCTACATTCAGCATTGCCCAACTTTCATGGCTTATCAAAAGAGAATTTTCACACCTTCCTCTTCAAGTTTGATTTTATTTGTAGAAGTTATGACTATGTATCAGATGTCCAAAAATTGAAATTTTTTCCTGCCTCACTCAAGAATGTTTCATTCCATTGGTTCATGGGTCTTGGCAAGGATAACATCTGCATTTGGGCACAAATGCAAAAAACTCCTAGAGAAGTATCAAGATTATTTTAAGGAAAAAGAATGGAGGGAGGAAGGCTTTAGAATTACTTAGAATGAAGATGAAAGGCTAGAAAACTATGTTGAGTTATTCAACTACAATTTACAATGGGAAATACAAGGAGACTTGGTTTTAGATACATTATGTGTCTTGTTGTTACATGGAATTCATGATGATTTTGTTGAACTCCTAAATTTGATGGTGGAGGAGATGACTCCCAACAGTCATATGATGACATGGTTGAATAGTGTCAAAGATATTTCTGAGGAACATCTAAGACTATGAGAGGAACGAGAGACATATTGGAAAAAGTAAGTAAGACCATTAACAATGGAGTCACCAGAGCCAAAATTGGGAACATGTTAGAATACATTAAGACTAATATACTTATTTCATTGAGTTCTCAATTAGACACATTACAAATGAACAAGAAGAAGGAAGAAGCAAAGTTAGTTTTGGTAATATTTTGTCGAAAGTGCAAGAGAAAACACCTATTCAAAGAGTTCCAACTACATCACATTGAGGCTTGTACAATTTTCACTAAGGACGATGTCACAAGAAAGTTCCCATATTTTCCTAGGTTAAAATCTATATACAAGGAGGCTAATGAACTAGAGAAATTATGTTTAATTTATTAGAAGTGTCCATGGTAGTCTAAAACTAAATGTATAATTCCAAATAAATCATAATATTATAATTTATATTGGTCTAATCGTTCAATGTAGTACTCTTCTCTGCCATGGTGTCTACCTACTCAACCGTGGATGGCTCTCCCACCAAACTAGATTTGGAAACAAGGGTGGAGGAATTCATCCTTTGGAAGTCCTCATAAAGTCTTACTACCACCACCTATTCCACTCATAGCTTCTCCACCAATGAAACCATCCAGGTCATCCCCTCCCTAGCCTCAACTTCCTACACAACCAATTCCTAACTCAAATAATGGTAAGGAAGCTCAACCAGTGCAAGTTGTTGGGATTTCTATTTACCCCAATTACAATATTTATTCCCTGGATTGTCATGATATTCAGCTCTGGTTATGGAAGACAATTAATAAAGGAACTCTTCTATTACAAATAGAATATCTTAATGAGGAGGTTCAAAATGAAGAACCAAAACTAGTTAAATCTCTTGAAATATTAAGAAGTAATTAGACTTTCCCAGAACCACATGTTCCTCCTTACCCTGACATATTGGACCTATAAAAACCTATTACACAACCTTAATTTGACTTATAAGGAGAATTTAATAATGTGTGTGTTGCATATCATTATTTCAAGTTATTAAATATGTATATCGATTCCAAAATGGTTTGAGAATTATGCTTGAGGAGAGCTAGTAGGAAAAGAAGAGACCCTTAAACAATACATGTTATGAGAAAAATAACAGTTCGTATGTTGGGGCTCCTTGCTGCTAAATATTCAGATCCTAGAAGCTAGTTATCAATGTCCAAATTAATCATATAATTATTCCAAACACATTAAATGACATTGGAGTTTGTATCAGTGTGATGACCTGAGAAACAATGGAAGCCCTAGGACCTTCAAAAATTAGGCAAACCCCCACAATATTACAACTAACTAACTAATCCACCATTGAACCTAAAGGTATTTTGGAAAAATTAGTAATTTCTATGGATTCTTGGGAGTATTCACAGATTTCATGGTGTTACAAACCAAATCTTCCCTAGGAGGAAATCCTTTGATTTTAGAAAGACCATGGTTGGCCACTACAAGAACATATATCAGCTGGGAACTTGGCAATATAATGATTTTTCATGGGAACTCCACTAAGAAACTCACCCTATATCATCGATATAAGCCCAACATCAATCCAAAAAACCCATTTTTGGAAAATGGAGAGGAAATTAATCAAGAGATGGTTTCTCATTGAGTACTTTGTATAGATCAATATCTCGCTGTTAAGGACAAAATTGAGGATGAGGAGATTGGTAATTTTCTAGTTTCGTCCTCCTTGCCTAACTTGCATATCCTCACTCATATATTAGACCCTAAAGTCCAGGCTTCTCTGTCTATAGTAGACGCATCATCACCCTTGGAACATGAGTTACCTTCTAAAGGAGAATGATTAAACTTCAAAAACTATGGAAATTATCCCCAAAAAAAATTTGAATATCAATCAAGCACTAATAGAATATCAAAAGGAACAACTAATTAAGGTTTTAAAAAAGCATAGTGATGATTTTTCTAGAGATTAAACTAACATGAAGGGGATCTATCCTAATTTATGCACTCACCGTATTTATATCAAAGAAGACTTTATACCCATTCATCAACCTTAGTGATGAATGAATCCTAATCTACAAGACAAAATCAAAGAGGAGTTGCAAAATTACTTTTGGTTAAAATTTATTTACCCTCCTTTTTATAGCCAATGGATCTCCCCTCTTGTTACTGTGACTCAAACGTAATGTCAAGTGGAGAATTTGTGATTATTATAGAGAACTCAATAAGGCCACTCATAAGGACCAATTCCCATTATTATTCATTTACTAGGTGTCAGACACATTAGCAAAAAAAAAGTATTTCTCTTTCCTCAATGGGTGTAGTAAATATAACTAGATTCATATTGCTCCAAACTACCAAGACAAAACCACGTTTACATTTCCTTGAAGGACATTTCCATATTTTGTTCTACCATTCGGGCTTTTCAATGCTCCTACAACTTTCCAACATGCTATGATCGAAATCTTTTCTAATCTGATTCATGATTGTGTGGAAATTTGAAGTGGCTTTGGATAATATAGAAATGGTATTAATAATATGTAAGGAATGTCATGTAGCCCTTAGTAATTAAAAATGCTTAATGATCTTAGTTGAAGGCATCATGTTAGGCCATCATATTTCTTCTAAACATATCAAAGTATATATGGAAAAGATAAAGGTAATATTAAACTTGCCAACTCCATGAACTCAAAAATAGGTATAAAGCTTTATGTGAGCTTCCTTCGGCATGCAGGTTATTTTCTATTACTTTTTGAGAATTTATTGCGAATAGATTGTCCTTTATTTTCTTTGATTACTAAAAATTCTAACTTTATGTGGATTGATAATTGTCAAAATCCCTTTGAGAAGTTAAAGACAGGACTATCCAAGGCTCCCATCTTCAAAGAGACCAACTGGTCCCTCCCAACTCATATATCACAGATGCCTCAAATATTTTTATTGGAGTTGTCCTACGACAACAATAATATCATCAATCGTAGGTGATATACTTTATTACTAATAATCTATGCCCCACGGAATTGAATTACATAGTTAAATTAAAAAAAAATAAAAAAATCTTGTACTGATTCATTTTATAAATGAGTTTTTGCATTATGTAAGTGGATATCATGTGATCTTATATATTTACCATGCTTTCGTTAAGTATCTAATGAATAAACCAATGTGATTAATGGTAGGATGACTAGATGAGTTTGCAACAATTTGATATAACAATCTTAAATAAGTCAAGAAAAGATAATGTGGTAGTATATTTTATATCTAGGCTTACTACAAATGAAAATCAACCACCTATTGAAGACTCTTTTCCTAAGGAACATATTTTCACAGTATCTACTAGCTCACTATGGTTTGTGGATATTGCTAACTATTTGGCTATAGGGAAACTTCCACCTCATCCATCTTGAAAGGAACAACAAAAGATCATCAAGAAAACTTGTAGGTTTCCATGGACTAATGGATGCCTCTTTTACATAGGGATGGATATTGTTATCGAATAATGTGTGAGAGAAGATGAGATCGATGATATATTCAGGGTTCGTCATGATGGCCCTTATGGATGCCACTTTTCAAATAAGAGGACTAATTATAAAGTACTCCATGAAGGGTACTTTCAACCCTTGATTTTCTGAGATGCCAAATAGTACATGAAAATATGTGATAGTTTCCAACACGTGGGAAGCCCATTCCAATCAGATGAAATGTCATTATAGACACGGCTAGTGATAAAACCCTTTGAGAAATGGGCTCTTAATTTCATTGGACCCATCAGCCCTCCATCTCAACAAAACTCCTACATTCTAGCTTTCATAAATTATTTTAAAAAGTGGATGGAAGCAAAGGAACTCCTAGCCACAATAGAAAAAGTAGTGGAAAAATTCCTCCATGGGGAAATATTTCTTATATTCGAGGTACCACGAGAGATTTTCACTTATGGATGAACACGGTTCATGTCAATACTCACTAGAGACATCATGGAAACATATAAGATTAAGCACAGGGTGATGGTGCCGTATGATCCACAATCCAATAGGAAGGTGGAAGGAACAAACAATGTCATTCAGACTATCATAAAAAAGAATGCTCAACTCCACCTAAGGACTAGGCATACAAACTTCTTGAAGCATTATGGGCCTATAAGACGACATGGATAAATACCACTTGTTTCACTCCATATGAGATAATTTATGAAAATTGAGTTCTTTTAATGATAGAGACACATTTAGAGACCCTGAGGATAGCAGTGAAACTTGGCATGAACTTATCTAAGGTACAACAATAAATACTTCTCCAAATCAATGGGTTAGATGAACTTCGTCAAGATGCTTTATATCAGACAATTATTATTTAGAAATATAAAGCTCGATGGCATGACAAGTTCATAAAGAAGAAAGAATTCAAAGTCAAAGATTTGGCCTTGTTCTTCAACTCAAGATTTAAGGACTTCAAAGGAAAATTGTGTACCCATTGGCTTATACCATATAATATTGACACTATATATGAAAGTGGGCCCATTAAGCTCTATACCAATGATAAGGAAATGACTCCACTAATGGAAAATGGGAATATGTTTCGACTATCTCACAAGCCCCTATCAAAATAAGTCATTTTAAGACAGATCAATAAAGGATGGTTGAACAACAATTTGGATATTGTTACGGAGAAATCTACGCTGAATGATTCATTTCTAATTTTCTTGTTTCATATATATATATATATATATATATACCAGTTATGAAAATCCCCAGGCACAACTTAACACATTTCATCTAAAAACTAGCTCAATTAGCACTCAATGTGTTAAAAAAATAAAATTAAAAATAAATAGATAAAATTTTGAAATTGGGGAAATAAAGGATTCATGAGTAGAAGGACACTTCACGGTTTCTTTATTCTTATCCTCTTGCTCATGAATACATGACTTATGGGCAAAAGGACACTTCATGATTTCATGATATTTATGTCAGAATCCTCCTACGAATAGGATTTGCAAGTTCTTGATATATGTTTTTTTCTATTTTACTAATAAACACTCTCTAGAATCGCTCATGATATAGACAAGGGTAGATTCTTTTTGTTGCAACACCAGCATAATATTGCTATAATACCAATGCTACAACACTAATATCATATGGTTGCAACACCATTGTTGTGACATCGACGTCATGTGGATGCAACACCATTGCTACAACACCTTTCACAAATAGAACTAGAATAAATTCCTACAACAAGATTGTTATAATACCTTCAAGCTAACTGTATTGTGAAACCATTTTCCAAAAAATATCTATGGACACGACACAATTCAATGTTGTTGTTGTAACACTAGTTCAAATTTGTTGTTGCAACACCAATTCAAAGCGGTTGTTGCAACATTGGTTCAAAGAAGTTGTTGCAACATCGATTCAGAGTGGTTACTACAACACCTATGCTAGGAAATAGTTACAACCTTCTCCTGGTTCCATTGATGACATTGTGAGGGAGGATGGAATGTGACATGGTTGCCACTTCCAATCTATATAAAGTCGCCAATTCATGGTAAGCATCGAACATGTATGACTTTCCTTACATAATGATTGGCATTAAAGTGGCATGATCACACTTACCTTCAATTGATTTGCATGCATCATTCACCATTAATATCCATATCACTCAGTTTTTTCCATACCTTATGGCATGAACTATGCCATTAGCTCATAATTATACTACCTAAATTAGAAATTATCAACTCCTAAAGGGTTATTCATCGAGAATGCAACTGATAAATTTTCTAAGTTTCAAACAAGAATCATGGTTGGCTCACTAAATCACTAAGAGCCTTTTGACACCCTCATGTTGCAAGCCTACAACCACATTTGGGCCATAGTCCAAGCTATAGGATGGAATGAGTACACAAAATTATAGTAGGGGTATGATCATAATATTATAGTCAAATTTTCTCTGAATACGCAGAATAACATAACAATAGTTGAGATAAAGCTAGTTCTGGTGAATGAAAGGACCATAGTCATTGTATCAAGGCTACTACAGGTGGAAGAATAATGGTACTCTTGGAATAATCCAAGACCAAAGTTGATGGAAGAATTCTTGGAGGTAGGAAAAATACTAGTAAAGAAGCGTGATGGGCTCAATAGAAAATTGTTTCTAGAACCATGGGACGATGTAGCAATATTCTTCCAAACGTATTTTACTTGTGATGGACATCATGGAATCATTTTCTTGCACCATTTGAAATTGTTGGACCATTTGATGCATCATAGGTTGATAAATATGTCTTTCTTCCTATGGAAGATGCTACAACCTATGGCCACTAGCATCCAAAAATATAGTCATCCCAAGAATTCCCTCTCACACCTTTTTCTCATAAAGCTATTGATGGTGCATGCACTATAGAAGGAGGGCCACAACTAGGATGACCTAGTAAGGATACTAGCGATGGAGGTGCCCCTGAAAGAAGCACCAATTGCACCACAACAAAAGTAGCTACTACAACACCAGAGGAAGTAATTGCTGCAACACCAAAAGAACAGGATGTTGCAACCTATAAAGCATCCCTAATATAGGTAGTTTCTTCCACACCGAAAGCACCAATAAAGCCACAAAAACTAGTAGAATATGTTGAAGATAGTCATGACAACAACCTTGAGATCATTAGGAGCCTGCCTCTGACTAAAATACTCCAACACATTATTCATAGACCCTAATATGTGGCCATACCCAAAAGGAATAAAATGAGCTACTTGAAAAAGGGGGACTTATGCCATGCTGTTGTAGAACAAACAAAGGAGATAGAGTAAGAAGAGGCAACATAAATCCCTGCTGTCAAACAAAAACCAAGAGGGATAGAGTAAGAATAAGTAGAAACCCATATTCTGACATAAGAACAAGTAGGGGTAGAAGAAGAGGCAACAAAGATTCCTATTCACACATAAGAACTAGTAATGATAGTGGAAGAAAAAGGAAACCCTTGTTGTAATAAAAGAACCAAAAGGGGTAGTGGAAGAAGAGATAGAGTTCCCTATTCAAACATACGAACCAGCCAGGGATGGTGGAGGAAGAGATGAAGAACCCTACTCCTTTCGATGGTGCAATAAAAGAAAAAATCATCCTTTCGATGGCTTTAAACAATAAGCACTTAACATGAAAAATTTAATTAAACGAGGATGTATTGGACAGAGTTGATGTCTTGTATGAAAAGGTAAGGAAGAATCTATTCCACGTTTGTTTATTTCATGAGATTGAAGTCATATCTTTCCTGAGGTGAGACTCGAAAATTTCAAGTTGGGCGGGCGATAGGCTGGTCCAACCAAAGACGAGGATGATAGTGGAACACATCACGTCAATTTAGTTATGAGATTGGGATGTGCCAAACGACCACAGAGTCGCGTATCCTTAATTGAGTTTCCTTATTGAAATTGAGTTCAGTTGAGTTTTCTTATTGAAATTGGACCATATCGAGGTCGTGACTGACAACTACGTGAGCCGGGAGGTGATATTAAAGCGAGCGTGGGGTGAAAATTGGCAAGGAGCAAATCAGAAGTTTCTTGGAAGCGAATGACTTGAAAATTCATCTTGGGCGGCTTGAGGATAGTCCAAAGAAGAACGTGATGGTGGAACATGTAAATTTAGCAGCGGCGAAATTTGGATGTGCCAAACCACCACACACCACTAATCCTTAAAGTCAAGCGTCGGCGGTCTCCAATTTGCAGTTTTCTGGGTCAATCATTAAATCAAAATTTCCGTAAATCATGGAGTGATTTTGCGATTACAAAATTTTCCACACCGCCAACCAGAGAAAAACTATGATTCCGGAGAAGATAAACTATAATTCCGTGCTGGGTACCTTATATATATGTAGAGCACCTAACATACTCACCAGAATTGCACAATCCGGGCATTAACATTATAAGCTCAATTGTAATTCCTTGTGTTGAAGTTATACTGTTTAAGCTGCTGCCTCGCCATTTGCAATGGGGCGAAGAACATGCGCAGGGTCCCTTTGGATCACAGCAATAGTAACTTTATTAACTCTTAATGTTTATCTGCAAGGTAACGTGCCGCTCTCTCAATTACTCTACAATATCACTATACTGATTGCTTTGATCAATAAATCATGAATTATATAGCAGGCTTATGTATTCATTTGTCAAAGTAGAAATATTAATAGATTTTGTTTGGTGAACTATAAGTGCAGGTATAGAAGGTGCGACAATGACCGTCAAAAACCAGTGCTCATACACAGTTTGGGCGGCTGGCAGTCCGGGCGGCGGTAAGCAACTGGGGCAGGGTGAGACATGGAGTTTTGATGTTCCAGCGGGAACAACAGGAGGCAGAATCTGGGGGCGTACCGGTTGCTCCTTCGACGCTGGAAGTGGTACAGGTAGCTGTACCACTGGTGACTGTGGTGGGTTGCTCAATTGTCAAGGCTATGGAAGCGTCCCTGCAACGCTTTTTGAATATGGTCTGAATAAGTACCAGAATCAAGACTTCTATGATATCTCTCTTGTCGATGGCTTCAATATCCCTCTCTCTGTAACTCCCTCAGACTCTTCGTGCAAAGTAATAGGTTGCACCACCGACATAAATGCGGTGTGCCCTGCAGAACTGAAAGTGACCGATGGATGCAAGAGTGCTTGTGCGGAGTTCAATACCCCTCAATACTGCTGTACCGGAGATTATAAAGACAACTGCTCTCCCACCAACTATTCGCAATTCTTCAAGGGGCAGTGCCCACAGGCATACAGCTATGCCAAGGACGATGCCACCAGCACCTTCACCTGCCCTTCTGGTGCTAATTACAACGTCGTCTTCTGTGGTTAGGAAGATATTTACGTAATATCTTCCTACTCATATAGTAACAATAGATATATATCGTACTGATAACAATAATACTGTTGCATCGGCAATGGCATGCCCCGTTTTCTGAAAATAAAGGCAGTGATTTAAATATCCGAGCGGGTGTTCAATTGGTGTGCAACATGGTGTATTGAGCTTAATTGATTCAAACGCGATCATCCAATGAGTCTGATGAAATGAATCGAACCATTATTTTTGAAATATTAATATAACTTAAAGTAAGAAATGGTTTGCTTTATTTAATTCTACCATTTTCAATAAATAAAATTTGTATATTTTGAATTTCATAACTGGATTAAATGAATGTTTCGGTATATAGCAGTATACATCAAATTTTATTATATATAAACTGTGGGTTAGAATGTAAAATTTGAAAAAAGATTCACAAGTAAATTTTTGTTTTTATATACACGGTAAATTATGTAATTATTCATGGTTTAAGTTGTAGTTTTAATCATTTATTATTATTAATATTTTATATTAAAAATTGATGAATTACCATTTTTGTAATTAAATTATTTTATTTTTAATTATTGTTCATTATTAAAATATTTTCCTAAAGTAAATATTAACATACAAATATGTATATACACCTAATATATGTGCACACTCTATATTTATATGTATATATAGAGTTCATATTGAAATATACTAACAATTATACCGAGAGGTATAAAAAACACCAAAAATGAAAAATGTGGAAAATAAAAATCTAAATAAGCCCAAACAGCCTTTCATAACCATCCTGCAACACTTCCTCTTTCCAATGTTCCACGATTGAAGAGGATTCCACGACGAATTTTGAGTCCGGTGGGCGCAACATCCATAGGTAGGGCTGCCCGCTTGCCTCCAAGCCTAATGCCAGCTGTCACCTGCGTCTGAGAAATTTACGAGTCATATTAATTGACATCCCGAAAAAACTCATCAACTTAGATCTAAAATTAACCCAGTTTTTGTAGATTTTTGTTTGAATTTTATGGAGTTGAAATAAATCCATAATAGTTATTCATGAAATTAGCTTCGGAAATTTCAATATTATATGAATAATGACAGACCTTTTTTTTTTTTTACAAACATGGTAATTTTTTATACTATAGTAATTTTCATTAATTTTTTTATAACTTTTAATGACTCGCAAAATTGTAGCTATATATTTTGTGGCTAAAATTTAGAATCAAGTTTCAATCAATGTTACAAAAAAATCCCAAAACGTTGGTTTCTCTTCCCATTTTTTTTTTCGTGAAGCGTTTCTAAACCACATATCTGAACCACTTTGCCGGTGGTTGTGTTTATATTTGAACTATGGATTTTTTGTGGCGTTGTAGCCTACCCACCACCAGCGACACGGTACTCCCAGCAGCCCCCTCCCGTAGTTGCTAAGAGTGTGTCGTTCCACCATAAGAGCGAAGAGCGTGTCGTTCCGCCATGAGATTGCGCCAGTCGTGTTCTGGCTGGTTCCAAGATCTCCAGTCGTTCTAGCGAGCAGGCAATACTCTGTGGAGCGAAAGATCTTGGCTATGACAGTTGAATTCTGCAGGAACAGGGAGCGATCTTGAATATCAAATATATAATCTGGGGGTTGTGGGCTTGCGATTTGCGCTTATGGTGTAACTGTGGTGTGGCGAACCTGTTGTCAAATTGAGCCATGGAGTGTGTGGCCTATATGGAGTGTGCGGCCTTTGAAGCGAAGGTTTGGTGGAGTCTTGAACAAATAGTGAAGTGTTAGTTTGAGTAGCCTTAGAAAATAGAGCGTGGAACAGCACTAGAGTGTGTTATGCAGAGCATAAGCATCTAGCTTCTAGCTTGTGTGTGAGGGGTCGTGTTAGCGTGTGTATAGGAGGATGAAAATTAGTGATTTTGATGGGTCGCAATGAACAGTGTTGGACATACAAAGCCTGTGCAGATATTTTCTATGTAATTAGTTAATATGGATATTTAACTAATTTATTTAAGTTTTTTATTGAAATATTTATAAGAAAGATAGAAGTTTTCTTTAAATTTAATTACTTTATCTACGTAAAATTATATTAAATTATATTATTTAACCATAGACATTGAAATATTTTATTTATTATTAGATGAATGAAAGTTAAATATCAACAAATCAAGTGAGTACAATGAGAATGTGATTATTAATGTTTTATAATGTTTTTAATTAAAATTAACCAAATATGTATAATCATTACGTTTTTATTATGTAAAACAATGTTTTCTTTTTCTTTTTCTTTTGCTTTTAGATTATTTTTTAAGAGAGACGTGTTGACTCCAAGTTGAGCAGGGATGCGTCCTCATATTGGCTTGTAAAACTAGTATAGATCCATCTTAACCACAAATCTAACAAGGGCCAAGAGTAGTCAAATCTATTAAGGTGAAAACTTCTTTTCGAATGCAAAATTTGAACAAAATATTTGCACGTATACAAATTTGAGCATCTGAATATATAGATAGAGAGAAAGAAACCACTCATAATTTTTCATTGTTTATATTGCATTCTTTAACCAAAATTTACTGGGGCATAAAATAGTAAGACTACTTAAAATGTTCTAATTATAAAAAAAAAAAAATACTTGTTTTCAATTATTTTATATAATGTATATATAGTTTTTTTTAACTTTTTCAATTATCATGAACTACCAGTAGGCATAAAGTTTTTGGTTTTCTTTTCTTTTTTAAGATTGTGAGAAAAGGTTTGCATATCAAGAATATAACTCTCTCCAATTATAATAATTTCAAAATTAAAATATATTTTCATATATCTTTTTAATTATAATAATCTTAAAATTAAAATATATTTCAATATGTATTTGAAAAAAATGAATATCAAATAGTTAATGATAATGGTGTTTTTCGGTATTTTAGAAATCGATTTGATTAATTTTATAGATGTTTAAAAAAAAACAAGATTTATCCTATGGCAATTTAGGCATGGTGATTAATTTTATAGATGTTAAAAAAAAACAAGATTTATCCTATGGCAATTTAGGCCCGGTGATTAAAACAGACACAAGACACTTGGAAAAGGAGTGGGAATGAGTGACATGGATGCATAAAAGGTTCTTAAAGGTTCTGAAGGCCGGTGCTTGGACTATAGGCTGATTTTCTTGAATATTACTAGAATTTTGGCTTACCTACATTATTATTAGAATAGATAAAACAAAGGTGACCTTTTGTGTCTTTTTTTTCTTTTTCTTCTCGTTTTTTTCTTTCTTCTTCCTTTTGTTTTTATTTTGAGGTCCACAAGTCGTGAGGTTAGGGTTTTGCTTGGATTACACAGTTTCTACCCCACAAAAGTTTAGGTATCCCTTATGCCTCCCACAAATCACATTGAGGGTTCCTCTTGATATGTTTACATCTAGCCCTTGTGAAAACTCCCTTTAGAGAAAAAAACAATTAGGCTAGTGGTAAATAGGGGTTGCTACATGAAATAGAGTTTCTTGTGGCAGCTCTATAAAAGAAGAATTTTGATAATGGTGACCTTAGTTTTCAATTGCATGAGTGGTTTTTGGATTCTTGGCCATAGCACATCATACTATCCATCAAATTCTCATTAACATCCTTCACACGCAATCTGAATTCTACTATGCTCACTAAGTTTAGGAATTGAAAACACTTAACATAGAGCTATTTCTTCTTGCACAGGGAGAAATGATGGTGAATAACTTGAAGCAAAAGAGAGGAATGATGTGATGACCAACTTGGTGACTAAATACCTTCATCCCTTGGAGAATTTTATCATTGTACAACTATGATGACCCCTATAACAAACCTTTTCAGCTCTCTTGTGTTTCTTTGTACCTTGTACAAAATAATTAATCATTGTCCAACACCCTTGTAGTAGATATTTTATATAGTAGCTCTCCTGTAGCAAAATTTCCATATAACAGCTCTCCTATAGAAAAATATTTATATAGCATCTCCCTTGCAACATGCAAAATTATTTCATTTTTTTCCCCTTGATTTGAGGTGGCATATGACATGCTCGAGTTGTTGGTACGAGGTGGTGGGTGGGTCCAGTGCACAAGGCTACTATCTCATCTATCGCTTGTAATTTAAAATTAAAATCATGAAAGATCATGCCACCTCACCACATAAGTTAACAAACACCTTTTTGATTGAGATCTCCTCTTTTGTCTCTTTTTGTCCCCACATGTGCGAGTTGTAGTAGGCAAATATTAAGTTTGGCCAAGAATTTTGTCTTTGGTTGTCTTCCTATAGTGACCCCTAATACTTAAACACACACAAGAGCAATTACATAACACTTTCATGGAATCTAAAGGGTTCAATTTACATACCTCACTTACCTGTGGAGGTTCTTGATGGCACCTTGGAGCTAAATAATGATTGCAGGTGTTGTTGGAGGTATGCTTCTTTCATTTCTAACTGCATGGAGATTTGCTTCTCATTTATGACTGCATGTAGATCTGCTTCCCATTTTTTGTTGCATGTAAATCTACTTCTTTCATTGCTTCCCAGCCTTCTTATCATTTATGGGGTCCTTTCATGATCAAGATGATGATGCCAAGGACATCTTGTCATTTTTCCTTCAATTTATGATAATAAATGGTGGCTCTATTAGTTCCTTAAAGGCTGCTACGGGAAATAGAAACTCATGTAGCACTCACAAGGGCTCCATAAACTCACAATTTCTTGGAGTTGTGACCATTGTGGATACTTCATGGGGATTGGGTAAGAGTGTTTTGCAGATGTACATGGTCAAAAATGGAAAATGGAAAGGTCAAGTTGTGGTGTGGCAAGGAGGCAAGAAACTAATCCATACAAAAATGTCAAATTTTTGAAGTGTTGAGATTCTAATTATGCTTTATTGGATCAATGAAGATGATAATTAGAGACATGATGGTGGGTTTTCTCATCAAAAAGTAAAAAAAGTAAAAAAAAAAAAAAAAGAGATATGATTTTTTTTTTTTGTGAAATAGGCTTAAATGCATGGAGCTTGTTGTGGGATTTTTAGGCCATTTTTTAAAGTGCTAATATCTTGGTTTTGACTTGGGGAATTAATGAGGTATTAAATTAGAATTCTAATGACACATTACCCCAACCAAATAGGTGAGAAAAAAATAGTTGTTGTAGCTTTTTCCTAAAGTAGGCCTATAAATAAGACCACAGTAAACTTGCATAGGTAATGCAAAGTGATGGGAACCACTTTTTGAAACTTGGAGGTGGTGCAGGAAATTGTTTTGAGCCTATGGGTTCCTTCCTTCCCTTGAAAAATTGAAAAAAAGTGTGGGTTGTAGCTTTTTACTAAGACATGTAATTTCCTGTAAAATTTCAGGGAAAGGATCCAAATTTGTTCAAAATGAGTGGGAAATGGAATGGGGATGCATTATGAGAATGAAAAGAGATGGATTGACCTAGTCTTGGCCTTCTTGGAGCATCTTAGCATAGGAGGTGAAAAACTCAGGTTTGACTGCCTTTGACTAGATGCATGATTTTATGATCAACTTCTTATTATCATGCTAGCTTGTTGTTGTTGCTTGTGCAGGCTGGTGATCACCTGCATACATGAAAGAGATATACCTGGAGCAAAATATCTTTATTTTCTTTTCATTTTTCTCTTTTTTCATTTTTTTCTAGGTCTATTTGTTGCCTTATTGAGATTTTCAACCAGTAGGTCTGCCTAGGTGCCTCAGAGGAGGTTATAACCTAGGATCTTATTCCTTATATATATATATATATATATATATATATATATCTACCTTCGTTTTTAACTCATTGATCACCTCATAGATATTTTTAGCTAGTGAACCAATCTCAAGCACCTCAAAGGAGGTTTCCACCTAAAATATATTATTTTTCTATTTTTTATTATTTTCTTTTATTCTATCATATCCTACTTGAAAAATAAATTCTCTCTCAAGCATAGGAATACTTTCAATGAAGACATGTACCTCCCAAGATGACAAATAAACTCATATGCAGGTTTGAAAGATATGCTTTGATATCTACCAGAATATGAGAGATCAACTGCTTTGTTTGATATGATATCAAGAATTGCTGAAGAGGAGTGTTGTTCCCCAACTTAATGATTATTTGCAACCAATATTCAATATAGTTGTGATGTCCTTGGTTCACCTGCACATTTGGATCACTCTCTATCTCCTCTTCTGCCTTGACATTATTGGAATTATGGCTATATGTTATCCTTTATGTCAACCTAGATGATTTTTTAGGAACTCTATAGCATTCACGGGAATAGTACAGGTGCAGTTCTCTATGGAGTGTGGCATTACAATTAGTCACTAGTACTCAAATGTTTAATGACATTTGTCTTAATGAGATTTTCTTTGGTACTCAATTGGTTAAGAGATTATGATTAGTGAAGTGCTCCAATATTTTAATTATGGTGGTTATGTGGTTGGTCATAAAGAATATTTTAGTTGTGTTGGTAATGGTAAAATATTCATTATTGGACCCAATATCTTTCATAAAAGAATATTTTAGATTGTGGTTGTAGAGTTGGTTGAAGAATTAATTTTACATTTGGTAAATAATAAAATATTCTTAGAGTTGGTTACGAATTGGTCATTACAAGTCAATGAGAAATATTTTCAATATTTTAATTGTGGTGTTCATGGTAAAATATTCATTATTGGACCTAATCTACTTCATAAAAGTGTAACACCCTCCTCCCACACTTACCCAAGCTTATCGGTCCACCAGGGTAAAAATGTGATGAAGAGTTACTATGATATGACTCAACCTCCTAGATCACCTTAAGGAAGTTGAATCGACAAAACCAAAACCTTACTGACCTCCCTCAGGTGCTACAGGACCCCCAAGGGCTAAACCACCCTTCCAAATGCCCAGACCCTGAGTTAAACCTTTATTTTTGTGTCTTGGACTCCCAAACGCTGGCACAACAATGTTGGAATTTGACTGTAACCCTCGAGTCACATGGACAAGCCTGAAAGGGAGTGATAGCACTCTTTTTCACCCAATTCTATGCCTGCAACCGCGATATTTGAGGCACTTTTCAGGGCTATTCTCCAGACCACTGCCCATAACTTAATGAAACTCTCATAAATGATAAATGACATAGGGACAAATCCTTCCATACAAAACTTAGATAAGAACCTGACCTAACTAGGCATAACCATGATAGACATTTTGTCAAACATGTCAGGAACATGTAATGTACAGGTCATAAATACACATCTAAACATAGGGAGCTCATACTTATCTGAAGATCATAAAAAATGTTTGATGCTCTTATATAATAGTTGCATTATCATTTATTAGGTCATACATTAATTAACCATTCATTTACTAAAAAAAACATGATGAGATCCATAATTGAAGTATATCATAAACCCATGCTTATAACCAGCATATAACCAACAAATTAACAATGATAGAACAACCATTAAAATCACATCATAACCAAGCACATTTGCTCATAAAACTAAAGAGGAAAGATTCATATTATTCATATGCAAAAGCCAACCAAGTCAGGGACTTCCACTTACCACCTGACCATAGATTGGTTTGAACCAAATCTTACTTTAATCGAATCACCCCTATGTCATATTCCAAGCATGAATGTGGGACTCACAACAAAACCAACCAAGGATTCCTCAGGCTTTACCATGTATCCTTCCAATACCACTCAAGGGATTCCTAGGCATCAAAACCCCCATCTATACAACCAAATTTTACCAGGTATCTTGCCATATACTGGGCAAGGGATTCCTAGGCCCAAAAATTAAACATACACTACCAGGTTTTACCACAATCCTGCCATATACTAGTCAAGGGATCACTAGGCCCTAAACAGGCATGGATGCCTTTGGATCTCTCCACCTAAATTGTGATAAATTATCCCATCTCCACCCTTAGGCTTTACCGTGTATCCCGCCATTTACTAGTCAAGGGATTCCTAGGCCTTTGGGAAATTTCTTGAGACCACCCCACTCAATTTTGAAACCATCCGGTAATCTAGCTCAACCAACTAAAAGAATCCCATCACACCATGACTATCTAGAAATGGAAAGACACAGCTAAAACCATTGTCACACCTAGAAATACCCATGCCAATGATAGCAAGAGAACCAAATACACACATGCATGTACCATGCATACATGAAATAGCTAGGAAATCACACATACAACCTGTTACCAGCAAGTATTTTTGTTGTCGCTGCTTGATCCCAACGTTTTCCTCGCTTGAACCTTGTTTTCCTTTGCTTTCTAGCCCTTCCTTTGTTTTCCTTTCTCCAATGCTATAGTGTTCCAAGAATTCTCTAAGAGTGCAAGAGTATGAGGGAGAGAGAATAGAGAGATCTCCAAGCTATCACTGTCAAAAGTTGTGAATTGATCCTCATAAGCCTTTTTATCATTGAGGCCTATAATTTCTTCAATTTCCATTATTTCCCTTCAATTTCCTCCTCACATTCAACCTGTGACCTTTCACCTTCCTATTCTCCTAATTTCTCTATTTTCATAAATAAATGCCAATAAATGCCTCTTTGCCTTTCCAAAGCCTCTACCTTTGCCAATTTTCCCTAGCCATAATAAACCAAAATGAACACCCACTAGGATGTTTTTCCCAACATTTAGCTTGGAATATGTGTCCCATGACCTTGGTCTTATTTTTTCTTTATTAACTTTATCACATGGATTTTTAACCCAGGGTCATTACAAACCCCTCCCTGTTAGGGGAACACCGTCGTTAGTGTTCAATGACACTTACAACCAACAAGACTGCTGAAAACCAAAACAATGAGATGCAATGAGATAAGATAAAATAATACCTTATGAGATGACTTATCAATCCGACTCTTCTTATGAGAATTCTTCAATATAAGAATGTCCAATTACCTTGTATAAATTATGAATACCTCCATAGTTAAGAGGAAGTTTTGAAATATGTAACTAGGTTTGGTCTTGATAATAACATATGTAATCATGCGGGGAGGATGGAGCAGAAGGGATGATGGTAAACCTCAAAGAAAAGACTAAATTAAAGTTCACATAGGGACTAGGCAATGCCATGAACAATCAAGCAAAATCTCTCTCTTTGGCATGGACTGAATATCAGTGTCTCTAAGGGTATTAGGAACCTAATAATTATTGGTGACTCTATGATAATAATCCAAAACTGCTTGAGGCTCGCCAAGCATGAGAACCTCCTTGAAATTGAAACCTCCCCAATCATTATAAGGATAATTTATATTTAAAAAAAAATGAAAATGTTAAAATGTTACATGTATTGCGTGCCAACAACTAAGCAGTAAATGTGCAAACCAACACCAAGATGGTATTAGAGCAAGGCTCTTTACAAATTAACCACTTAGTTGAAATATGTCATATCCCTTGATACAGTATAAAATTATCAGAACGATGCAGTACAGCGGGTGTACGGGTCTGCAGAACCTCAATCAGGCAGTTATTATGGACAACATCCTGATGGATTTTTGTAGTGCATTGGGAGCAGGGGCAATTGGTAAGAAGTTATTGAACATGTGTGATAGACAGAGTTTGGAGGCCATGATCCATGACAGGTGAGATTTTTGTCCTCGATTATTTACCTATAGATTTATTGTAGTTCCATTTGTGGGTTGGGTAGGTACCATCGCTATTTGTTCCAGGTTTGTTTTGGTAGTGGTGGAGCTGGAGGGTAGTTGTTTCACCATGATGCAAAATCGATTCTTAATTATGGAAGAAAATATGGGAATGAATGACAGGATGAACCAAGCTAATATTTATAGCAGCTGGTTGCATATCGTTAACCATAGGATCTTGTCAGTTCAGGGAAGAATTGTCAAGAAAATGGCATATGTTAGCAATGGAAGTGGTGGCAAGGAAGGGTCTGGTCCCAGTGGGAACTTAAAGGACATGGTTGATATCTCCTGCAAGCAAGTGATAAAGGAAATAGTGAAAGAAATTAATGAACATATGGTGGTTCTATATGCTCAGTTGTCGGGTCATGGTAAAGACATGGAATTACTTCAGAAAATCATGGAAAGTTTGAGTACAGATGTTTTGAGCCTGGGTCACAAGGTGGAAAACATCAAAGTCAAAGTTGAGATAGCCACGGTCGAGGTGTTGAAAGAAGTCTTTGGATTTGGGGATGGCTTTGTCCCTCATGCTGAAGGTGTCACGGGCGCTGTAATTCGAGACCTAGAACTTGGGGCTAGCAACGTAGAAGAATTCGTCATGCCTTCAGACAAGGCCTTGGGAAAAATAGAACCTGGTAGCAGTGGGTAGAAGTTTTCTTTTCTAAGTTACATATATGTTTTTTCGATCAATAGAGTATGGTGGAGTCTTTTGGAAGGTCTATAGTATAAGCTATGTTAAAATCTCATATGTAAATAATGTTGGTAGAAATAGGGTCCTTATTCTGGTTAAAATGATGAGCAGCTCTGAGAGCTTACTCTCCAAGAATGTATGGGACTTGGCCCATTTCCAATTTATCTAATGAAAAAATCTACCCATTTTATTAAAAAAATTGACATATGTAATCATGATTTCATGTAATTAATATTAAAGAGAAAAGAAATTTATTATTGTCATTCTTGATGCATGAGTTTCATGCTCAAGGTTATTTTATTTAGGTCAAGCACCCATTGAGTGCCTTTAGGTTTTGTTATTGAGTTAAAGAGATCAAAGAATTCATTGAAATATGTAAAGACCCTCTTGGGCATCATGTAACATGTCAAGGAGAAATTATTTTGTCTTATATAAACCCTCCAAGACAATTCAACCTGCCTTTATCAAGTTGTCCTACAAGCAATCACATTTCAGCCTCATGTTGGGCTATTCAACGATGAAGAGAAGGCTATATATAAGGAAGGCATCAACCTCATTTTGAAGAGAGAGATCAGATATCAAGAAGTTCGATTAAGAGCAAGAATAATTTACCTAGGAGTGAAGATAAGAATAACTAAAGGAAGAAATAAATCAAAGTTTTTGGGACCTATTTTTGGCTTAAATCTCTCACATGTGTGAGGTGAATTAACGCATCCATCTACTGCAGGAAGACCAAATTGCAGAACCATTAAGAAGTCACTCTTTGGTGTCAAGAAGACTCACTTTGCAAGTTGATTTCCCAAGGAGGAAGATCCAATCCAGGTGAAGAGAAGAGGTATTATGATTTTTCCGTAAACGTCCACATGTGAAAATTTGCAGTAAGACTTACTAAAAGCCAAAAATTGTAGGCCAAAATTGTAGACATAAGTTGCAGGTTCGAAATCTTTGTCAAAGGAAAAGGTACAATTGCTTCAAGGCAAGTTTGAATTAGGTTAACTTCGAGAGAAGGAATTTCTTCAAGGAGGAGGTTGACATGGTCTTGGAGGGATATTTTACAAGGGTCTTAGCTCTTGGAATTCACCATTTGAAGTTCTCTAAGAATAGAAGAGTTCTTATGGGTTTTCCTCTCAAAGGATATGTTTTGACCCTAGATGATAGCTTATATTTTGTGTCTTCTTGTCTCATTGTATTTTATAGTTTTATAGTTGTTTGATGAGAAGAACACTAATTACTATAAATCTAAGAAGAAGCTAATCAAGATAATTAAAATACATCATGAGTAGTTATCAATGTAAGAGAATCACTTAATCTAGTTGCCTCTAGATTTCTCAACACCGAGTACTAATGTTGCAACACCTTGGGATACCCATTGTTGAAATAAACCACTGCAACACCCTAATGATATTGCAACTTGTACAAAGAAATGATGTTGCAATACCTTGGCACACCAACTATTAGAATCAATTGATGCAACTCCTCATCTAAGATGTTGAAACTCCATGGATAGTTATAACAACACAGTGCAAGTCAACTACCAAATGAACAACTATCATTTTTACGAGAGATTTTTCGGCGTAAATCACAAGATCTATCATTTGTCGACGCGTTTCAAACCAACACTAGTTGGTTCGAAACGCGTCGAGAAATGATAGATCTTGTGATTTACGCCGAAAAATCTCTCGTAAACTTGATATGGATCACGGAAGCCTCAATTCAACAACTATCATTTTATTTTCCTAACAAAAGGATCAACCACTTGATAACCCAACAAAGGAAATGACAAGGGTGGTTGATCATCCAACATGGATAGCTTGACTACAACTAATTTAACCCAATCGTCTTCTTGTCATGGTGGCTGAGTGAGTGAGTGGATGTTCATTATTTCCATATTTTGGCAATGTTGTTGTAAGAAAGGGAGAATCGCCTAAGAATATGAGATTCTCATGGTTGTCCTTTAATTCCATGACTAAATTAATATATTGAAGTGTTATATAATACGTTTCTCTACTCAAGCCAAGGGGGAGACAATTGTAGTTACATTTTGATTATTTTTTATACAAAATCTCATTGGTTCTTGATCCACTTATGTTTCGTACATGTGATATGGTCATACCATAGGTGTTCTACTCCATACTTAACCAATGGTTTGTTTAAGGAGGTAGGGGCCCCTCCTTAGTTAGGTACTTCGTGTAGTTAGTTAGGGTAGTTTATCTTTTAATTCATAATTTAGTTTATTTGATTAATTACTTAATTTCCAAATGATTAATTTTGTTGCAACTCATTAAGCAATTTACTCTATTTCCTAATGCAATGTGTTGATTGAATCAAGCAATTATTCACTCGATTTTCTAGATTATGCAACATCATCTTTGATTAAGCTTATTGAATTAGGCATTTTGTATTATTATTTAATAGTATTTTGGTATGTAATTAATTCATATGCATTCTTGTTAGAGAGTTTAGGATTAGGCAATGAGCTTGATCAAGTCACTAACTTAATTTCATGTCAATCTGTTTACTTTCCAACAAGAGCGATTTACTTGTCTACCAAGTGTGTTTAATTTCTAGCAAGTGTGATTTACCTATCTGCAAGAGTGTTGTAGATAATATTTCAATTCCCACAAGCATGCAAGTGTGACATTTCAATTCCTGCAATTGTGAAAGTGTGACATTTTGATTCCTGCATGTGATTATTTCAATTCCAGCAAGTGTGGTTTTCTTTAATTGATGACTTGTAAAATAACATTAACATCCAACTCTGAAATACCTAATCATTACTACAAACTCATAATCACTTAATAAATTGTGTTAGCATATATGGTGCATGACAGTTCACAAGTTCCATATGAACACTCGATTGACAATTAAATGTACAATTTCTCATTTATCTACTAAGTAATTAGGAGGTAATTAAAAAACCCATCAGGGACCAAACATAGATGGATTTAAGGTCTACATAGATGTAAATATAGAGCATTATAAGGAGGGGAAGGGAGGATGTGGTGAGGCATGAGGAGGTGACCTTAGAGGGAAAAAGGAAAAGGATATGAGAAGAGGAAAAGGGTGGATGTCTAGGGAAGGTGGAGTGGTGGGCATGAAAAAAAGGAGGAAGAATCCAAGGGGGGTCAACTAATATGTAGGGGGAAGATGAAAGGAGGTGAGGGAGAGTCAAAGAAGATAGGGAGATATGTGAGATTAGGGAAGGAAACTATGAGGGGGTGGGATGAGAGGGACGAAGTGGAGGGAGGTGAGAAGAGATGAAGGAAAGATAAAGGAAATGAGGAAGAATACAATGGGATAGGGTCGAAAGATGAAGGGGGTGGGGGGAGGACAGGAGGGGGGGCCAAAAGTGAAGGGAAAATGTGGTGGGATATGTAGGTGAGAAGAGGAAAAAAGTTGATGGGTAGGGGTGAGAAAGTCATGGGTGTGACATAAAGGAGGGGAAATCCATCAAAGTGTTGGGAAAGGAGGTGATAAGATAGGGGAAATGAAAGGGAGTTAGGTGAGACTAGGAGAGGTGGGCATGTGGGAATAGGTTCAGAGGGGCAAGGAGAGATGGCTGAGAAGAGGTGGAGGATTTAACTGTAGGGGAGAGTGAGTAGTATTAATGAATGATAGTAAGAAGGATATAAAGGGGAGGGAGAGGTAGGATAAAGAGGAAGGACACAATGGGGAAGGGGAGGTACGATGTAGTTAATTATATGGTGCAACTAAATTAATATATACACGCCATTAGTGGTGCGCCAAAAATATCACTTTTGCCCTGAGTGCAGTGGCCTATATGCTACATAAAGAACCATTATCTAATGATGTTATATGTAAAATATCACACTAGAAAAATTAAAGTGTTTCTTGAGTTGTAGTGCACCATGATCCTCATGATGCTCTAATCTAATACATGCCCTAATGCACTAATTTCCTAATATAGCCTCGATAGCCCCAATATGATAATGTTTAAATTTTAAAAATTTTAATTTGATCATTGAATTTTTAATTTACTAATGATATTCCATGATATCATAACCAGTGCTCGAGGAGCAATAATGCACCCATATTCATATAATGCAATGCGCCGGCCAAGCTTATAAATTGGTGCACTTTTAAAGTTATGGTACTCCACAAGCTTTGATGCACCAATATCATTATGGTGTTACATTCTAATAGTCACCTCGATCCACTGATTTACCACCATAGCACCTATTTTCCATTTGATGAATTTTCCAAAGGATAAATCAAGATATATTAAATAAGTTACATGAGAGAGGTCTCTTCTCTCTTTAGGACTCCTACTCTCACACCCACAACTCTTTTGGTAGAAACAGGGGGCTCTATTTAGAGAAAAATGGTATTAGGAAGATTTTGCTAAGGAATGGAAATGTTACGTGGACAACTTAGTCTTTGGCTTTATATGTGACGTGGACAACTTAGTCTTTGGCTTTATATGGCTAGATGACAAGGTGGAAGACTCACGAGTTAGTTATTAAACCCATCCACATGCACCATTATTGCAGAATTGGGATACAAGGCATGGTGTGAAGCTAGTTTCAATGAAGAACGTAGTTGGTGGTGGGAGTTCGTATGGAAAATTCATGCTGCAATAAAAAAAAGTATCCTTTGGTTGGCTTTAAACAATAAGCACTTAACATGTAAAAACTTCATCAAATAAGGATGTACTAGACCCAACTGATTTCATGAATAAATAAATTATGAATTATATAGCAGTATGTATTTATTTGTCAAAGTAGAAATATTAATAAATTTTGTTTGGGAACTATAAGTGCAGGTATAGAAGGTGCAACAATGACAGTCAAAAACCAGTGCTCATACACAGTTTGGGCGGCTGGCAGTCCTGGCGGCGGGCAGCAATTGGGGCAGGGCGAGACATGGAGTTTTGACGTTCCCGCGGGAACAACAGGAGGCAGAATCTGGGGACGTACCGGCTGCACCACTGGTGACTGTGGTGGGTTGCTGAATTGTCAAGGCTATGGAAGCGTCCCTGCAACGCTTTTTGAAGATGGTCTGAATCAGTACCAGAATCAAGACTTCTATGATATCTCTCTGGTCGATGGCTTCAATATCCCTCTCTCTGCAACTCCCTCAGACTCTGCGTGCACAGTAATAGGTTGCATCCGCAATGGCATGCCCTGTTTTCTGAAAATAAAAGGCAGTGATTTAAATATCCCAGGCGATGTTCAATTGGTGTGCAACATGGTGTATTTAGCTTAAGCGATACAAACATGATCATCCAATGAGTCTGATGAAATAAATCCAAACATTATTTTGAAATATTAATATAACTTAAAATGACAGTTGGTTTGCTTTATTTAATTTTGCGATTTTCAATAAGTAAATTAATTAAATATGTATAATCATAATGTTTTTATTATGTTTAATAATATTTTATTTATTTTTAGATTATTTTTTAAGGACAGGTGTCGACTCCAGGTCACATTGATATGTTCTTCATATTGGATTGTAAAACTAGTATAGATCCACCTTAACCACAGATCTAGCAAGAGCTGAAAGGGATCAAATCTCTTGAGGTGAAAACTTCTTTCAGAATGCAAGATTTGAATAAAATGTTTGCACCTCAAGAGATGAGTCTGATGAAATAAATCCAAACATTATTTTGAAATATTAATATAACTTAAAATGACAGTTGGTTTGCTTTATTTAATTTTGCGATTTTCAATAAGTAAATTAATTAAATATGTATAATCATAATGTTTTTATTATGTTTAATAATATTTTATTTATTTTTAGATTATTTTTTAAGGACAGGTGTCGACTCCAGGTCACATTGATATGTTCTTCATATTGGATTGTAAAACTAGTATAGATCCACCTTAACCACAGATCTAGCAAGAGCTGAAAGGGATCAAATCTCTTGAGGTGAAAACTTCTTTCAGAATGCAAGATTTGAATAAAATGTTTGCACCTCAAATCTCTTGAGGTGAAAACTTCTTTTCGAATGCAAAATTTGAATAAAATGTTTGCACCTCCACACATTTGATCCACTGAATATAGAGAGAGACCACTCATAATTTTTCGTTGTTTATATTGCATTTTTGAACCAAAATTTAATTGGGCATAAAATAGTGAGAATAATTAAAATGTTTAAAAACAAAAAAGAGTTTTCAATTATTTTATATAATGTATATATAGTTCTTTTTCACTTTTAACTATTTTATTTCTCTATAAAATTGATATAAGATTATGTTGTTTCATATGAACATTGAAATATATTATTTATGGTTGACAGTGAAATATTTTTACCACTTCTCCTTAGTATGGACATTGGGAGTGAGATGATGATGGATGGCGCAGCGCCGGTTTGGCATCCACCTTCTGTGGCCTGCTCCCCTTCGTTGGAGGTAATGGAATGTGTGCTCCTCTCGGCTCTAGCAGGCGTCGCGCTTGAGTGGCGACCACCTTCTGTAGTTTGCATCTCCTCATGAAAGGTGATGGAAATGGTGGCAGTGATCATGGGTTGGTTCAAGGAACAAAGGTGGAAGAATTGAGCTGAGTGGAGGGGCGACTGTGGAATGGAGGGAATTCCACTGGGAGGCGAAGCAGAGTGCGTCGGATGGAGGCGGAGAGGCCGTGAGTGGCCTCTGCCACTACGCGTATTTGGGTAGCGGCCTAAAGTCAAATGAGCCGTAGAGGAGGTGGTTTCAGAGGCCAGAGACGGAGGAGAGCGGGGCAGTCTGCCTCTGCTGCCGCCTCTGTGACTACGCATTCTATGGCAAGTTCTGGTCATGTTGATACCAGGGGTATGAGACTGTTTGTAGGTAGACGACTCAGAGTGCCGAGAGGGTGCAGAAGGTTTAGAGTTTGGCCTAGAGGAAGGATTAGCTATAGATGCCGAATGGAGGATGAGATTGCAGAGCAGGCTTTGAGTATAATGAAGTCCCGGGCCAAGATCAGTGCAACAGAGGATGCTACATTGCCTACCCGTGGTGGTGCGAGAGCATGGAGCTGCTGCAGCCTGGGGACATTGGCATTGTAGAGGCAGAGGATAAGAGACAGGGGCGGTGGAGTTAATTTCACTAGAGGTCACCATTGAGCTGATCTGAGGCGGGTAGATGGAGGTGGGTTGAAGGCAGCGCCAGCTTAAATGCCATTTATGGCCGGCGTTAATACAGTTTATAGATTGGAGTGTAGGGTTACGGAAGGCCGTGTGGCAGGGCCACTTGCCATCCCGTTCTGCCTCCCTCTTAATATCTGTTGTGTGCACCCGCATTCGGGAGGATCACGTGGATATTACTTATATTGGAACTACTTTATATATTATAGTTAGCATGCTTCATAAAGTGGTTTTTAGGAGGCATATGTGGAGTTGGCACAATGCACACATTATGATTTTTGAAGAAAGCATAGAAAATAACTCTTGAGTTTTTAGATAGTGCAATTATGCTACATGTACATCCATTGAGGTTCGTGAGTTGTCCCAATACACATAGATTAGGGACACTAGATAGTTGCATTGTTTTGGGTAAGAACTTTGTAATGAAGGTGATTAATTCTTTAAATACGAGGTTCACATATTTGCCAATATTTAATGTTGCTAAGTTTTTTAGTCCTTGCCATGATTACAAGGAGATACATGATAGAGATGCTCAAACAAGAATATGACTGACATGATTATGTGAAAAATTTAGTGTTGGAGATTCACATATTGTGGATGTTTCTAGATGATGTTGCTAGATATTTGGGTGAGATGGATGTGTTTGTTTGTACTATTTATAAATCATCGTAAAAAACATATGAATGGAGCACGGGATCTATGTGGAAATGAACCTAAATGGTTTGAATTGTTTCAATTTCTAATACAACTATGGAAAACTATTCTTGTTATTCCAACTAGTACAACAATATGTGAAAGAGACTTCTCAAAATTGAATAGTATAAAAAGTGATGATAGGTGAATACTTTCTTTAGTCACAATAGATGTGTTAATGCTTGTCTCTCTGGGTGCACCTCGTGTTCTAAATGAGGTAGACATGAATTCCATTTATGATGTATGGACGCTAATGAAAGATTGAAAAACACTTGCATTGGGCAAATAGCTTATCTCTTCCATAATGTAATTTTTAATAATTTTGAAAAATGTGAATTAAATGAAAGAAAATTGGTTGAATTTTTTTTGAATTGTGTTAATTTATATAAAATGATAATTTTGTGAACAATTCTATATGAAATAAAGATAAATTATTTTATCAAGTTTTATTGAAACTACAAGATCTTATAAAATGGTTGATTATTTCTCACATTATTAAAGATCTTGTAAAATGGTTGATTATTTCTCACATTATTAATATTTAGAAAAGAAATATTTTATCAAACATTTTTTTAATGAAATGTATAATTAATTTGTTATTTTCATTTAAACTATAATTATATATAGAACGTTTCCATGTATGTCCTTTAAAAAAAATTAAGAAAAAACCTTCCCATTTAATCACTAGTCACATTATGCGTTTAAATGCAGATAGGTTGATATAAAAAAGTTCACCAATAGAATTATAAAATTTAAAAAATATATATATAAAATACATATATCAACTACAATATACATACGGACATGCCATAAGGTGAAGTTGAGAAATAATACTGCATAAATTTAAGTTGCTCATAAAAACCAAACCCCAATGGCGAAAACCGAGTTTTTTATTCCTCTAGGGTAGGGAAACCCACCATCTACTTTTAAATACGGAGCCAAATTATAATTTTTCATGCGTGAGCCAAATATGTTGCTTTGAAAATTTTGTTCCTTGAGTCATAGTTCTTATTCATTTCTTATATAAGGTTTTGACATACAAGTGGAAGGGTGTAAATTATTTTTTTTATAAATGTGTTACTAACCATATTAATAAATATGGTTGGTATATATCAAATGTGTACATCAATCATATGCACTACATTAATAAATGTGATTGATATAAATTGAAAACATATAATTATTATTATTATTAGTATTATTAATTAATGTTACTACTATTATTAATTAATATTTTTATTTTTACTATCATTATTATTAATATTATTATTAGGACAACCACATTAAAAATACTACTAGCAATACTTTTTTAATACTATTACTATTATTAATATTAATTAATTAATAGCATTATTAATTAATTATTAATATTATTAATTATTTTTATTATTATCATAAATATTATTAATTATTGTTAATTAAATATTATTATAATCATTTTAAAATAATAATTATTATTAGTAAATAATTATGATTATTGTTTTTATTGTTAAACAATGATTATTATTATTGTTTTTACTAAATAATAATATAAATATTGTTTTTTTATTTTTTATTTTTATTTTTATAATTTATATCAAATATTGTTAATTAATTAAACTAAAGGGATTCATATTTAACCCAAGGACTAATATTATAAAACTTATGAAGAACATTATACCCTATGAATATGAACTTTTAGATTAATAAACCCAAATGATTATAAACCCAAGGAAATAATATATACCCAAGGGATAAATATTATAAACTCAAGGTATGTAAACCCTAAGATAAATACTATAAACCCTAAAACAATCATGGTTGACCATGGTTGATTTTCATATTGAGAAAATCTTTGTCAAAATGCGACATTGGACCATGGTTGACCATGACTGATTTTCATATGAAAATAATGTGTAACAATGTGACATTGGACCATGGTTGATTTTCATATTAATAAAGTCTTAGTCGCAATGTGACGTTGGACCATGGTTGACTATGATTATAAACCCAATGGATTTATATTAAACCCAAAGATTAATATTATAAACCCTATGAATAATATTATACCCTAGGAATATGAACCCGCAGATTAATAAAACCAATGGATTAATATTATAAAGGCAAGGGAATAATAAACCCAAGGGATTAATACTAAAAACTCAAGAGATTATAAACTCAAGGGAACAATATTAAACCAAAGCGATACATATTATAAACCCAAGGTATAAAAACCCTAAGATAAATATTATAAACATTAAAACAAACAAGGTTGACCATGGTTTACCATCATTGACCGTATTTTACCATCATATAGCTCACACATGGTTGACCGTGGTTGACCATGGTTCATTTTCATATTGAGACAATCTTTGTCACAAAACGATGTTGGACCATGGTTGAACATGATTGATTTTCACATCGAGACAATATTTTCCACATTGCGACATTGGACCATGGTTGATTTTCATATTGAGAGAATATTTTTCATAATGTGACGTTAGACCATGATAGACCATGATTATAAACCCAAATATTTGTATTATAAACCTATGAATAATATCACACCCCTGGAAAATGAACTCTTAGATTAATAAATCCAACGAATTAATATTATAAACCTAATGGAATAATAAACCCAATGGATTATAAACCCAAAGGAGTAATATTAAATTCAAGGGATAAACCCAAGGGATTAATATTATAAACCTTAGGTATATAAACCCTAACATAAATATTATAAACCCTAAAATAAACATGGTTAACCATGTTTTACCATGGTTGATTTTCATATTGAGACAATCTTTGTCACAATGTGACATTGGACCATGGTTGTGCATGGTTGAGAATATAAACCCAAGGGAATAATAAACCCAAGATATTAATACTAAAATCCTAAGGGAATAATATTAAACCGAAGGGATAAACATTATAAACCCAAGATATCAAAACCCTAAGATAAATATTATAAACCCTAAAATAAACATAGTTGACCATGGTTTACCATCATTGAACCCTAAAGGCAAGGTATATAAACCCTAAGGTAAATATTATAAACCCTAAAATAAACATGGTTGACCATGGTTATTTTCATATTAAGAAAATATTTGTCATAATTTGATGTTGACCATGATTATAAACTCTAGGGATGTATATGAAACCCAAGGATTTATATTATAGACCCTATGAGTAATATTACACCCTAGTAAAATGAACCCTTAGATTAATAAACTCAATGGATTAATATTATAAACCCAAGGGATTAATATAAAAAACCCAATGGATTATAAACCCAAGGGAGTAATATTAAACACAAAGGATAAAACCAAGGGATTACTATTATAAACCCTAGGTATATAAATCTTGACATAAATAATATAAATCCTAAAATAAACATGGTTGACGATGTTTTACCATGGTTTATTTTCACATTGAGACAATAGTTGTCACAATGTGACATTGGACCATGGTTGGCCATGATTATAAACCCGAGGGATTTATATTAAAGCCTAGGATTAATATTATAAACATTATGAATAATATTATACCTTAGGAATATGAACCCTTAGATTGATAAACCCAAGGGATTGATATTATAAACCTAATAGGTTAATTTTAAAACCCCAAAGTAGTATAAACCCAAGGGATTAGTAATATAAACCCAAGGCATATAAACCCTAAGAAAAATATTATAAACTAAGGGAATAATAAACCCAAGGGATTAATACTAAAAACCCAAGGGAAAAATATTAAACCCAAGATAAAAATATTATAAGCCCAAGGTATATAAACCCTAAAATAGAAATTCTTCACCATGGTTAACCATGGTTAATTTTCATATTGAAAAAATCTTTGTCACAATGCGAAGTTAGACTATGGTTGACCATGCTTGATTTTCATATTGAGACAACCTTTGTCATAATGCGATTTTGGACAATGGTTGACCATGGATGATTTTCCTACGAGATGATCTTTGTCACAATGTAGCGTTGGACCATGGTTGATCATGGATGACCATGGTTGTCACAATGTGACGTTGGACCAAGAGAATATTTTCCAGAATGTGACCATGGTTGAGTATGGTTGATTTTCATATTGAGATAGTCTTTGTCACAATGCGACATTGGAACATGGTTGACCATGGTTGTTTCATATTGAGACAATCAATGTCACAATGTGACATTGGACCATGGTTCATCATGGTTGAGCATGATTAACATTATAAACCTTATGAATAATATTATGGCCTAGGAATATGAACCCTTAAATTGATAAACCCAAGGGATTGATATTATAAACCTAAGGGATTAATTCCAAAACCTCAAGGAAATAATATTAAACCCAAGAAATTATATTAAAAAACCAAAAATATATAAACCCTAAGATAAATATTATAAACCCTAAAATAAGCATGGTTCACCATGGTTGACCACAATTGATTTTCATATTGACACAATCTTTATCATAATGAAAAGTTGGACTATGGTTGACCATGTTTGATTTTCATATTGAGATAACCTTTGTCACAATGCAACGTTGGACCATGGTTGACCATGGTTAACCATGGTTGATTTTCATATTGAGACAACCTTTGTCACAATGTGATGTTGGACCATGGTTGTCACTATGTGACGTTGGACCATGAGACAATCTTTGTCACAATGTGACCACGGTTATTGACAATCATTGATCATGATTGACCATGTTTTTTTTATTGACCATGGTTGACCATGATTGATTTTTATATTGAGACAATCTTTGTCACAATGCAGCATTTGACCATGTTTTATTTTCATATTGAGACAATCTTTGTCACAATGTGACATTGGAGCATGATTGACCATGATTGACCATGGTTGATTTTCATATTAACCATGATTCACCATGGTTGACCATGATGGACCATGGTTGATTTTCATATTGAGATAATCTTTGTCACAATGCGACATTTGACCATGGTTGAACATGATTGCACATGGTTGACCATGGTTTACCATGGTTATTGACGATCAATGCACCATGATTGAATATGGTTGATCATGGTTATTGATGATCATTGCACCATGGTTGATCATGGTTAACAATGATTGACCATATTTAATGATGGTTGACCATAGTTGATTTTCATATTGAGACAATCTTTGTCACAATGTGACATTAGACCATGGTTGACCATGATTGACCATGGTTGTTTTTCATATTAACCATGATTCATCATGGCTGACCATTATTGACCATGGTTGACCATGAGTGATTTTCATATTGAGACAATCCTTGTCACAATGTGACATTTGACCATGGTTGACCATGGTTAATTTTCATATTGAGATGATCTTTGTCATAATGTGACATTGGAGCATGGTTGACCGTGATTGACGATGCTTGTTTTTCATATTGACCATGATTCACCATGGTTGACCATCATTGATTTTCATATTGAGACAATCATTGTCACAATGCGACATTTAACCATAGTTGACCATGATTGAACATGGTTGACAATGGTTGATTTTAATATTGATACAATATTTGTGACATTGTGGCATTCAACCATCGTTGACCATGAATGACCATGGTTGAGGATGGTTGAACATGGTTGATTTTCATTTTGAGAAAATATTTGTCACAATGTGGCATTAGACCATGGTTGCCCATGATTTAAACCTAAGGGATTTATATTAAACCCTAGGATTAATATTAAAAGCCCTATGAAGAATATTATACCCTAAGAATATGAACCCTTAGATTAATAAACCCAAGGGATTGACACTATAAACTTAAGGGACTAATAAACACAAGGGATTAATACTAAAAGCCCAAGGGATTATAAACCCAAGGTGCATAAACCCTAAGATAAATATTATAAACCCTAAAATAAACATGGTTGACCATCATTGACCATGGTTCACCACGATTAACCATATTTGACCATGTTCGACCATGTTTCACCATTATTGATTGTGATTGACTATGACTGACCATGGTTGACCTTCATTGATTTTCATATTGAGATATTTTTTGTCACAATACAATGTTGGACCATGGTCGATTTTCATATTGAGACAATCTTTGTCACAATGTAATGTTGGACCATGGTTGACCATGGTTGGTCATGATTATAAACCCAAGGGTTTTAAATTAAACTCTAAGATTAATATTATAAACCCTTTGAATAATATTATACCCTAGGAATATGAACCCTTAGATAAATAAACATAAGGGATTGATATTATAAACCGAAGGGAATAATAAGCCCAATGGATTAATACTAAAACCCCAAGGGAATAATATTAAACCCAAGGGACTAATATTATAAACCCAAGGGACTAATATTATAAACCCAAGGTATATAAGAGTTTGTTATAGCTTCTCTAAGATCTTCCTCTTTTTTATTTTTTGGAATATCATATCCGTATATTTTTTTATTTTATAGCTTCCTAAAAGCCCATAAATTGTTTTCTACTGACCTAGTATTAGAAAAATTCTATTCTAAAGTCAATGATCTCATTTCTCTAAGATCAGACAACAAAACTAGGATGATGAGTTGGCATGTAATATAATTTGGGAGTAACTTCAAAAAGATAAATATCTTTGGAAATATCATTATATAACCTTTCAAAACTATTGTTACACTTTGTAATAGTTTCATATTTCCTTCTTCTTGATTTTCCTAGGAAATATTAATGATGACATTTCCTTTCATCACAACTTCCCAAAAAAACATCACAAAAACAAGCCAAGAGCTAATTGAATCAGCCTCAAAATTTCTAAAACATTTTATAAATTCCCCTTGCAAATACAGACAAAATATTTTCAAGAAAACATCATTAAATGAATTTAAAATAATATTTGAAGTTTTGAAGAGCTCCCATGTGATTTACTACTTAAACACTATCAAGTTTGGAAAAAAAACAAAACAGTAAACCTTAAATTAGAAAAAAAATCAAATTAAATCAAAATAAAACCAAAAAGTGCCATTTATTATTAAACCTAATCCTATCAACTTAGGTACAACCACATTAATAATATTAAGTACCACATTATAAGATTGTAGTAGGATTATAATATTTGGCACCACATTTATAATATTTAAAATTTTAAATGTTACATACCACATTTATAATAATTTAGATTTATTCTAGCAAGGGATGAATACTTTTATTATTAAGACTAATTCTAAAAACTCTATTTTAATTTAATCTAACATTTATTCTAATCTTTGAGTCAATTTTTTTAAATATCAATTCTAATTTTATATTGTTTCCCTCGGACATGGCCTCAAGGGATAAGACTTGCAGCATCTATGAAATACCAATTTCCACAGTTTAAGTCCACCAATCTTTCAGTTTTAATACCAACTGCAAGCAAAGAATCCATTGGCAGAGTTCAGATTATTCATTTGGTGTTGCAGGGAACCATAATCCGAAAGCTGGGCATATGGGAACATCTATGAATAAATCTTCATCCAATTGTAGAGGCATCAGTCCCCGTCGATGGTCTGTTTTTCATCGGGCTACCTCCTTGTCTCCTTAGCCATTACTCCATAGTGCAGTGTTTCCTGAAATCGATTTTTGTTACTGTTGCAGGACTCGGAGAGGCAAGGCGTGGGCAACAATCACTCTAATGAAAGAACTCAAGTCAGATTTGAATGCCCAGGGCGTGGAAATCAGATTCGATTGCACGACAAAATTGATTACCTATTGCTTCTCCCAAGGATAAACAATAGGTAAAATTTAAGCCAAAATTTAAGCCAAATATTTGGGAAAAGATTGTAAATGCAAAATTTACCTTGAAATTACAATTATTCAAATTTAAGATGCATGAGGGGGTATCATTGACTACCCATATAAATGATTTAAAATCACTCATAACACAGTTGGGGGAAACTGGAACAAAAATATAAGATGAAGATGTTAAGGTTGTTCTTCTAAACAAATTACCTTCCAATTATGATAATGTTAGTTTTACCCTAAGTCAATTTTCTTCCAAGTCATTAGATGAAATGGTAGTAGCTCTCTTAGCAGAAGAAAAGATAATAAAAACAAATGATGTAGAGGACAACTCACAACCTAACATGGCACTATTCTCCAGGGGGCAGGGTCAATAAAAACAAGAACTTAGTGAAATGTTTTTATTGCCGAAAACATGGACACGCAACATTGAATTGTAAGACTCGTACCAAAGATCTCTTAAATGGGAAATTAAAAAAATCTGCTAACATATCTCCTTTTCAAGACTTGGAAGAAGAAAAATTTGAGGACTTCTCAGATTATGATTGTGATGATGAGTTTAATGCAAATCCTTTCAGAATCTTTTAAGCTATCAGTGACATATGTTGTAAGTTATATTTAGTGTAGAACCAATTAATGAACAGTGTTGCATAATTTGAATTAGTTATTCTTGGTGCTCGGAAACCCTTGAACACATCACTAGTTTGGTTGTGCTTACATCGTTATGGTTTGTTGTTCTTAGTGCTTGGAAACCCCTGAACAATGGTTACAGGTTACAATATGAGATCCATGTGTGAAACAGGTCAGGTTGTTTAATCAATTTTTGAACACATTCAATATTCAGACCGACTTCCTAGCAACTGATGGATAGTCGAAAGTGAAATATCCGACAAATGGTGATTGGTCCAAAGGATGGTTCATTACTTTACATCTCTTATCGTGAAAGCCCCAACAAGCCAAGTCGTCAATAATATTGATTTTGCAAATTTCATCAATGATGGTCCAAGGAAAGCATGTGTTAAATGGAGTTGAAGTGATAGCTCGCAGTAATGGATGAAGAAAGAGCGATGTTCACGAGATTCTAGAATGGACATGAATGTTGATGAAGATCAATCAGACAGAGGCCAGTTATATTGTTGTAATATGTGTTCTTTATATTTTTGGTTTATGTAATAATGTTAGTGTTAAAAGTGAAACTTGAAACTAACACTTACTATGTTAGGTAGATTTGGTTGAGTTGTTGAAATAATTTCTCACCACGAATTTTCTTGTTTTAAAATCAATTGGATCTCACTTGCACGATAGTGTAATAGAATATTTCCTTTGTCTATACATATTTGTTTTTATACTAATTTTAATATCAGCAACATGAAACTATAATGAAATAAGCGATGTCAATAATATGATGGTAAGAGGAAACGAGGCATGACAAGGCAGCAGGGAATCAATATACACTTTTTCTTTGGCGTGGAGGTTGTTGGGAACAAAATAAGCATATATACGACCACACATAAAAATTGAAATCGATAAATCATTGAAATTTGATTTTTATATCAATAAATATTTATATGCCATATTGAAATCGATAAATCATTGAAATTTGATTTTTATATCAATAAATATTTATTTGCCATTTTTCTTACTGTGGATGTTGATTTTGGAAAAAATGTATTGATGTTTATTGTTTATGTTGACGGGGAATGCGGTGCAGCTCCATCAACTCTTAGCACTGTTAGCATGTACTGCTTTGTTTGAGAGTCAAACGCTTTTATCAGACAATGAATATGATTTTGTGTCTGCTAAATAAAATTGTGTCATAATAATGAGCAGCAATAAATGAAAGAAATAATCCAACGGTGGGAATTACATGTTCATTGTACGTGGGGTCTTCTTATCCTGGATGCAATGCGGGGCATTTGAAGTCGATTCCTATTTTCCTTTTTTTTAAGTTGACGAAAGGGGTTTGTCATCTTTACTTTGAATTTTATTATTTTTCAGTAGAGCCTTCCTTCATTATTATAATGTGAAAGTTTTACAATGTCATGGTAATTTAATCCCCTAAAAGTGTTCAATAAGAAAATATAAAGTGTTCACCAATATCTAGATGTAGCGAGAGTAGTATAAAGGATACAAACTTTATTTCATTTCAAGATTCACAAAAATAGACCAAAGAATGAAGCACATTGACGATATTGAGAGATAATATGGTCCAAAAGACCAGGTCGTGGGAAAAATCTAATCCCAGCAAAGAGAACAATCCTTAGAATATATAGTCATCTATGGGACAAAAAGGCAAACTAGGAAATCCAACAATCAGAATAAATCTCAAAATTAGATCATAAAATATTCGTGTGACTGCCCCCAACCATCAACCTCCAAATCAAAGACCATGTATCTAGGGGGAAGAGGAAGACCTCGTCTGGAAAGAGTATCTACCAAAAAGATTTTTTCTCTGTATACATGTTGAAAGGAGACAATGGAGAAGGATTCCATAAGGTCATGGGTCTGTTTCATCTAGTTGCAAAGCGAGGGAACCTCTAGTGAATATTTCCCTTGAATCCAATTGATCAATGTCAGCGAGTCACCCATGATCAGAAGGTTGTTAATGCCCAGCCATGAAGTAACTTGCAGAGCACCCCATAGTGAAATCAGTTCCGCTCTGCAGTTGTCCCCATCCCCACCATTCCAATGAAAATGGTATTGAGTTGTGGGATCAATAGAAAAGTAAACCCTACAGCCGCATTTCCCATCAGAGGCGACCCCATTGAAATGGAAGATGTTGTGTAGATCAACCAGTGAGATAGTCCTTCCAGGATCCAAGTGAAAGTAGGGATCGATTTATTGGTAGTATGTACCTATATTCAGGGCCAAAAGATGGACAAGAGGTTGTTTGTCTTCGAAAATAAGTTTGTTCCTAGCACTCCAGATGCCCCATAACACATAAAGGGGGACCGCCCTATAGGCCTTAGCATGTAGAGACCAAGAATAGAAAAAGTCCAAAATCCATTCAAAGTCACAGGGAAAAGAGACTCCAAAGAGAATGGAGACCTCCGTCCAAACAACCACAACAAAGGAGCATTTTATAAAAGGATGTTTGCAGTCCTCTGTATACAACCCATAAAAGGGCCATTTGTCGGGGCCCATGAAACCCTTCTTGATAATCTTATCCCATGTCAAGATACGGTTATGTAGAGTCAACCATGAGAAACACTTGATCTTTAGTGGGGCGTTCCACTTCCACCATGTCGCAGTAGTCTCAACAAATGGCAGAGGTGTTGAGCTAAAAGTAATATGTTCATTAACTTCATTGAAAGTAATGCAACTAGACTCGACATGGCCACCCCACACCAGTCGGTCACAGCACAAAGAGGGATGGATTCCATCCCTATAGTGAGAGCAGTGGTATTCTTCCCATTCCCTGGCCAAGTGATTTGGAAGACCAATCTTCCAAGCAGGAGCAGAGTTTGGGAGAAATACGCTTTCCCAAAGTTTGCCAAGTGTTGTGATCCCCTGTGATTTCAGAAAATATATCATGGGGGGTGAAACTATATGGCAGTCATTCACTCCTTTAATGGCATCTAGGTCGACAAGTATTTTTTGACCATCCCCCATCATCCATCGTAAATTGTTGCATAGCCATGGAATTTCCCATCGAAGACTATGCCAAATAATAGATGCAGTAGGTGTGGGAGGAACCCCAGCAGACACCCATTCCTCCATACCGGTCTGGGCAATGTATTTGTTGAACATAATTTTCTGCCATAGGCCCCTAGCTTAAAAAAATCCTCAAGAGGGACGACTAGGCAAGTATAGAAAAATTGAAGCATTGGGAATCAATGACTCCCTAATCACCTAATTTGACAGGGTTCGATATGGTACTTAAGCTAACCAGGTGAATCTGTTTTTTAGGCTTTATGCCTGACCATAAGAAGTTGGCAATGATAGTACCAATTTGGTGGATGATGGACTATGGTGTATGGAAGAGATGCATCCAGAATACCAGAATTCTTTGTAGTACAACTTTGATCAAGGTAACTCGACCTCCCAGGGTGAGCCATCGATGGTTCTAGCAATTCATCTTCCTTTTGAACTTGATAATAGTCCAATCTTAGTCATGAGAAGGATTTTCTCTTGGTTTCAAAAAGCATCCCAGGTACTTCAAACCATCTGAAAACGAGCCTATATTGATTCCAAATAATGTAGCTATTGCCTGATTTAAATCTGAGCTATGTTCATTAGTGATTAATTTGATTTTGGAGGAATTAATGATTAGTCCAGATGCCTTCTAAAATTTATCAAATATCTTCTGAAAAGATTACCATTCAGTGATCTCAGTGGCCCCTGTGCACAACACATCATCAATGAACATTAGGTGAGACACCTCACAATTGCTTGATATATTACAACCAATCATTAGTCCATATTCCTTCATGGCATTTATACTCCTGCTGAGGGCGTCTATGACCAGGATGAAAAGTAGTAGGGACAGAATGCATCCCTACCTGAGCCTCCCATAAACTTTAAAAAAATTTGTAGGTTCACCATTGATGAGGACAACCATGGAAGTGGATTTGATGTAAGCCATGATCCACTGTACATGACAATGTAGGTATCCAATTTTGTATAAAATCATTGTGAGAAATTCCCAACCAACACAATTGAATGCATGCTTGAGATCAATATTCATGAGACAAGATTTTAGCTTCTTTGATTTCACTAAATGTGTGCACTCTTGTGCAATAGTAACGACATCCTTGATTCTTCTGTTGGACAAGAAGCCACATTGCTCCGACGAAATATATGGTGAAATAATATCTTTTATCCTATTGGCTAGGAGTTTAGACATAATTATATATATATAATTGCAGAGATAAATAGGCCTATATTTTGAGAAAATTAAAGAGTTTGATTTCTTGGGAATTAAGGAAAGAAAAGTAGAATTAATGGCACCTGGAATGTGTCCATGAATTTTGACAGCCTCCGCCATTTTGACCAACTCAGAGCCCATAAACTCAAAAAAATGTTGAAAAATATCAATGGGCCAGCCATCAGGGCCAGGGTCTTTCCTTTGGCTATCTCCTTGATGGAATGTAGCAGGTTGTCATTAGTGATAGGAGTGTCCATAATTGCAATGTCATCCTCTTTGAGCATCATCGGGAACAAATCAACAAGATCCATTTTTTCTATGATGAATTTTACTTCCTTGCCCAAATATTGTTGTCTAAAATAACGGAAGGCCTCCAATTTTATATCTTTGGCAGTGGATAGAGTATTTTCTTAATCATCTTGTATCGCCCATATGGAATTTATTTGTCTCCACTTGGACACAGCACGGTGAAATTTTTTTGTATTGCGGTCTCCACCTTTAATCCATGCTAGCCTACTTTTTTGTCTCCACTCCCCTTCCTGTAGTTTGAGTATTTTATCCCACTTGAGTGCCAAATCAAATATTGCCTGTTGCTGATGTATAGAGAAATAATCTGGAAGAATTAGATCCAAGAGGAGAGAAATTTCGGCTTCAATAGATTGTAGCTCCTTTTTCAGATTAGGTTGGCGGTTGTATATCCAGACTTTGACTTCAGATTTTAGTTTCATTAGCTTGTTCTAGACCCGCAGAATAGGATTATTTGTAGCATCAACGATAGGAGAGCACCATGGTTGTTGGACCAAAAACCGGAAGTCAGGGTCATTTATCCACATTGAATTGAATTATAAAGGTAGAGTCTAATGGTCCAGGTCATCGCACCATTCAAGTATTATGGCATCATGGTTAGAAATACCAGAGAAAAACGACCATGAGTGGATTTTGTTCATCCTATGGCACATCTGGGATTCCACAAAGAATATGTCAATTATTTTTAAAATACCCTCCTCCTGGAGCGGTCATTCCTCCAAGTTTGACACAATGGAATCGATGTAATGTCTCTGAGAGATTTGCGTTGAAAGATACCTTTGAAATGACCAGTCAAGGGGTGTAATTTGGCCTTTCTTCCCCAACATTTTGCAGACTCCATCATGAAATTGAGACCACCAAAAATGATCAAAGGTTTGATATCTAGTAACCCAGATGCATCTACATAGATGTTCATAATCTAAATCCCGTGTGGGGTTCCTCTATGGTAGCCAGAAAATATTATGCCCATGCATGACCTAAATTCTTGTAAGTTGTATATGGATGGATCCCAAATTGTAGCTAATCCACCAGAGTTACCTTAAGAGCTAGTTGTACAGTCGTACCAATTGGGACACATTCAAAGAAGAATTTTGTTAAAATTGGCAACTAGGGCCAAAATCCATGTGGGTCATCTTATTTATGGCAGCTGATATTTTTCTTGGATTCCTCTCATTGAGAGGTGTAGGGTTGATCTAAAGATCATCCGATTCCGATAAGTATTTATGAAGATATGAATTTATTTTGATTATGCACAAATTGTCAAGTCGGCCAACAACTTATGTAGGCTCAGAAGCCCAACAATCATGTCTATTCAACCTCTACGTTTTAGTATAAATAGAAGACGACTTGAAGTCATTTGTCACACACACACTCACTCTTGTGATCTCACTTCATCCTGTTTTGGGTTTGATGAAGACAAGAGCTAGAGGGAGTGCCCTAGGGTATACGCTGCCCTAAATAACATGCCCTAGATCTAAATGTAGTCATGGGAGAATAAGCTCTACGTTGCTCAAAATGCAGGAAAAGCCAGAAAAGTCGGAAATAACGGAAGGCCTCCAATTTTATATCTTTGGCAGTGGATAGAGTATTTTCTTAATCATCTTGTATCGCCCATATGGAATTTATTTGTCTCCACTTGGACACAGCACGGTGAAATTTTTTTGTATTGCGGTCTCCACCTTTAATCCATGCTAGCCTACTTTTTTGTCTCCACTCCCCTTCCTGTAGTTTGAGTATTTTATCCCACTTGAGTGCCAAATCAAATATTTCCTGTTGCTGATGTATAGAGAAATAATCTGGAAGAATTAGATCCAAGAGGAGAGAAATTTCGGCTTCAATAGATTGTAGCTCCTTTTTCAGATTAGGTTGGCGGTTGTATATCCAGACTTTGACTTCAGATTTTAGTTTCATTAGCTTGTTCTAGACCCGCAGAATAGGATTATTTGTAGCATCAACGATAGGAGAGCACCATGGTTGTTGGACCGAAAACCGGAAGTCAGGGTCATTTATCCACATTGAATTGAATTATAAAGGTAGAGTCTAATGGTCCAGGTCATCGCACCATTCAAGTATTATGGCATCATGGTTAGAAATACCAGAGAAAGACGACCATGAGTGGATTTTGTTCATCCTATGGCACATCTGGGATTCCACAAAGAATATGTCAATTATTTTTAAAACACCCTCCTCCTGGAGCGGTCATTCCTCCAAGTTTGACACAATGGAATCGATGTAATGTCTTTGAGAGATTTGCGTTGAAAGATACCTTTGAAATGACCAGTCAAGGGGTGTAATTTGGCCTTTCTTCCCCAACATTCTGCAGACTCCATCATGAAATTGAGACCACCAAAAATGATCAAAGGTTTGATATCTAGTAACCCAGATGCATCTACATAGATGTTCATAATCTAAATCCCGTGTGGGGTTCCTCTATGGTAGCCAGAAAATATTATGCCCATGCATGACCTAAATTCTTGTAAGTTGTATATGGATGGATCCCAAATTGTAACTAATCCACCAGAGTTACCTTAAGAGCTAGTTGTACAGTCGTACCAATTGGGACACATTCAAAGAAGAATTTTGTTAAAATTGGCAACTAGGGCCAAAATCCATGTGGGTCATCTTATTTATGGTAGCTGATATTTTTCTTGGATTCCTCTCATTGAGAGGTGTAGGGTTGATCTAAAGATCATCCGATTCCGATAAGTATTTATGAAGATATGAATTTATTTTGATTATGCACAAATTGTCAAGTCGGCCAACAACTTATGTAGGCTCAGAAGCCCAACAATCATGTCTATTCAACCTCTACGTTTTAGTATAAATAGAAGACGACTTGAAGTCATTTGTCACACACACACTCACTCTTGTGATCTCACTTCATCCTGTTTTGGGTTTGATGAAGACAAGAGCTAGAGGGAGTGCCCTAGGGTATACGCTGCCCTAAATAACATGCCCTAGATCTAAATGTAGTCATGGGAGAATAAGCTCTACGTTGCTCAAAATGCTGGAAAAGCCAGAAAAGTCGGAACTGCTGGAACTATCGGAAAATATGGAACTGCAAGAAAAGGCAGAACTGTTGGAACTGCCAAAAAGCCGAAAAAGCCGGAAACGTTGGAACTGCGGAAAATCCGAAAAAGCCATAACTGCTGGAAAAGTCAGAACTACAGGAACTACTAGAAAATCCGGAAAAGCCAGAATTGCCAGAAAAGCCAGAAAAGCCGGAACTGCTGGAAAAGCCAGAATTGCCAGAAAATCTGGAAAAGTTGGAAAAGTCAGAACTGCCATAAAAGTTGGAATTGCCAGAAAAGCCGAAACTGCCAAAAAGCCGGAACTGTCGAAATAGCCAGAGAATCTATCTCCGAAGGAGAGCAACATGCAAGGGACAACTAACTAACATTGGGACAGTTGTATGGTACTTAGCAACAAATACACCAACCATGCAATGTTACAACTAGCATGCAAGGGACAACTAGCATGCAACAACAAGCATACTAAGGACAACAATCATGCTAAGGACAACAAGAAAGCAAGGTGCAACCAACACCTAGGTCAGGATGGAAACATGGTGCAACAATGGCACATAATGTAGTACAGTGATGGGTACAGTCATGATTAATGAAGCATAATTAGATGCAGCATAGTGATGATGGGTGCAGCATGGTGCAACACGGTGAGGTGCAACATGATGACGAAATGCAGCACAACGATAGGTGAAGGAGTCACCTTGGAGAATTAGTTGAAGCATCATGTCTTCAATTGATCTCATGTATCATCTTCTTACAGATGATCTATGCTCTTATCTAGATAAGTCAAAGTGTTGACTTCTGTTGTAAACGTACTATCTCTCTCTCTCTCTCTCTCTCTCTTTGTTGAACTATTGAAGAACATATAAGAAGAATTGATCAAGGGTTCCCCACATTGGGGTTTGTCCTTGGCTAGCGCCACATCTTGTGTCCTCTTGTCTTGGCTTGTCTTCTGCGATTTATGTTTATGTTCTATTTGCAGTTTACTTTAATGCTGATGTGATTGCTAATCTGGAAAAGATATGGAGCTAACTGTGAAAATTGAAATAAATTTCTCTAAGCATAGAACATACCTAAAATTAACATGGTTTTAGAGCTGAGGTGAAGACAATGCCCAAGCAAGAGTGAAAGAGCAATCACTGAAAACAGTTGGGAAAGGACAAAAAGATCAGTGGATTCCTCATCCCTCTTCAAATTTACCAAGGGTGAAGTCGAAGCAGAGAATATTATCAGAATGGCGCAGCGGAATATGGCCTACCTAAAGATCACTTCATTGGAAGACTGGATCTCAGGGTCGAAGGAAAGGCAGATAACTAGTTCGGCCATTATGCGAAGGAGTGTCCTAATGACAGGGACACATCACTTGATGATGATAACAATCATTCCAGGGACATCTTCAATGATCAAAGGAATGACAGGTAATGCAGGTCATCAAGGAAATGACCGACTCTTCATAGAAAGCAAGGAACCCTAGGTGTGAAGAATCAAATGTTGTTTTTGATAAGATATAGAAGCGTTATCTTGTATTTTCCCTCTCCTTCAGATTCTTTGGGAATCTGGCTTATTGATTGTAGTGCTTCAAGGCACTTCATTGGATAGATGGGTGCTCTCTCTAATTTGGTAGAGATGGAAACAATCATGGGATTATACTTGGAGCCGATGCCACCTATCCCAGAAAGGGTGTAGGGAATGTTATCCCTCAATTGAATGAGGGTAACTCAATTCATTTACAGAATCTCTTTTACGTACCTGATCGCAAGAAGAACTTGGTGTCCATTTCAGCGATGGAAGTCAAAGGTTTCAGGGTGGCACTCATCGATGGAAAGGTACGTGTTTGAAAATAGAACTTTCAAAGATGTTTTTGTGTTCAGGGTTGTATCAAGTTGTAGGAAGTCCACTGGGGACCATGTCCATTGACACATATCACCGGAGGTCTATGAGTCAGATGGTGACAGGCATGCCTGAATTCAAAAAGAGCATGAAAGCACATGTCTGAGATGTATCGAAGGAAAATCTTACAAGGGGACCATTCCCCTCATGTAGCAGGTCCACAGGTTTGGAACAACCCGAGGGGTTTGAGATTCATGATTAGGAATCTCATGTATATAGGTGGAAGAAAGCCCTCTATGGCTTGAAGCAAAACAACCTGGGCGTAGTATGAGCGGATTAATAGCTGTCTGATGAAGCTGAGATTCACTAGGAGTGAAACCGATCCAAACCATTACCTGAAGGTTGTGGATGATAGACCTCTCATACTGGCACCTTATGAGGATGACCTGTTTCTGACAGATGCAGACCCTCTCATTTGCAAAAGTAAGATGGAGTTGGATTTCGAATTTGGAATGATAAACTAGAAGCCTGTGACTACCTCGAGGATATTAACTTTCAGAAGTTATATGGTAGTGATGTCGGACCAGATTTGGGAAATGCCTCTGAGTTTCATAAACTCATTCGCGTTGATGTTCTTGGTGAACTTCTGTCCAAACATATGTTTTGCAATTAGCATGGTGAGCTCATATTTGGTTGAGCCTCACTGGATTGGTGCCAAGAATCTTCTGAGATATCTTCGAGGCACAATCTCTCATGGATTGAGATACATTGCCGGAAATATGAAACTGCATGATTATTCGAACGCTGAGTGGGCAGGTAGTGTGGAGGATCACTAGAGCACTTCTCAGTGCTAGTTCTCTTTGTATTCTACTTCGATATCATGGATGAGAAGGAAGTAGAAATCGGTTGCTATAAGCACCGCTGAGACCGAATACACAGCTACGAGTATGATCTCATGTGAAGCTGCATGGTTGCAGAAGCTCTTAAGTGAGTTGTTTGTACACATGATGAATACCACTGTGATTCTCTGTGACAACCAGAGGTGGGATTCAATTATTGAGGAATCCCGTATTCGATGATTGCTCCAGTAGATAGACATCAGAGCAGAGCAGAGAAGAGTAATGCAGGGCACTGATGGTAGAGATAGTACAGTCGGACATATGGATCAGTGGATGGAGTTCTCCCTAGTTGAGAGGGAGTGTTAAAATTGGCATCTAGGGCCAAACTCCATGTGGGTCATCTTATTTATGGCAGGTGATATTTTTCTTGGATCCCTCTCATCGAGAGATGTAGGATTGATCTAAAGATCATCCGATTCCGATAAGTATTTATGAAGATATGAATTTATTTTGATTATGGACAAATTGTCAAGTCGGCCAACAACTTATGTAGGCTCAGAAGCCCAACAATCATGTCTATTCAACCTCTACGTTTTAGTATAAATAGAAGATGACTTGAAGTCATTTGTCACACACACACTCACTCTTGTGATCTCACTTCATCTTGTTTTGGGTTTGATGAAGATGAGAGCTAGAGGGAGTGCCCTAGGGTATACACTGCCCTAAATAACATGCCCTAGGGCACTCCTTAAGGAAAATTCGGAACTGCCAGAACTACCGGAAAAGTCGGAACTGCCAGAATTGCTAGAAAAGCTAGAAAAGCCGGAACTATAGGAAAAGCTGGAACTGCCGGAAAAGTCAGAACTACCAGAAAAGCAGGAAAAACCGGAAAAGCTGAAATTGCCGGAAAAGCCGGAAATGCCAGAAAAGCCGGAAAAGCTGGAACTGCCGGAAAAGCTAGAACTGCCAGAAAAGCTAGAAAAGCCAGAAATGCCGGAAAAGCTAGAACTGTTGGAAAAGCGGGAATTTTCGGAAAAGTTGGAACTGCCGGAAAAGCCGGAACTGCTGAAACAACTGGAGAATCTATCTCCGAAGGAGAGCAGCATGCAAGGGACAACTAACTAATATTGGGACAGTTGTATGGTACTTAGCAACAAATACACCAACCATGCAATGTTACAACTAACATGCAAGGGACAACTAGCATGCAACAACAAACATGCTAAGGACAACAAGCATGCTAGGGACAACAAGCAAGCAAGGGACAACAAGCAAGCAAGGTGCAACCAACACATGGGTCAGGATTGCAACATGGTGCAGCAATGGCACATAATGCAGTACAGTGATGGGTACAATCATGATTAATGAAGCGTGATGATGGGTGCAACATGGTGCAGCGTGGTGAGGTGCAACATGATGATGAAATGCATCACAACAATAGCTGAAGGAGTCACCTTGGAGAATTAGTTGAAGCAGCATGTCTTCAACTGATCTCATGTATCATCTTCTTAGAGATGATCTATGCTCTTATCTAGATAAGTCAAAGTGTTGGCTTCTGTTGTAAATGTACTATCTCTCTCTCTCTCTCTCTCCTCTGAACTATTGAAGAACATATAAGAAGAATTGATCAAGGGTTTCCCCACATTGGAGTTTGTCCTTAGCTAGTGCCACATCTTTTGTCCTCTTGTATTGGCTTATCTTCTGTGATTTATGTTTATGTTCTATCTGCAGTTTACTTTAATGTTGATGTGATTGCTAATCTGGAAAAGATATGGAGCTAACTGTGAAAATTGAAATAAATTGCTCTAAGCATAGAACATACCTAAAATTAACAAATTTCTATCGCCTTTTCCTTGGTCATCATAGTTTCTCGGAGTAAGACAATGGAGGGTATTTTGATCTAATATTGTGTTTCAAGGATCTTCTGGTTTGGGCAGATCCCAAGTCCCTAACATTCAGTGACATGATTTTCATTAAGGGAAGGTAGTGTTGGGATATGGTGCTCTAAGGTCCCAAAAATGTGTTTCCTATATAGATTCATTAGATCCATTTGACGGTTCAAGATCAAATGAAGGATATAACTATTTTTCCATGATCTTAGTGAATCCATTGTTAAGGTCAGCACCTAGTGCCCCACAAAGGGAAAGACTTTTATATCTAGTCCCTTTTTTATTTTTACTGGATGGTCCTGAGCCTTTGTTCCCCTCTTCCTCCAAAGAAAAATTGGTTTTTTTGTTATTTTTCTTAACAAATATAGGGACGATATCCAAACCAGGGAATTCATTCAGAGCCTGGAGGGCTTCATCATCTGAGATCAGGATAGATTCAGTGCCAATTTCTTTCCTTTTACATATAGGGGACAATAAGGAGTTTCTACATGATTTTTGGGTTGAGATTTCAATTTCATTGCCCCTCCTTTTAGGAGGAGTCCGAACAATATCGAATTTAGGGTTGATCTTAGAGTATTTTCCCGTGTTGATTTTCATTCCTTCCTTGATGGATGCCTGATCCATCTCATCAATCAATATTATGTTATTATGTCGCATATGATATATGTCCTCAACCAGTTCAACAGATCTATGTGGGAAGAGACCACCATTGGGAGCATAATCTGACCTAACAGAAGGATTTCTATCTCGTATTACCTCCTTATCTTTCCATACGGTACCCCTATTTTGATTAGGACATTTGACCATGAGGTGTCCAGTGTTGTGAGAAACCCAACATCAGAAGGGGATTCCCTAGTAGTCCACGCGTTGTATTTTGTAGAATATGCCATAGTATATGCCAATGGAAGTCGGTAGCCCACCAGACAAGCCTACCCCTACTAGGAACCATGCAGCCTTCTTGTCCAACAGTGCCAGTCATCCTTCATCCACATAATATAATTTTCCACTTTTGCTGGCAAATGCAATTTAGCCCAAATGATCCTCTTATTGGAACCTCCATTACAGGATCAAATTCAACCTTCAAGTTATGGAAAAGCAAGAATCCTCTCCCCTTGATTGAGGGTAAAGAAACAATTTTGGGGATTAGGTAACAGAGAGTGAGAATACTGATAGTTTCAAAACAGATTTGGACTTAAGAGGCTAAGCTCCTAGCTATCTTAGATTTTTTAATTAGGAAAATTAAGATGACAAGCTTAGGCTTGAAATACCTTGAGAAATTGGATTTCTGATTGAAGGGGAAGATTTGCAAATCTCTCGAAGGGAGCAGACGGACTGGCATGCACAGAGATAAAGTTTCCTCCTTACTCGTAGGGGAGCCATAAATCAACTGGACTAGGCTATTAGTATAATATTGAGGATTCGCTCTTACTAGACTATTTGCGCTTATGATGTAAAGGTGATTGACAATATCATAGCAGAAGAATGGACTTGTCATGCAGAGCTTGTATGTGTTTCACTTGTCCCTTGAGTTCTCCATTAGTCACCATACTGTACCAACCTTACCTTTCCTTCAGGGACCCTATTTTGTTTGATTGATTGAACTTGCTGGTTGTTGAATAAGTAGTTCTCTTGCTGGATCTTGCTAGCCTTGGAGATGAAGAACTTGGTTTGCTTGCTTGCTCATTTCCTACCAAGACTATGCACGAACTAGTACAATCAAATAGAGCTAAGAGAGGGGGGCTAATGGTTTTTCATTCCTACAATATTCAGGCCTATAGCATTAGACCTACTGCATTGCCGCTATTCTGAAACAGGATGGATGGGCGGGAACAAAGCTTAGGTGGGGCATACCTGAAAAAGAAAAGCTTTTGCACCGCCAGCCCGCAGTCTATCCATGCAGGAAGCATGCACGTAAGTAAGCCCTTTCTTTCGCCTGCCGTTGTGTTTGTTTATTGTCCCACCAGCCTGTGTCATCGTTGTTTCTTGAACTAGCCTAGTCGGGTTTGACCAACTCTCTTTAGGGTTCTTTTTTCATCAAGCCTAGGGTGATAGTGTTTTCCTTCCTGGGGTTGGGTTCCCAGGGGTAGTCCTTCCAATCGTTCAATCACACAATCTGCCTGATTATGTTCTTAATCCTCTACCTAATTATGTTCTTAATCTGTTTCAGTATGCGTTGGGCCTCTAAGTGCCCAAATGGCACATGCGAATCGAACCAGTGATCAATGTAAGGTAAACAATAAATCCAACCAACTATAGTTAGGGATTTAAATGGAGTTTAAGATCTTCTTACCATGGGAGGCTAGTGAAATGATGGAATCCATCAATCAAAGCAATGGCACCATCTACAGGAGTATACCATCCTATTCTCCCGTAACCTTTGCACTATAAAACGGGGATCCTGAGTCTTGCACATTTGTTGGATATTCTGAAACATGCCCACAATCACACTGCTCCATCTGTTCTTCGTTTGACTGAGGTTTTCTTCCATTCCCCCACCAGGAGAAGCTCCGCTTTGAAATTGAAAAAGGTGCTTGTGTTCTCCTGCTGAAAAATGCGAAAGCGAGAGCAGGATTGTAAGGCGGTATTTCATATGTTTGTTTGCGTTCATCTGAATGTGTGTGTTGAGTTTGTTGAATAGGAGGAAACATAAATAGCTAGCAGAAGCAGATCTAGTCTCCATCGGTAGCAAAGCAAGCAAGGGCATATACCACAGTCTAGCCAAATAAGCAACTTAAGATCCAGTAGCATGGGCATCAGAGGCATCATAAGCAAAGGTCGCAGCAGATAATCATCTGCATAAGCTGGTAGATGTTTCTGCATCAACTTAAGATCCAGCAGCATGGGCATCAGAGGCATCATAAGCAGAGGTACCAACAGATAATGATCTGCATAAGCTGGTAGCTGTTTTTGCATAAGTTGTTGTTGTAGCTGGTAGCTGTTGCACGCTCGGAACTCTCGCCACAATAGACTGCCAACATTTTCATGCATTCTCACCACGCTCATTTTCATGCAGGCCACTTGTCTGAAATAAGACAACAATACATCAATATATCATTTGTTTGCAACAGTGAACATTATCCTAAACATTAAATGTTTGGGAAATAATGTTAGCATTAAGCTAACATTGTGCTTGTTGCGAGTTTTTGATCGTGATCAGAAACAAATAAATCAATATAGCATAATGTTTTGCCTCCCCACCCGGGGAAGAGGCCAAATAAGAGGATAAACGACTATATGGCTCAAAACTTTTATTATACCAGAATGGCAAGGATTAATAAACAACTCAAATAATAGAAATCACCTCGTTTCCGATTGCTATAGTCCCATGCCATTGCCAGATGGTAGGGACTAATAAGGAAAGATATGGAAAATAATCTAGTGAGAAAGCTGCGAAGTAATTGGGATACCGAGAAAGATGTAAAGTAATTGGGATGACACTATGCCAGATGGCAGGGACTAATAAGGAAAGATATGGAAAATAATTTAGTGAGAAAGTTGCGAAGTAACTTGGATACCGAGAAAGATGTAAAGTAATTGGGATGACACTATGGGAATTGTTACATACATTATCATCATTGTTTTTCATTGTCTAATTCTTTTCATGGTCTTTGAAATTCATTTTCTCATGACCAATTAATTGTTAATATTATAATTGTAGGAGTTTTTATAAATTTAGAGACTCTTAAATTTTGTCAATTTTAGGTTATAGATATTGCATTTATGTTATAGATATTTTTGATATGGAAAATATTTTTATATATTTTTGAATGAACTTATTATATATAATTAATTTAAGCACAACCACATTAGTAAATGTGGTTGATATCAACCACATGCACAACTATATTTACTAATGTGATTTAATAATTATTAGGTATATGGTAAGGATTTACAAATCCTAATATTATAACCTCAATATTAAAATCCAATATTATAAAACACAAACTTAATATTATAAGTTCAACATTATAAAACTTAATATTGTAAACCTTAATATCAAACCTAATATTATTAACCATAATATTAAAACCCAATATTTTAAACCTAATATTAAACCGTAATATTATAAAACATAAATCTTAACATTATAAACCTTAATATTATAAACTCTAATAAGTCAAAATAACGTCTTGCGTTTATTTTATAGATATCTTCGATGTGAAAAATATTTTTAAATATTTTTAGATAAATTCATTACATATAATTAATATTAAAATATAAAAAAAAAATATGAAACTTTAGTACAAGAATAATAAAATGTAAAAAAATATGAAACTTTACTAAAATAATAATAAAATTTCACTAGAAAATATTTCTCGTATTAAACACTTAAGAGCCCAAGTCAACAAATTGAGTAGTTACAAAGAAACCAATTACAATAAGTGCAAATAAATATGATGGAGATTCGAAGACTAAATCAAAACAAAAGAAATAAAGACGGAAATAGTACTTGAAGGAAATACATAGAAGGGAAAATGCCATTAATCAAAGGAAGAGGAATAACAAGGCGATGAAACAAAGAAAAAAGACTAATTGTTATCGCCGCCACTACAAATCACCATGAGAAAAAACATTATCAAAGAAACATTAGAAGTATCTTCACAAGACTCCATGTTTGAATAATAATAGGATAGATGGTCGCTTATATTTCCTAACCAATGATATTATATAGGGTATATTTCTGTTTGAATTACAAAACATGTAAAGGGGAATATAGTGTAATGTAAATGGGAAGGTAATTAGGGAGGATAATCAAAGGTAATGCTAGGTATTTAAGGAAGAAAATAAAATTAATCTCATCCTATTAATGGAATATATTTAGATTAGTTGGTGTATAAATTTATTGATTAATGTAATAGGCTCTTGAAATAAGGGTTATTAAAAAATTGAGATTTAATAAATATAAAAATGTGTTATGGTCAACATTTACACTGAAAAATATTCATGACATATTTGCATCATGTTGTAATAACCAGTATAAGTTATCACAATAAAAATTACAAAGTAATAATGATCTAAGCGAAGAGTGATCATACCTTCAAATATAAAAAGAAAAAGAGTTTCAAGGCTATTACCTTGAATAAAATAATTAGTATATTTATCCTAATTATATTTTGACAATAATGACAACAAGGTGGGTTGCGAGCAACAAGTCCCTGCCCAAGGGCAAGATGCCAAGAGAAAAGGCTGTCAATTGTTGCATCCAAACAATGAACATATGAAAAAGGAGCAGGGATGGGAAAGATAGTTGCACATTTCCAAGCTAAATAGTGAACATTGGAATAGATTTGAGTTGAATAGTGAACACTCGAATAGCTTTCATCAAAGGATCCATTGCAAGGTCATTAATATCTTTAAATATAGCATCCAACAGTGCAATTGTGTGACTTTCATTGAATATTTACAAATAGCTACATTGTATGACTTTCATTGAATATTTACAAATAGCTACATTGTAGGGCGTTTTTGGAAACCTAGTAGATTATCCTAGTGTAAAGAGTCTTCTAATGGCACATTTAATCAAGTTTCAGGAACATACAGTAAAACAAGTAAGTCCAACTCCATATCCCACAAACAACCTTCCAATGACACATTTAATCAAGTTTCAGGAACATACAGTAAAGCAAGTAAGTCCAACTCCATATCCCACAAACAGTCTTCCAATGACACATTTAATCAAGTTTAGGAACATACAGTCAAGCAAGTAAGTCTAATTCCAGATCCCACAAACAGTCTTCCAATGTCTAATAGGAATTCCTCCTATACAAGAGTAGAATATAAGTACATTGTACTCTTTCTTAGAAACCACATTCCCTGAGAGAAGATAATAGTCCTAATTTCAGTATTGTCCTAGAATCTTGCCCTTTGAAATCGCACCCTTGAACAAAGTTATGAACTATTAACTATCATTGTTCATAAAGAAATGTTGAATGAAAGAAATATTAAGCTGAATGGGGATCCTAACAAACATTTGAAAATAATATAATGAACCACGCAGTGATATATGAGACTGAACACACCCTCAATGCCTGCACTCAAAATTCATTAGGAGTTTAGCTTTGAACTGCAGCTATAGAATATTAATGGGACACCACTCCCAATTGCATCACTTCGAACCAAAGAAATGAGGCCAGGTATACTGAAAACTCGTCTCTGCTTAAAGAAACAGATATATCACAACCTGTAGCCTACAAATCTTTTGAATCTAGTTTAAGGCGATGTATATTATTGGTAATGGCCCTCCTTGTTCAGAAGTAGACGAAGTTTCACATTAATATATTATATAAGTACATGCAATAGAATTCAAATATATTAAGAAGCCCAAATATGATTTAGCTTGGTATTTGAAATACAGAGAATTCTAATGGCTTCCATTTGTTTTTTTAACTAACTGATGCTTCTCAGGAAAGTTGATTTATCATAAAAGTATGTACATGATTTTGACTAGTAATGAAAATTAAATTCCAGATCAATCTACTAATCTACAATATGAAAAATGATATAAATTAGATTTGGGAATTCTATTGGCAGCTAGTTGTTACAAGTTTCAATGAATTAGATTTAGATTCTCATAATTTCAACTTATGACTTGCAAGTACATTAAAATAATTGTGAGTAGAGCAGATAGCAATTACAACTATTAACTGGAAACAACTTCTAGTCACATAACATCATAAGAATAAGCATCCAAATACACAATCACTGATCCAAATCAAAATCTCCACATTTTGAACTTTTTGGAATTAGATATGATCTTGATTTTGGGATCCATTTCCTGTCTTCATGGATGTTGAACAAATTGTGGGTTTTTCAAGCTTTAGTGTGGAATGGTTTTGAAATTAAATCAAACAACTCAATGGACACTCTACAGTTTCCATAGTCAATGTATTAAACCCATCAAATCAGATAAAGCCACAAGGTTTAGCCACCATTTTTTAAGGTCACACACTATGGAAATCCACCATAACTAAAGGACCACGACCATTTGAAGCTACATATGGTGTCAGGAAAAACGATAAAAGGAAGAATTTGGAGTTTTATTAAAAGCCACCAACACTGTGAAAGTATCCTACTGACGCTGCCCAATCCAAGAGTCACAATGGTTCTTAGATTTAAAAGAACATTTAGGCCCCAAAATCATAAAACTCTGCTAATAGTTACCAAACAGGTAATTCTTGGTAGGGAAATCCAGTGATTCCACCACCCACAGCCATAACCCTACTTACACCCAAAGAACAAGTACAACTCCTCCATGTCAAATTATTCTACCAAGTTCATCGAAATAGAAGCAACATGATGTTCAATCCAAGGAACCATACGAAATCACGATATAAGAGTGAAATAATTAAAGGAAAATAAGAGATTAATATATTATAAATTTCTAATTTTATATGGTATAGTAAATTCTTAATTTCAGGACAAGCATTGCACCTGCACCAGAATCTGGGACTACTCTAATTGAATTCGAATATGCAGTTGGAATCGATTATATTAATAATTTATTTTACGGTGGTATTATATTTGGATTAAAGCCAAATTGAAGAGATGGGCATTGACACAGAATACAGATTCAAGCACACTTGGATTTTTGAAGCTATTGAATATTTGGAAATGGTGTTTATAATTGATTAACAATTGAAAAAAACAGATACATTGTCCAGCTTCCAAGAGGATATATAGAGAGAGAAATTTGGAGTGGAGGATGCTCGGCATCACCATCTTCATAACTTCTGGAAACAAATCTAAACTTCTAGAAACAAATCCGAATTGTGCGTCCCAGAATTCAATCAAAAGCCCTCGCAAAGAACCAAGAGACCATTCCCTGACACAGAAATAGAATAAGTCTTCTGTAGATATAAGTACAACAACATTATAGTCAAAAGGAAGAATCTTAGAAGACATTGCCTTAACAATCTTACAAAACATTGCCTTTATAAGACTAATTTATCTCTTGAAATTTTAGATTCGCGTCATTTGGCCCTGAGGTTGAATAGAGAGCCTATATGTACGATGCATACCATTCTGTTTCAGTGGGTGATCATTGCCTTTTGCAATTGCAATCAATATAGAAATGTTGGCATAACAGACTTCAATAGGAAACACAATTTCATTTCAGCATCAATAGTTTTTTGGGAACCGTATTTTGCCATTGAATGCACAACGACCTATCAACAGTTTTTTGGGAAACCATATTTTTCCATTGAATGCACAACGACCTCTGATCCCTTACGTCAAGATCACATTAGACCTTAAACACAACAAAACAGGAGGGTAAAAATGCATAAAAAGCACAGTGAAAGAAGGCCTAAGCTCCTCAACTTACCTGCCCAGTCTTGTTGGATCTAGGGAAGCCAAAATATGCCATCAACATTGTTCATTGAGCTTCACCTTTTGTGGCTTGAAAATGGAAAAAATCAAAAAATCAAAACCAAGAACAAGAACAAAAGAATGCTTAGAGATTGAAATGAAAGTGTGCAAAAAGAGAAATTTGAAAAGGCATAGTTGTAAAGGAGGAGTATCAACATGATAACTTAAATAAATACAATGCGTGGAATAAAATAAAAATAAAAACAAAGTTAGTGGACTGTGTGGGCCTTAGCATGAGAGACACATGCCTTACCACTCCATCCTCTGTCACCATTACATAGCATGCAATCCCTAACCACACCACTTAAACGTTGCATCAAGCTAACATATGTGACTCAGTTCAGAAAGCCAGCTCAACCAGAACTAGCTTGCAGCAAATCACTCTTCCCTATTCCTACCTCATCTTTTTGCAGGAAATTCTATCACTAAAACACATCTTCTTGTAGGAAAGTCTATCACTAAAACACATTCATTGTAAGAAAGTCTATTAGGTATAGAAGAGTAGAGGTATAGAAGTAGCAGAAGAAGGAAAAGATGTAGTAGGAGCAAGAGCAATTATAAGACTAGCAACAATGTTACGCTATGGTTGGGAACAACACTTATGGATTTTGGTACTCTAATTTTGGCCTCATCAAATCGTGATTTGGCCGCATCAAATCGAAAGCAGCTAGGTGGTAATCATCCTAACTCGAAAGATTAAAGACTGATTACACCTCATTTAAAACAATTCAAGACTTATTACACTTCATTTATAACAATTCACTTCTAAGCATACTTGAAGCATGGAATTTTGGGCGTGACATTAAAAGAAATAGGAACGCGGCCCATAGAGAAGAGAGAGGGTTGGCTAGAGGGCATGCTATGCCTAGAGAGAGGGATAGAAGCAAGTCGATGGTAGAGGTATACAAGTGGGCGGCATGCAATGTGATTCAATCCATCCCTGCACATAATTGAAATGTCATAGAGAATGGTAGCTATGCTTCTCATTAGCTATAGAATTGGACGCTGGAATGTAACCCTTTTTGGGTTTCATTTGTTCAAATCGTTACCATCTAACATGGAGATGGCTGAGGTACTTCAAGAATGACATATATAGGCATGATCTCATTACCTGTGGTGTTGCTCCCAGGGTGGTCGCAGCTTTCCGTGCACCTATTGGTGGTGTGCTCTTTGCACTAGAAGAAATAGCAACATGGTATGTAAACTTTCCTTTGCAATTCACACTGGTGTTGGATGTATGATTTAGCATCCTTATTGCAATTATTTCAGTTACATGTTAAAAGACAGCACAACTTCACCTTCTGTATATGTCAGATAAGGAAAAATTATGCACCCAATATTTACACTTAAGGCCTTCTCTCTCCCATTTCTATATACAATTTCCAATATGAATTGAAGGATTTCTCTTACCAGAGATGTGAATTCTAGGAATGCATGCAAGGGAAATTTTCAACACCGAGAGCCCTCCAAGGTTCCATTGCAACTTGCTCTTCGAAAATGAAAGCGGGTAGTTGTTGGCCTCAGATCCTCTAGACGGAAAAGGCGGTCACCGCACGGTCACCAGGGCAGCAGTCACCAGGGCGATTGTCCACCACCTTTGTCGAGTTAAAACATGTTTTCGATGCATCTTGGACTTAAAGAGGAGAAATGACAGAACTTCTTGTGCTTAGGGCTCAGTGAACAGAGAACAACTCAGTGAATAAAGAGTTCTTTTGCCTACATCTTAGTGAACAGAGAAAGACTCAGTGAATATAGAGTTCATGTGCTTAACCCACAGTGAACAAAGAGATAGAGCTTTTTCTAAATTTTTTAGGAGAAGAATAACAAGTGTCCCATTAGTCGACACCACACACCACATCAACATGCACACAAAGAATAACAAGTGTCCCAAAGAATAACAAGGGCCCCATTAGCTGACACCACACACCACATCAACATGCACACAACCATATGGTTGTATGGTTAGTCCTTTTCTAGTTCCACAATGAGTGTTTGTATGCCTAGTTATAGGGTAGCATTTAATGTTTATAAACTAATGCCAGCATTAGTTTCAATTTAAGAAATACTAATCAACTAAATGCATTGAAGAGATATATATTATGAAAAATATCAATGATATGGCATGCCCGCCTCGAAAGGAGGCCAAATAAGATCATCAATTATCTGATTGGTCTTCAAAATTATTACGACAATTTGATAGGTTGAAAACAACTTTCATTTTATAAAAAAGGTGAAGTTTATAAAAACTTTGGATTAATATCTAAATGTACTAATGCTAACTAATGGAATCGATTACTATAGTCCCATGCCTAGATGACAGGGACTAATAAGATCTTTTGTTTCTTGATCTAAATGTGAAGGAGAGGTTTCGAAAGGTAACATATCATGTAGAGTAAGTGATTATTTTTATTTGGCCTCATAAATGAATCTCTCGTGTCTAATGGAGGAAATATACCAAAAGTTTATTCGAAAAAGTTATCAAGGTAGAGTTGCATGTAATATGTGAGATAAATAATAAGAAAATTCAATATCAACAGTAAATTATATATTTCAATATTTATTTTAACAAAAAAAATTATATATTTAATATTAACTATAAACTATATATTCTAATATTTATTTTAACAAAAATATTTTTATGTTAATTTGTTGTAGCTCCTACAATATTCTCCAAAATTTTGGCTTGCACTCAAATTTCAGAGCTTTCCTTGATTTTTTAAACACTCAAGCTCATTCCATGAGCTTTCTTGAAGTTATTTGGCCCCTTTTGCTTGTTGGATTAAATGTCGTCTTTTGCATGTTTGTCTGTTGTATAATGTTTGCGAGTCTTTTTCTGGTGGTTTCGAATGTCGGTCTTTGTGTATATGAGTTTCCCTAACCATGTGAACATTTGCCGCAATCATACACAAAGTCTTGAGCATTGTCACACAAGTGTCATCACGATCGTCCCAAATTCTATCTTAAGTGTCACACTTGCCACATCTTGTCATGAGGCAATCACACAGAGGGGAATGCTTTGTTTGTTTTCTCTAATGATCTATGATCTAAGTGCGTGATCACAGTTCAAGTTTGTCATGAGTCCATCTCCCTTCTCGCCCTTAGCCATTTTCGAAAAATCTTCCCGACCGAGAAACTTAGCTTCACCGGGCCTTGATTAAGCTACACATTGTGCAGTCTCAACCTTCTTGGATGTAATCCTAGTGCTTGGAATTGCACAGTGTGCAATAATTGTCCTTTGGGGTTGTTGTTCTATATAATTCCAAAGTCCAACAACCTCCCTTGACCTCCATAATTGCGCAGTTATGCTTCCCAGTCTACCTTGAACTATGTACTTCGCACCTTCAACACTCAAGCTTTTCCATTTCCTGCTAGAATTTCACAATGCATAGAGATCCCAACGTCCCTTGGCCTTCAAAGTTGTGTGGATTCTTCCTCCAGTGCCCTTCCCTCAGCTGAAGCTCACTGCCTTCAGAAACTGCGCAAATCTACCCTTCAAGCTTGTATGTTGCCTAGTCCCCCTTACTTTCTCAAACTGTGCAATTTGTCCTGCCAGGACCCCATCCCGCATCCCCCACTGCCTGCTTGAACTGCGCAATATTTTCCCTCAGTGGCCATTGAGCAAAATTTTCCCTCAATGGGCACTGCGCAAATTTTTCCCTTAGTGGCCATTACACAAATTTTTCCCTCAGTGGGCACTGCACAAATATTTCCCTTAGCGGGCACTGCGCAAAATTTTCTCTTAGTGAGGACTGTACAGAAATTTCCCTCAGTCTAGCCTGAGTTGTGCACTACAAAATCTCAGTGATCAAAGTCTTCCCTTGTGTTATGCAACCAGCTCACAAAATAGAAGAAAATATAGATCAACGACTTCAAAATCAGCCTCTTCAAGGGGGCAACCTCCTTTACATTGGAAAAATGAACAATTCTTGGATGACACAAATGACAAGACCTCCTTTCTATATATAGGAGTCTAAGGGGTCACAATATAATCAGAGTTGACATAACAATAATAATGTAAGGGCGCAATAATAACAATAGTGGACTTCTATGGGGCACAGTAATGACAATATGGGGACAACATGGGCACAACAATAATAATAAGGGCTACAATGCCAATACTAATAAGGGAATACACTAGTATTATAGGGACCTAACATGACCCTCTCCTTCATAAAAATGTTGTCCTCGATGCTTGAGTAGTTTTGGATGCCTTTGTATAACATTCTCATCCTCCCATGTGGAATCTTCAGCGGGTAAGTTCTTCCACTTGATGAGATACTCTGAAATTGATTGATTTCATAGCTGTCAAGTTCTTTTTTCTGTGACTTCTTCAGGTTCCAATTTGATTTTTCCTTCCTCGTCAAGTTCTGGCAATATTGTTTGAACTAGGATCTTGTCACCTATAACCTTCTTTAAGCATGAAACATGGAAAACTAAGTGCACTGGGGAAGCCATAGGAAGCTCCAATATGTAAGCCATAGTGTCAATCTTTTGCAACACCTTGTACAGACCATAATACTTTTGTGATAATTCATTATCCTTCTTAGCTTGCTTGAGGGACATTTTTATGTATGGTCATAGCCATAGAAATACCCAGTCACCTACATCAAAACTTCTTTCCCTGCGATGTTGATATGCCAATTGTTTCATTCTATTCTACGCCAAAGTGAGGTTATCCTTTAAGACTTGGAGAACTTATTGTTGATGCTCAATGTGATCTTACAATGCTTGAACCTTAGAATTTTCTCTTAAATATGATGTGATGGATGGTGGATGATATCCATAAAGTGCCATAAATGTTGGAAATAATACTGAGAGGGGGGGTGAATCAGTATTATGAGATCAATCAAACTTTTCAATGCTCAGAAACATATACGCTACTTCAGTTAAGTGAACCAGCGTGTACACGCTACTGTGACTAAATAAAACAGCGTATAAGAAGAAAACTCATAATTTAGTTAGCTTATTCTTCAGTTAAGTGCATCAGGACATTATTCACCACATTAACAGTAAACAGGTGCAGTATAACAGAACAGATCAAAAGCCACACACATGAACACCAAGATATAAGGTGGAAACCCAATGTGGGTGAAAACCACCTGCTGCAAGTTGTCTCTATCTTTCTTTAATATGAAACTTCAGTTTACAATCTTTTTGTACTGGTGCAGCCTTATACCAGTACGCAGGCTACAACCTGCAGAAGGCTACAACCTTCTCTCGTTCTCCAAACTTCCTTGGAAGGGAGCTCCAACCCCCTTTGCTCTTGTACTAGCCAAGATACTAGTACGTAGGTGCTGACCTACAATCTTCTTTCTTTCAGGTACCACTTTTCATACATTTTCAGACTGGATATTCCTGAAGCACAACATTACAATCTGAAGACCACAATTCATTCACCTTTCATAACAGATCATTGAAGCATAAAACAACCAAACTTTGAATTACTGAACCACTGAACCCTGTCAATCACCAGTTACCAGAACACAGAGCAGACTACAGAACTCTGCAATAATAGTCAGACCCAACTGTAAACCCAAAAACAAGCTTCAAAAGATATACGCTACTTCAATGAGAAAAACCCGCGTATACACGCTCTTTTACCGAAGCCAACCTGCGTACAGATCTAAAAATAAACTCTCTCAATTTGCAGTTGTACCAGACATCAGTTAGACCCAGAACATAACATTGCGACAGTATGCAGATCTAGAAATACGCATAATCAACCATATCATGATAGTGCATTTCAAACCATTAGATCCCGATCTATACTTAGATCTAGTCTTCCATCAACCGATGTGATCTCTCCTTGGCTTAGATCAAGCAACCCAGAACCTGCATATCAGATCTCTTTCTTTTTCAGATATTCAAGCCTTTTCAAAAGATGATTTTGCCTAATGATCTTCTTCTCCTTATATAGCCTTAGGCCTTGCTCAATACCAAGAGCCAAAACCATAGAAATCCAAAACCATCAACTTCAAAACTGGAGATCTACACGACTGTCGAGGTACTTTGGTCCAAAGACATGGGCACAAGTACCGAGGACTAACTACCATGGACCAAAAGGAAACTTCCCGAAATATACGCCCTTTTCTGTTCATGCATATGCGTGTATACGCGCCTTCGATATAGCTCTCCTGCGTATACGCGACTTAGTATGCATATAACCAGCGTGTATACGCAACTTGGACTTGATTAACCGGCGTATATTAGATTTCTCTTTATTCTGTAGTCTGAACGGAGGTCTGTCATCAAAGAGAGTTGCCATCAAGGACAACACCTGTATCAAAGCGCCATACCTGTGCCAAAATGCCAACAATCTCCCCCTTTGGACTTGATGGCAACCTCAAGATCCTTAGAATCATTCTCCCCCTTTGTCATCAAGGGCAAAGGGGTATGCTCCCCCTGAGTACATGCTGATACCTCTGCTTGGCTGAGCTGAATCATGCTCCCCCTGACTGTAGGCCAGATCTGTAAAAGATGTTCTGACATAGAGACAACAGATCTAGACCAAGACTTATGAAAGTCACCAGCATTATCTGATAAACATTTTTTAGATCAGCAACCAGGATTTCTTTCTGAGCTCCTTCTCCTGAAACCAATAACCAAGACATCTAAATGCCAACAATGCTTTATGAGACTTTTTAAGCTGCTCCCCCTGAACCTGTGCCTGCTGCACCTCCTGAAACTGTGTCTGAAGGATTCTGACATACCCATCTCAGACCTTTTTCAAACCAGAGTTTGCCCTTGCTGCTCAGAACTCCATATACGCGATTTATCCTGCACAGAACATCGTATGGACGCGGATATACTCTCTACAACAAGCGTACACCATACACGCGACTTTCCCAGCATAAATCCGCGTGTATACGCGTATATACCTTTCGTAACTTGCGTATACAAACTTTTCTGTAGAACAGACAAGCTTCAACAGCAGGATGAAGCATCAACTACTCCCAGCTTTTGTCTGAGATATTCAAAAGTTTCCCTGGGCAGTGGTTTTGTGAGAATATCAGCAACTTGTTCCTTAGAAGGAACATACTCCAACTTGACCTTCTGCTCAAGCACTTGTTCCCGGAGAAAATGGTACTTGATAGGTATGTGCTTGGTCTTTGAGTGCATGACTGGATTCTTTGAAATGCTGATTGCACTAGTATTATCACATAAGATAGAAACTGGTGGAGTGCAAGTGATTTGAAAGTCCTGCAAGGTCTGCATCATCCAAAGAAGTTGTGTGCAACAAGATGCTGCAGCCACATATTCTGCTTCAGCTGTAGATAAGGCAATCGAACTCTGTTTCTTGCTGAACCAAGATACTAATCTGGAACCCATGAAGAAAGCACCACCACTTGTGCTTTTCCTATCATCCACACTTCCAGCCCAATCTGCATCTGTGTAAGCATGAAGAGTGAGATCTGTATTTCTAGGATACCATAAGCCATAGTTTTGGGTCCCTTGAAGATACTTGAAGATTCTTTTGACTGCCTGAAGATGAGTTTCCTTTGGGTTGGCTTGAAATCTTCCAACAATTCCTACTGCATGTGTAATATCTGGTCGGGTACCTGTCAAATAGAGTAAACTCCCAATCATGGATCTATAAGTGGGTTGGTGAACTGCTGCTGATTCATCATTTGCACTGAGGTTGCATCCTGTAACCATGGGTGTACATACTGGCTTTGACTCTTCCATGCCATACTTCTTCAAGACCTGCTTGAGGTATTTGGTTTGAGACAAGAAGATACCTCCTTCATTTTGTTGAATTTGCAATCCAAGAAAATATGTCAATTCTCCAAGTAGTGACATTTCGAATTCTTTCTGCATAACCGAGGCAAAGTTTTGAATCATAGTCTCTTCATTGCTGCCAAAGATAATATCATCTACATAAACAACAAGAATTAGCAATTTGTTATTTTCAACTTTTATATAGAGATTGCTATCTGCTGATCCTTTTGAAAAGCCTTGTTGGTGAAGATATTTGTCCAACCGATAGTACCAAGCCCTTGGAGCTTGTTTGAGTCCATAGAGAGCCTTTTTCAATCTGCATACAAGGTTTGGATCATTCCCAAGAATGAAACCATCTGGCTGCTCAATATATACTTCTTCTTCTAAGTCTCCATTCAGAAAGGCTGATTTCACGTCCATTTGAAAAACCTTGAAGTTTTGAAAGCTTGAGAGAGCAAGGAACATTCGGATGGCCTCAAGTCTTGCCACAGGAGCAAAGGTCTCTTCAAAATCTATTCCTTCTTGCTGTGCATACCCTTTACAAACAAGTCTGGCCTTGTTTCTAATTACTTCTCCATTTTCATTTAATTTATTCTTGAATACCCATTTTGTTCCTATCACATTCTTATCTTTTGGTCTAGGAACTAATTCCCAAGTGTTGTTCTTTTCGATTTGCTCAAGTTCTTCATGCATTGCTTTGACCCAACATTCATCTTTGCATGCCTCTTTCACATTTTGTGGTTCAGTGGAGGAGAGTAATGCCAAGTAGCTTGAAGCTTCTGCAAGTGTCCTTCTTGTTTGTACTCCTGCTTCTTTCTGCCCCACAATCTGAGTTTCTGGATGATTCTTTTGAACATATCTGGATGGAGTCTTCTCTTCTATTCTTGTCTGCTCCTCTGGTTCTTCTTGAGATTCTTCTTCTTCTTGAGGTTCTTCTTCTTCATCATTCCGCCTTTGAGAGTAGCCTTCATCTTCTTCAATGTCTTCATGATGAACTTGCCTAGGAATATATCCCTTCTCATCAACCACTACATCAATACTGTCAACAATTCTGCCAAGTCTTTTATTGTAGCACTTGTATGCTTTGCTATGTGGAGAATAACCAAGAAGAATGCCCTCATCTGCTCTTGGTTCAAGTTTGCCAAGTTGCTCATCAGTATTCTTAATATAACATTTGCTCCCAAAGATTTTGAAGTGCTTCACGGAAGGAGTTTTACCACTCCAAAGCTCATGAGGTGTTTGAGTGCTGTTTACTCGGACATTTGTTTTGTTAAGAATAATAACAGCAGCATGTGCAGCTTCACCCCAGAAGGTTGCAGGAGTACCTGATTCATCGAGCATAGCACGAGCCATTTGTTGGATAGTTCTGTTCATTCTTTCCACAACCCCATTTTGCTGAGGAGTTCTAGCTGTAGAGAATTCTCTTCTTATCCCATGTTCATCGCAGAAATCGAAAAATTCATTTGAGGTGAACTCCCCACCTCTGTCAGATCTGAGGCACTTAATTTTGTGTCCTGATTCATTTTCAACCAATTCTTTGAAGGATTTGAATTTTTCGAATGCTTCATCTTTGTGCTTCATAAGCCCTAACCAAACAAACCTTGAGAAATCATCAATGAATAATATCAGATATTCTTCTCCTCGAGGTGTCCTTTTCCTAAATGGACCACATACATCTGTATGGACTAGCTCAAGAGGCAAGCTAGCTGATCCTTCCTTCTCTGGAAAGTTAGTTCTGGTTTGCTTTCCAAACTGACAAGATTTGCATATGGTGTTGTCTGGAATTTTGATATCTGGAAGATCGCGAACTGCCTGATATTTGCATGCTTTCCTTATTTGTGAGAAGCTTAGATGTCCCAACCTTCGATGCCATAACCAATGCTCTTCATCCTTGCTAAGATAGCATTGTTGTTGTCCTTCTTCAAATATGTACAGATTATTTGGAGTTCTTTTGCCTTTGAGAACTGTTTTACCTGTATCAAGATCACGAACAAGACATCCATTCGATCTGAAAATAACCTCGGTTTTTTGATCACACATCTGGCTGACACTTAGTAGATTATGGTTCAATCCATCAACATACAAAACATTTCCAGCCTTGACCTTTTCTTTCAAAGGAGCAATACCTTTTCCTTTTATAGTTGCAGGAGTATCATTTCCAAAAGAAACTTTCTTTCCCTTTTCTAAAGTAGAATAAGATTCAAGTTTTTCTTTATCACCTGTCATATGTTTCGAACATCCACTGTCAATGTACCATAGATTTTCCTGTCCTTCTGCATAAAATGCTATCCCACATCTTTCTGTTTGAGGTTCCTTTATTCTCCATGTTTTGGTGCTTGTGGCTTGTTCCTTTTTCTCCTGAAACCTGCTCCTGCATTCAGAGTCCTCATGACCAAAATTATTGCAAATAGAACATTCAACTTCATTTTCAAGAACCGAAAAGTTGTTATAGGTCCTTTTTGTAATCCCTGTCATACTTCTTTGTTTTTGAGCTTCCCTAGTCATGATTGTTTTATATGCAACACATTGAGCTGCTTTGTGACCAAAGTTATGGCAAGAAAAGCATTGTCCATTAAAGAAGCTTCTGCGGTTATTGAATCTACCAGCCAACTGATTGTAATTTCTATTTTCATTTATTCTTGAACCAAACTGCGAAGATTTTACCTGTGGCTGGTTGTAGCTTTTGTTCACCCTTAAGATGGATTGTCCCTGATAGTTTCTGTTTGTAATTCGTCCCTGCTTTACTTGATTATCTTCATTGTTCTTCTGCTCATTTCTTCTTGCTGCATCAAGATAACTTTTTGAGGTGGATGCTTGAGAGGTTTCTCCATTATAGCCCAAACCTGTCTTATTTAGAGGAGACCGCTGCACATTGATAATCTCATCCAAAGTTTCAGATCCTTTGACAAACTTAAGATTAATAGCTTTTGTTTTCTCAATTTCTTTTCTGAGACCAACAATTTCACCTTCTAGTTTTTCAAGATGTTTTTCCTTTTCATCAATTTGAAATTGCAAAGTATCAATGATCACATTCTTTTCTTCTATGCATCTCTTGAGTCTAGTAATTTCATCATAGAGATTATTCACATCTACAGCATCCTCATAATCATCATATTCAAATGCCATTAACAGCTTATATTTATTACCTTGTTCATCTTCATCACTGTTTGATAAGCCATCACTATCTTCATGGGTGTAGTAGCTTTTCTTATTTGCACTTTGTTTCTTGTTCCATCTAGCAGGTTCTTTTCCTTTATCCTTATAAGGACATTTTGCAGCATAATGACCTACTCTTCCACAAGCAAAGCATTTGAAAGGTAGCTTACCTCTGAACCTTCCAGAACCCCTTTGAAGATTTCTGACAAAATTTGATTCTTCTTCCTCTTCTTCTGGAACATGGCTTGCTTCATAGTAATCTTCTTTTCCTGATGCCTTAAAAGCAGCTTCCCTTCTGTCTGATGGACCTCCCTTTCTCATTTCATAAGCAGTTAGAATTCCATGTAGCTGAGACATAGTGAGAACACGGAGATTTTCCTTTTCTTCTATTGCAGATACTTTAGATTCAAACTTGGGGGATAATGATCTTAGAATCTTTTGAACTACTATAGTCTCTTTTATTTCTTCACCCAAATTTTTCATACAATTAACAATCTCATCTACCCGAAGAAAATAATTAGCCACACTTTCATCATTATACATCTTGAGAGTCTCATATTGAATCCTGAGAGTTTGAAGTTTAGCTTGTTTTACCTATTCATCTCCTTCATAGCTAGTGATCATTTTGTCCCATATCTCTTTTGCTGATTTGAAGTGCATGACCTTCATGAATTCTGTTTGGGATATACTTCCTAATAGAGTACTGACTGCTTTTGCATTTGTTTCATACTGCTTTTTCTCAGCTGGATCTGTAGGAGTAGCTGAAGGAAAAGCATAGCCTGTTTCTACAATGTTCCAAACTTCTGTACCAAGAGATTGAAGATATGCAGTAACTCTTACCTTCCAATAATTGAAATTTGTCCCATCAAAAATCGGTGGCCTGATTGATGCTTCTTTCTCGTAGTTGCTCATGATGAATGATCTACCTTCAAGCGATCAAGCTTCTCTGAAGGACCTGCTCTGATACCAATTGTTGGAAATAATACTGAGAGGGGGGGTGAATCAGTATTATCAGATCAATCAAACTTTTCAATGCTCAGAAACATATACGCTACTTCAGTTAAGTGAACCAGCGTGTACACGCTACTGTGACTAAATAAAACAGCGTATAAGAAGAAAACTCATAATTTAGTTAGCTTATTCTTCAGTTAAGTGCATCAGGACATTATTCACCACATTAACAGTAAACAGGTGCAGTATAACAGAACAGATCAAAAGCCACACACATGAACACCAAGATATAAGGTGGAAACCCAATGTGGGTGAAAACCACCTGCTGCAAGTTGTCTCTATCTTTCTTTAATATGAAACTTCAGTTTACAATCTTTTTGTACTGGTGCAGCCTTATACCAGTACGCAGGCTACAACCTGCAGAAGGCTACAACCTTCTCTCGTTCTCCAAACTTCCTTGGAAGGGAGCTCCAACCCCCTTTGCTCTTGTACTAGCCAAGATACTAGTACGTAGGTGCTGACCTACAATCTTCTTTCTTTTAGGTACCACTTTTCATACATTTTCAGACTGGATATTCCTGAAGCACAACATTACAATCTGAAGACCACAATTCATTCACCTTTCATAACAGATCATTGAAGCATAAAACAACCAAACTTTGAATCACTGAACCACTGAACCCTGTCAATCACCAGTTACCAGAACACAGAGCAGACTACAGAACTCTGCAATAACAGTCAGACCCAACTGTAAACCCAAAAACAAGCTTCAAAAGATATACGCTACTTCAATGAGAAAAACCCGCGTATACACGCTCTTTTACCGAAGCCAACCTGCGTACAGATCTAAAAATAAACTCTCTCAATTTGCAGCTGTACCAGACATCAGTTAGACCCAGAACATAACATTGCGACAGTATGCAGATCTAGAAATACGCATAATCAACCATATCATGATAGTGCATTTCAAACCATTAGATCCCGATCTATACTTAGATCTAGTCTTCCATCAACCGATGTGATCTCTCCTTGGCTTAGATCAAGCAACCCAGAACCTGCATATCAGATCTCTTTCTTTTTCAGATATTCAAGCCTTTTCAAAAGATGATTTTGCCTAATGATCTTCTTCTCCTTATATAGCCTTAGGCCTTGCTCAATACCAAGAGCCAAAACCATAGAAATCCAAAACCATCAACTTCAAAACTGGAGATCTACACGACTGTCGAGGTACTTTGGTCCAAAGACATGGGCACAAGTACCGAGGACTAACTACCATGGACCAAAAGGAAACTTCCCGAAATATACGCCCTTTTCTGTTCATGCATATGCGTGTATACGCGCCTTCGATATAGCTCTCCTGCGTATATGCGACTTAGTATGCATATAACCAGCGTGTATACGCAACTTGGACTTGATTAACCGGCGTATATTAGATTTCTCTTTATTCTGTAGTCTGAACGGAGGTCTGTCATCAAAGAGAGTTGCCATCAAGGACAACACCTGTATCAAAGCGCCATACCTGTGCCAAAATGCCAACAATAAATGGGGTTATTTTTGCTGTAGTATGGAAGGAAGTGTTATACCACCATTCAGCTAGAAGAAACCATTTGACCCATTGTGTCTATTTATCAGATACAAAGCAACGAAGATATCCTTCCAAACATTTGTTTATTATCTTAGTTTTCCCATCATATTGAGGATGATAGGATGGTCTATGAGCTAACTGAGTACCCAGACAAGAAAATAATTCTGTCCAAAAATTTCCAGTGAAAATGGGATCTGTGTCGCTTACAATAATCTTTGGGTTTTCATATAGCTTTTGAATTATTTCCATAAATGCAGTAGCAACTATACTGGCCTTAAATGGATGAGATAACACACAAAAGTGTGCATACTTGGTAAGTCTATCAACTACCACCATGATGACACTTTTTCCTTCGGATTTGGGTAAACTTGTGATAAAATCCATTGAAACCTCCTCCTGACATTGACATGGAATGGATAAAGTTTGTAATAGACCTGGGGTATTAATTGTTTCAACTTTATGTTGTTGGCAAACCAAACATTCCACCACAAACTTTTGAATATCAGATTTAATCCCATCCCAAAAAAATTCCTTCTTAACCTTGTGGTAATTTAAAAAAAAACCTTAGTGCCCTCTTAAGGGAGAGATATGCAATTCCATAAGAATATTTTGTTTGAGTTGGGAATTCTTACACCAGTATAAGCGATCTTTGTACCATAACGAATCATTTTTGCAGCTAAATGTATCAGATGTGTTGGGATCTTGTTGTAACTTTTGAATGAGTGCCCACACTTCTTCGTCATTCTTCTATTCATCCCTTGCTTTGTTTATCCAATATGGTTGGATAATAGAAATGGAGCAAAGCAATGCTTCCACATCCTCATCCTTTCTTGAGAGTGCATTTGCAACAACATTTTGCTTCCCTTTTTTGTACATGATTTCAAAGTCATAACCCAATATCTTTGTGACCCATTTTTTTTGGTCTTCTAAAGATAATCTTTGTTCTAAAAAGTATTTAAGACTATCATGATCCGTTTTTACCTTGAAGTGTCTTTCCATTAAGTAAGGTCAACATTTCTTAAGTGCACGTAGTATTGCCAACATTTCTTTCTCATAAATAGTTTTGTGTAAATACTTTCCTTTGATTGGACGAATTTTGAAAGCAATGGGTCTTTCTTCTTGCATTAAAACAACACCAATTCCATTTCCTGAGGCATCACATTCCACAATAAAGGTTTTTGTGAAGTCTGGTGTAGCTAAGACCCGTGCTTGGCACATTGCCTCTTTAAGATGTTCAAAGGCCTTTGTTGCTTCCAGATTCCATGAAAATGCATCTTTCTTCAATAATGTTGTTAGAGGTGCTGCTATTCTCCCACAATTCTTAACAAACTTAAGATAATACCTTGTCAACCCAAGAAATCCTCGCAAATTCTTTATGGATGTGGGGATTTTCCATTCCTTAATGGATTTAATTTTTCTAGGGTCTACCTTAACACCTTCATGAGATACAATGTGACCCGGATATTCCACCTCTTGTACTCCAAAGAAACATTTGGAGGTTTTTTCATATAATTGTTTCTCCTCCAATAGTTTAAGCACCCTGTCAACTTGTTGAACATGATCCTTCCAAGACTTATGTAGATTAATATATCATCAAAAAATAATAACAAAAATTTTCTAAGGAAGGGTTTGCAAATGGAATTCATCAAACCTTGAAATGTAGAAGGTACATTAGTAAGGCCAAAAGGCATGACCAAAAATTCATAATGACCCTCATGAGTTCTAGATGTTGTTTTTCGAATGTCTTCAATCTTCGTTCTGATTTGATGATATCCTGAATGAAGATCCAACTTGGTGAAGTAAATTTATCCATGCAATTCATCCAATAATTCATCAATGATAGGAATGGCAAATTTATCTTTAATAGTGAGCTTGTTGAGATCCCTATAATCCGGACACATGCGCCAATGATTCATCCTTCTTATGCACCAATATTACTGGAGCAGAGAAAGAACTTTGACTAGGTTGAATTATACCAGCCTCTGGCATTTCTGCAACCATACGTTCAATTTCACTCTTTTGGGCATAGGGATATCTGTAAGGCCTAATGTTTGGAGGAACTCTTCCTGGAATTAAATGAATAGCATGATAATGATCACGAATAGGTGGGAGGCCTTTGGGAGTCTCAAATACCTTGGAATGATTGTCCAAGACTTTTTGGAGATCTAGAGAAATAGATGATTTCAATGTGGGAACCTCTAGCGAACATAATTGTGCAATTACGCCTCGTTGTTCTTTCTTTAGAAGCTTTGTCAAGCCGTTAGAACTGATTATCTTTCCCAGTTTCCTTGCAATACCCCTTAATTGAACTTCCTTTCCTTCTAAAAAAAATTCAAAAAAGTTCTTGAAAATTTAGAGCTATCATACCCAAAGATTGTAGCCATTGGACTCTTAGTACAACATCAGCACCACCCATTGGAATGGAAAGAATTGGACTATTCAATACATATTCTCCCATGGATAGCTTGATATTATGGCACTTTCTAGAGCAATTTATGGTTTCTCCATTTGCAACCATCACTTGACACTCTGATGTTGGATATAGGAAGGAATTTAATTCCTTGGCTATCTTACAATGAATAAAATTATGGGTACTTCCCGAATCAATCAAAATTATTACCTTTTTCTTCTTGATATGTCCTTCTATCTTGATAGTTTGAGGAGTGGTAATTCCAACCAATGCATTACAAGATATGGTCGGATTCATTTCTTATTTCTCTAGGGTTTGTTCCTAGTTTATATCCTCATCTTTTGACGTTTCTTGTTCCTTTATTTCCTCCTCTTCACAATCTATGTAAAATAATTTCTTCTCAGCACACTTTGACCTTTAATGTATTGCTATCACAATTGTAACAAATCCCTTTTGCTCTTTTTTCTTCCAATTGTTGTGGTGTCAACCTTGTAGGTTGTGGAAGGCTAGAGGTAACAACACTTCCATCTTTATAGTTGTAAGTGGTAGGCTTCCTTGTTGCCATAATTTTTCTTTCATTTTTTCTTGCCAACCTGAATGCCTTCTCTAATGAATTAGGTTGCCAAAGGCGAACCTCATGTTGGATGTTATCCTTTAAAGTCCCTATGAACACATCAATCCTATGATCCTCTGGAATATCTTTTACCCTTATATTCAATTTTTGGAAGTCCTTAATGTGCTCCACCATTGAACCCTTTCGTTTGACATTTATCAATTGGCTAAAAAAGGTGTTGCTTTTTGTATCCTCATAATGTGCTATCATTTCTTCAATAAAAATTGCCCAAGAGACAATTTGTTTACAAGAGAAAATCCATCGATACCATACAAACTAATTTGGTTCCAAATATAAAGTTGCAATGCATACCTTTTGTGTGTTTTGCACATTATGGAGATCGTAATATTGCTCCATTTGTAGTATCCATGTTACGGGATCCTTGCCATCAAAATTCCTTGTATTGATATTTGGAACATGGTGGGTCTTCAATCCAACTTTAGAGTCTATGAAATCATGATTAACATTTATTTTGTTCTCATCATGAGTTTCATTTACTACTCTTTCACCATTAGTAAGCATTTCTTGTAGCAAATTTGTCAAATCTATCTTCAAATATTCCATGTTGCCTTTAAGTTTTGCTTCTATACCATCCATCTTAGCTTCCATGCCATCCATTTTAGCTTCCACGCCATCCACTTAGCTTCCACACCATTCATCTTAGCTTCCATGCCTTTCTTTAAACCATCCATCTTGACTTCTGATACTTTTTGTGAGAGTAAAAATTGTTACACTTGGTCTCGTAATTTTGATATATCATGTTGCATTTCTTCCTCTTCTTCATCAGTCATGGTAGAGCTTTCAGGTTGCTTACTAGGTGTCTCCATTTTCTTTCTTCAGGGCATCAATTAATGATAAGTATGCCTCACTATGCCCTTTGAACAACTTCAAGCCAAATTTTCAAACCAAACTCATGCAATTTTTTTTAAAAAACTACACACATTTTTTTGCTTTGTAGGAGCTTAATATTGAATCTATTTTATCTCTGTAATTTCGAATATCCAAGCTCTGAAATTGTGTCATGTGGTAGCCCTTTGAGTCCTCTTTCTAACCCCACCAGTCTGATCAATATTGGATTCTTCAAGAAAATGTTATGTCAAATCTCCCACAATGACCTGATTATAGACTGGTTCAGTAGAGCGGACTTCTACAACCTTCCACGTGTCACCGTTTCATCCTTCAGACCTGAAAACGATACACAAAATCTATAGTTCGTCATATTTCTACAACTTCTTACGAAATTTCAATTTGATTCTTAGAAATAAAGTTATGATGATTTTCCCATGGTCACCTGTTTGGGATGTAATTGGGGAGCCTGCAAAAACCCTAACTTCCTTGGATCATATCTCCTAAACTATAGCGAGAAAATGTCTGAAATTCAGACCTAAGGTTCATCAAGCTTTCAGAGAAAATGGGTTTTAATTTTAGATTTTGAAACCGTGTCGTAGAATAAATGTTATAGCAAAAATACTACGATTACTTGTTTGGAGTAGCGAAACCCTAGAATCGAAACCTCTAATACCAAATGTTATGCAACGAGCTCACAAAATAGAATAAAATATAGATAAATGACTTCAAAATCATCCTCTTCGAGGGGGGAACCTCCTTTACATTACACAAATGAACAATTCTTGGATGATACAAATAACAAGACCTCCTTTCTATATATAGGAGTATAAGGGGTCACAATATAATCAAAGCCCACATAACAATAATAATGTAAGGGCACAACAATAACAATAGTGGGCTTCTATGGGACACAATAATAATAATATGGGGACAACATGGGCACAAAAATAATAATAAGGGCTGCAATTACAATACTAATAAGGGAATACACTAGTATTATAGGGACCTAACACCTTGTTTGCTGGAACTACGCAATGTGTAGTCACTGAGCCCTTTTTTCCAGCCTGTGACTTCTCTCAGGCTCATTTCATGGATAATAATGCATCATCTTAGACTAGGGGTTTTCAGATTGATGTCGTCCTGTCACGAGTACATTGCCAGAACATGTACACTATCAAGTCACGGTGAGATGATGAAGAATGAAATGGAGGAGGGAAGCACGCCTAAAGACTCTCTTGCAGCTGAAATCACAAGTGGATCTATTAAGGAGAAGCAAAGGGACACAAGTTTGCAACTACCATCCAAGACTTAACATCATTGAAGACTCTGCATTACCAAGCCATGCAGAGGAGAAGAGAAATCATATCCAAGAAGACATCTAGCACTTAGCAACAACAGTGACTTGACATTGCCACATGATCAAGCAGCCCATGTCAGCAATGTCATGTCATGTCATGAGTATTCATATGCCACATCACTATTGTGGACCATGTGTATTGTATCCAAATTTATTGTAAAGTGGAAGTCCAAAGGACACACATGAATATGAAGAGTCATGTAAGTTGAAAAGTCATAGGAAGTTGAACAGTCATGAGGGTATTCAAAGAGTCACAAGGGGGAAGCATCACCCCTTGGCTATATATATCCTCTCATTGTATGAGCAGAGGACTTTTCACCTTGGCTCATCTCGCAAGGAATTAGAGAGATTAGCTAATGCTTTGAGGAGAAAGGAGTGGCTCCAATGTCCCACTATTAGGGCTAGTGATGTACATTTTAAACATCTATCTTGGTACTTTTTCTTAATAATAGAAGCCTTTTAAGACCAACACGTTCTTCATGCATGGACTATGAATGTTTTTAATACTATATTGTGGACGTTTGTATTTCATGTTTGTTTTCACATGTACTAAGATAGTTGAACTATTTCGGTTATTTTAGCACTTATCTTATTGAGAATGTGTTGTAATGGTTGTTATTGTTGTCCCATCCTTGTGGACTATTCAGCAGGATACTATATAAATCTTTCCTTGTTTGTTGGTTGTAACGACCGTCACACCTGTTGTGGACTATTCCGTTGGATGTTAGACGGAGCCTTATGGTTTATGTGTGCCTCTTCCTAGGTGGTACTATTACCTCTCACTTAGAGGCCCACTTTTTTCTCCCCTTTGCAGTAGAAGAACTTTGACACAGTTGCAACTGCACACTCATGAAGCACAACTCCCTAGCTTTTCAAAGACACCATTGCATCACTCTCTTGTGCTGACAACTAGAGTCAAGGCAAATCTTTAAGGATTTGGCAACCAAAGCTTCATACTCGATGGGACTCCTACACCAAATTGTGTGAGGTCTAATTGAGACTTCATATTGGGGAGATCCCCCTGGTTGACATATTTCCAGCATCATCAACACAATTATATATAGATATTCTACAAGGAAAATGGTTTTATATTAATTATATATCATAATTGAAAGGGAAAAAATCATTTTTCTTTTATTCAGCAAATGGACACTTCTTAAAGGAGATGTGTAATTCTTTTATGCATCACAATATATCTCAATATATACTTGATAAATATTTTAATAATAGTTATAAATCTTTTGATATGAGTTATAAATAAAACATTTCAATGCCAATTATTTGTTGATAAAGTAATCAAATACAAAAACTTCTAATAGGTAAAACATTTTAATGGTGTATCATTATGTATATTAAAAATGTATAATTTTTTTTATTTTTTGACATAATAATATTTTGGACAATAATTTTCTACATGATATATTAAAAATCAATGTAAATCTATATAAAGTTTTTAAGAAAAAATTACATCTCAAAATTTAATCCCACTTGATAGCTAAAATATTTAAATAATTATTAACTAATATGAGAAAGATATATGAATTGCTCAGCATAAAATTAACATATTAATAAAAATGATCTATTTATATATAGATATACTTTTTAAAAAACTGATATTTCAAAATTTTCAATTAAAATTACAGTAATGAATGTAATCAATAAGATGAAAAAAAAAAACTAACTTTTCTATTAATTTATCAAACCCTTCAAATATTTTGAAAAAAAATGTACCTTCAAAAGTTGGATCCTTCGCATACTAGAGAAATTCCAAATGAAATTCTACTTACGAATCTAATCAATGAGTTAGTTAAAAACAAAAAAAAATCTATATAGAATCAATTTAAAATTTATTTTAAAATATGATAATTATTTAAAAATTAAAGTTTTAATTTTTATATTTAATGTAAATTGTAATTGTAAATTTATAAAGATAATTTTATGTTTATTTTTTTATTGTGAGAAAATTTCCCATAACTTAATTGTCAATCATTTTTAATTGGGTTGACTAGGTTATTACCTCTGACCCTTGAGAAAACGAGCTCTTAAACAATCCGAAACAGTTTTAAAATATACTCTTGACAAAACTTCATATATTTACTTTTTTTTCCGAAGGTGGCAAAACCTATCAAACTCAGGTGTCAAACCAACAGTGAGGACAGCCATCTCTGGCTGCTATCCGCGAATGTCGGTTTGACTCATCACTGTTATCAAGGAAAACCACGCCACCTGTAATAACCCGCTGGTGGTCCGTAAGGGAGCAGGCTTTCACTGCTACCAGATGCCTCTGGGTCTTGGGCCGTTAACCTGTTTCCTTACGTCCGAGGAAGACGAGCTCTTAGCCAAGTAGAAGCAGTTTTACGGCATTCTCCAAGCCGAACTTCATATATTTACTTGAAAACACTATAAAATTATATTTATTTAATTTAATTATTAAATTATATACATTTATTTATGTAAATCGTACTCCCATGCCCTAGCTATTGAGTTTATTTATTGAAATTGTACTAGCATGCTCTAGCTATTGAGTGTCTTTATTGAAATTGGACAGTAATACTTAGGCGAACCCGGTCCGAGAGGTGGTAAAATTCGCATGTTCATTATCATATGATTGTGAGGGAAAGAGTAAAACGGGAATATGCGCGGCCAATGGCTTGAAAATTCAAGTCGGGTGGGCGAAATGCAAAGACGTGGAAGTTCGGCTTTGCCAAACGACCGCGGACCACTGAATCTCTAAATCTAGAAAGTCAAGCCATGGCGGCGGTCTATGATGTGCAGTTGTCATGGTCATTAAATCAAAATTCTCAATTCGTAGTATAGCAGGGATGGATATTGTCAACAAATCGTGATTACAAGTCATGGATCGCTCACCCGCTCATTTTCTTCCACCCAAATTTCCACACCGCCAACCAGAGAGACGATAATTCCGTGCTGGCTACGCTACGTAACCTTTCTATACAACGCCTACCATACTTAACAAGTTACCACAACTCTGCAATCCGCGCATTACCATTATAACCTCAATTGCAATTCGTTGTATTAAAGTGATACTGTTTGAGCTTTTAACTTGCTGCCTGGCCATCTACAATGGGGCGAAGAACATTCGCAGCTTCCGTTTGGATCACAGCAACGGTAACTTTATTAGCGGTTAATCTCTCTCTGCAAGGTAAGGTGCCGCTCCCGCAATTATTCTACAATATCACTATACTCGTTTATTAGAAAAGTGTTGTTGATTACTGATGTGTATAGGGTAGAAATATTAATAAATTTTGATAGCTGAAGTGCAAGTGCAGGTGTAGAAGGTACGACAATGTCCGTGAAGAACCAGTGTTCATACACAGTTTGGGCGGCGGGCATTCCTGGTGGCGGGAAGCAATTGGGAAAGGGCGAAACGTGGAGTTTTGATGTTCCCGCGGGAACAACAGCAGGCAGAATCTGGGGGCGTACCGGCTGCTCTTTTGACGCCGCTGGTGGTAACGGCAGCTGCACCACTGGTGACTGTGGCGGGTTGCTCAATTGTCGAGGATATGGAAGCATCCCTGCAACGCTTTTTGAATATGCTCTGAATCAGTACCAGAATGATATTTACGATATCTCTCTTGTCGATGGCTTCAATCTCCCTCTCTCCGTAACTCCCTCAAGCCCAGACTGCAGAGCAGTAGGTTGCACCAGCGACATAAATGCCGTGTGCCCTGCAGAATTGAAAGTAACAGATGGATGCAAGAGCGCTTGTGCTGCTTTCAATACGTCTCAATACTGCTGCACCGGAGTCTACGTAAACAACTGCGCTCCCACTAAGTATTCCCAATTCTTCAAAGGGCAGTGCCCCCAGGCATATATCGGCTATAGCAATGACGATGGCGCTAGTGACTTGACCTGCCCTTCTGGTGCTAATTACAGCGTTGTCTTCTGCGGTTAATATAATCAGGATGTTTACTTAATATCATCCTACTCACGATTAAAAAAATCCAATCCCCTACCACAACAATATATATTGCATATATGAATAAATCTGAAAATAAAATGGAGTGATTTTAAGATCCGATCATCCAATTTGTCTCCCCCATGGTGTATTTTCCTTCATGGATATATTGTTAATTACATCATTTTTCAATAAATAAAATTTTATATGGTAAAGACTAATTGATTCTAAAATGGTTTCAACGTTTTGATTATGACGGAATATTTATGATTATTAAATTATTGAAATCAGAAGGAAACGAGTCTAGTTGTGTATTGCACATATTTGTAGATATTTAATGTGAGAACTATAGTTGTAATAATATTTAAATAATTAATTATATAAATTTGTTTATATATATATATATGATTTTGAAGTTGAAAGTTTCTTAATTTTAATTTATAAAAAAAAATTAAAAAAAATAATAATAATAATTTCTTATCTAAAAATTAATATTTTGATTAATATATATCAAAGAAATAGTGTATTATTATGTTAGTTAATGATAATTTACTAGAAATATTTTAGAAGCTTTTATGACCTTTGTGCTGCTACAATATTTTTATATTGTTGTAATACAACCACTTTTGATGTAACATTAGAAGCCTTGCATTGCATCACCTCCAACATGTTATTGTTGAGACACTTTTATGTCATTGCAACACCTTCATGTTGCAAGAACACCCTAATGATGCCACAACATGTCGAGAGTACTAATGTTGCAACACGTATGCACCTACTATTGGAAGCAACCATCATAACACCCTAACGATGTTGCAACATGTTTGGAGTACTGGTGTAGCAACACCTTGGGACACCGACCATTGAAAACAACTATTATAACTCCTCATCTTTGATCATACAACCCCACAGATAGTTGTAACAACAAAACACAAATCAAATACTAGATGCACAGTTGCCATTTTTAGTTTCCTAGTAGAAGGATCGACCACTTGATTAGCCAATGAAGGAAACGACAAGGGTGGTTGGTTGTCTAGCATGAACAACTTAACAACAACCAATTTGTGTTAGAAAATAGAGAGAGATCAAAGAGCGATTACACACGACACAAAAGACACATTGTGATATCTTTATTGATCACAACGATTACACATATATAGGACATAAATTTCTGACTTCCACACATCTGGATCATAATGACAACTCATACATAGGAAACAACAACTTCTAGATTAACGCTTGGGAACTCTCAATGACAACTCATGACAACACATGGAAGCATTACTTCAAATACCCTCCCTTAATGCTTACATGACAAATATAGAAACACACATTACAATAATAAATGAATCTCTGTCAAACTGGTTTTCATCAGTGCTCACATCCACTCTGGAATATCGCAAACACCTCTCTTTCACCACCACACCTTCGAGCTATCACTTGACCTCCATTTATAACGTAAGTGCCTCTTACCATCGTTGATGAATTTTGCAAGATCAACAATATTGACACATTGGCTTGTCGGGGCTTCCACGATAAGAGTCATCAAGTAATGAACCATCATATTGACCAACCACCATTTAACAGAGATTTCGCTTTCAACTATCAATCAATAGCTAAGATGGAGGTTTGGATACTAAATGTGTTTAAAAGTTGATCAAATAACTTGACCTTACAAACACACAAGAATTGATGTTTCTGATGCTGGGGCTTCCACTTTAAGAACCACCAACCCTTTTTATAACCAATAAAAACACAAACACCGGACAAAATCAATGAAAACTCTTTTTTTATCTGTGAAGATGAGATTAAATATAATAATAATAACTTTGGATATTTTCCATCATATCTGCAGCGTTTAGATCTCGATCTCTGGATAAATAATGCCACAATACTTTATTAGTTCATATCTACAATGAGAAATGCCAACATTCCACTTGCAAACCGTAACTGTACATCTTGCATCTTCTGATAATATCAAGAACCACCATTTAAAACATGTAGACATTGCTCTCAATTGTAGATCCAAACTAGATAGAACCAAATATATGTTGATCCAACTTCTTCACAAGCATATCTCCTCTTATTTTACAAAGATTTGCGCATAATGGAACTTCACACAACAACGACAACATTGGATCTTTGCAATTCTACTTTGCATGCAACTATCCACAATCCACACAAAAATCAAATATTCACACAAACAATAGATCAAACACTCTATTAAACTAATCTATGTACAAAGGAGTATCATGGCCAAAATTGCATGATCTCAGCCCCTCTCATGAGTAAGTCAGGGTTTAGCCAGCTCTGAAACCATGTTAGAAAATAGAGAGAGATCAAAGAGTGATTACACACAACACCAAAACACAACCTACCTGTCATGGTGGTCGAGTGAGTCAATAGATGTTTGATTCCTCCATATTTTAGCAATGTTGTTGTCATAAAGGGATAACATCCTAAGAATCTAAGATTCTCATAGTTGTCCTTTGATTCCAAGAATAAAGTAAGACATTGAAGCATTATATAATATCTTGCTCTACTCGATCTGAGTGGGAGAATACTGTAATTACATTTTGATTGTTGTTAATACAAAAGTTCAATAGTTCTTATTCCATTTTTGTTTTATGTAAGTGATGTCCTAAGAGCATAGTCGTTCTACTTCAGACTTAATCAGTCCCTAATCTAAAGAGGTGCCTCGTCTAGAAAGGTAGCGCCCCCTCCTTAGTCAAGTACTACCTATATTTTAACTAGGGTAATTTCTCTTTTCATTCACAGTAAACTTAATTTGATTAATTACTTTGTTTCCTAATTATTAATGTTGTTGTAGCTCATTAAGCAATTTACAACTACATATTAATTGAATTAAGTTGTGATTTACTATGTTTTTCATATTTTGCAATATCACCTTTGCTTCAGCTTATTGAATTAGATTTTTTTTATTACAATTTTTTAGCATTTCGGTATCTAATTGATTCATATGAATTCTTGTCACAGAGTTTAGGATTTAGTAGAGAGATTGATCAATTCACAAATTTACTTTCCTGTAAGAGTGATTTAATTTCCTTCCAATTGTGTTTACTTTCTAGCTAGGGCAATTTACCCTTCTGCAAGAGTGTTGTAGTTAATATTTCAAACCCTACAAGTGTGTGCATATGACATTTCAATTCCTACAAGTGTGATATTTAAATTCCAATAGATGTGCAAGTGTGATAGTGTGAACTTTTCAATTCCATCAAGTGTGATTTTCTTTACTTGGTGACTTGTAAAATAGCTTTAACATCCAACTCTGAAATTATTGATCAATACTACAACCTCATTAGGAATTTAACGGATTATATTAGTATATATGGCACACAATGGTTCGCATGTTCTGTATGAACTATGGATTGACAATAAATGTATAGTTTCTCATTTATATACTAAGTAAGTAGGAGCTAATTGAAAAACCCATGATTTTTTATGTCATCGTTGGGGAACCGTTAATAACGCAATTACTTTTTTGTTGCTTTATTTATTCAGTTAGTGCATTTCTTTTAGAAGCTTGGTCTAATGTGTTTTTATCCAATTTTTCCTTTATGCTAGTTTATTTTTAAAAGTATGTATTTTTAAATTCCCATACATATAATTAGAGCTCGAAAAGTAATGTTTTTTTAGCTCCACTAAAAGTACCCACAACAATAATAATGTTAGACAATCACAAGAGTAGAAGGGCATAATCAACCTAATTACTTGACTCTTATAGCTAGCTCTATTGCCAAGAATAATCTTAAATCTTCTAGAGAGGGGCTTGAAAATGTGCAAGCCTCATCCCCTACCTCAATAGAAATTTGGTTCCTTTAAGGCTAGATAGAGTGGTAACTCCATTCTTCATAATGATCTTTCTCAACTTTCCCAAAGTACCTTCAATTGAAAAGGACATTTCTCATGAGAATATAGCACACAAAATCCATGTTAAGGAAGAAACATTTGCCATTGGAACCCCATTCAAGAGTCACATGAGGAAACTAAGATGGAAAATATTCTACATTCAGCATTGCCCAACTTTCATGGCTTATCAAAAGAGAATTTTCACACCTTCCTCTTCAAGTTTGATTTTATTTGTAGAAGTTATGGCTATGTATCAGATGTCCAAAAATTGAAATTTTTTCTTGCCTCCCTCAAGAATGTTGCATTCCATTGGTTCATGGGTCTTGGCAAGGATAACATCTGCACTTGGGCACAAATACAAAAAACTCCTAGAGAAGTATCAAGATTATTTTAAAGACAAAGAATGGAGGGAGGAAGTCTTTAGAATGACTTAGAATGAAGATGAAAGCCTAGAAAACTACGTTGAGTTATTCAACTACAATTTACAATGTGAAATACAAGGAGACTTGGTTTCAGATACATTATGTGTCTTGTTGTTACATGGACTTCATGATGATTTTGTTGAACTCCTAAATTTGATGATGGAGGAGATGACTCCCAACAGTCATAGGATGACATGGTTGAATAGTGTCAAAGATATTCCTGAGGAACATCTAAGACTATGAGAGGAACAAGAGACATATTGGAAAAAGTAAGTAAGACCATTAACAATGGAGTCACTGGAACCAAAATTGGGAACATGTTAGAATACTTTAAGACTAATATACTTATTTCATTGAGTTCTCAATTAGACACATTACAAATGAACAAGAAGAAGGAAGAAGTAGAGTTAGTTTTGGTAATATTTTGTCGAAAGTGCAAGAGAAAACACCTATTGAAAAAGTTCCAACTACATCACATTGAGGCTTGTACAATTTTCACTAAGGATGATGCCACAAGAAAGTTCCCATATTTTCCTAGGTTAAAATCTATATACTAAGAGGCTAATGAACTAGAGAAATTATGTTTAATTTATTAGAAGTGTCCATGGTAGTCTAAAACTAAACGTATAATTCCAAATAAATCATAATTTTATAATTTATATTGGTCTAATCATTCAATGTAGTACTCTTCTTTGCCATGGTGTCTACCTACACAACCATGGTTGGCTCTCTCACCAAACTAGATTTGGAAAGAAGGGTGGAGGAATTCATCCTTTGGAAGTCCTCATAAAGTCTTACTACCACCACCTATTCCACTCATAGCTTCTCCACCAATGAAACCATCCAGGTCATCTCCTCCCTAGCCTCATCTTCCTACATAACCAATTCCTAACTCAAATAATGGTAAGGAAGCTCAACCAGTGCAAGTTGTTGGGATTTCTATTTACCCCACTTACAATATTTATTCCCTGGATTGTCATGATATTCAACTCTGGTTAGGGAAGACTATTAATAAAGGAACTCTTCTATTACAAATAGAGTATCTTAATGAGGATGTTCAAAATGAAGAACCAAAACTAGTTAAATCTCTTGAAATATTAAGAAGTAATTAGACTTTCCCAGAACCACATGTTCCTCCTTACCCTGACATATTATACCTATAAAAACCTATTACACAACCTGAATTTGACTTTTGAGGAGAACTTAATAATGTGTGTGTTGCATATCATTGTTTCAAGTTATTAAATATGTATATTGATTCCAAAATGGTTTGAGAATTATGCTTGAGGAGAGCTAGTAGGAAAAGAAGAGACCCTCAAACAGTACATGTTATGAGAAAAATAACAATTCTTATGTTGGGGCTCCTTGCTGCTAAATATTCAGATCCTAGAAGCTAGTTATCAATGTCCAAATTAATCATATAGTTATTCCAAACACATTAAATGACATTGGAGTTTGTATCAGTGTGATGACCTGAGAAACAATGGAAGCCCTAGGACCTTCAAAAATTAGGCAAACCCCCACAATATTACAAATAACTAACTAATCCACCATTGAACCTAAAGGGATTTTGGAAAAATTAGTAATTTCTATGGATTTTTGGGAGTATTCACAGATTTCATGGTGTTACAAACCAAATCTTCCCTAGGAGGAAATCCTTTGATTTAGAAAGACCATGGTTGGCCACTACAAAAACATATATCGGCTGGGAACTTTGCAATATAATGACTTTTCATGGGACCTCCACTAAGAAACTCACCCTAATCATCGATATAAGCCCAACATCAATCCAAAAAACCCATTTTTGGAAAATGGAGAGGAAATTAATCAAGAGATGGTTGCTCATTGAGTACTTCGTATAGACCAATATCTCACTCTTAAGGACAAAATTGAGGATGAGGAGATTGGTAATTTTCTAGTTTCATCCTCCTTGCCTAACTCGCATATCCTCACTCATATATTAGACCCTAAATTCTAGGCTTCTCTGTCCATAGTAGATGCGTCATCACCCTTGGAACATGAGTTACCTTCTAAAGGAGAACGATAAAACTTCAAAAACTATGGAAATTGTCCCCAAAAAAAAATTGAATATCAATAAAGCACTAATAGAACATCAAAAGGAACAACTAATTAAGGTTTTAAAAAAGCATAGTGATGCTTTTTCAGATATTAAACTAACATGAAGGGGATCTATCCTAATTTATGCACTCACCATATTTATATCAAAGAAGACTTTATACCCATTCACCAACCTTAGTGATGAATGAATCCTAATCTACAAGATATAATCAAAGAGGAGTTGCAAAATTACTTTCGGTTAAATTTATTTACCCTCATTTTTATAGCCAATGGATCTCCCCTCTTGTTACTGTGACTCAAACGTAATGTCAAGTGGAGAATTTGTGATTATTATAGAGAACTCAATAAGGCCACTCATAAGGACCAAATCCCATTATTATTCATTTACTAGGTGTCCAACACATTAGCAAAAAAAAAGTATTTCTCTTTCCTCAATGGGTGTAGTAAATATAACTAGATTCATATTGCTCCAAACTACCAAGACAAAACCACGTTTACATTTCCTTGAAGGACATTTCCATATTTTGTTCTACCATTTGGGCTTTTCAATGCTCCTACAACTTTCCAACATGCTATGATCGAAATCTTTTCTGATATGATTCATGACTGTGTGGAAATCTACATGAATGAATTTGAAGTGGCTTTGGATAATATAGAAATGGTATTAATAATATGTAAGGAATGTCATGTATCCCTTAGTAATTAAAAATGCTTAATGATCTTAGTTGAAGGCATCATGTTAGGCCATCATATTTCTTCTAAACATATCAGAGTGTATATGGAAAAGATAAAGGTAATATTAAACTTGCCAACTCCATGAACTCAAAAATAGGTATAAAGCTTTATGTGAGCTTCCTTCGGCATGCAGGGTATTTTCTATTATTTTTTGAGAATTTATTGCGAATAGATTGTCCTTTATTTTCTTCGATTACTAAAAATTCTAACTTTATGTGGATTGATAATTGTCAAAATCCCTTTGAGAAGTTAAAGACAAGACTATCCAAGGCTCCCATCTTCAAAGAGACCAATTGGTCCCTCCCAACTCATATATCACAGATGCCTCAAATATTGTTATTGGAGTTGTCCTATGACAACAATAATATCATCAATCATAGGTGATATACTTTATTACTAATAATCTACGCCCCACGGAATTGAATTACACAGTTAAATAATAATAATAATAATAATAATAATCTTGTAGTGATTCATTTTATAAATAAGTTTTGGCATTATGTAAGTGGATATCATGTGATCTTATATATTTACCATGCTTTCGTTAAGTATATAATGAATAAACCAATGTGATTAATGGTAGGATGACTAGATGACTATTACTATTGCAACAATTTGATATAACAATCTTAAATAAGTCAAGAAAAGATAATGTGGTAGTATATTTTATATCTAGGCTTACTACAAATGAAAATCAGCCACCTACTGAAGACTCTTTTCCTAAGGAACATATTTTCACAGTATCTACTAACTCACTATGGTTTGTAGATATTGCTAACTATTTGGCTATAGGGAAACTTCCACCTCATCCATCTCGAAAGGAACAAAAAAAGATCATCAAGAAAACTTGTAGGTTTCCATGGATTGATGGATGCCTCTTTTACATAGGGATTGATATTGTTATTGAACAATGTGTGAGAGAAGATGAGATCGATGATATATTCAGGGCTTGTCATGATGGCCCTTATGGATGCCACTTTTCAAATAAGAGGACTAATTATAAAGTACTCCATGAAGGGTACTTTCAACCCTTGATTTTGTGAGATGCCAAATAGTACATGAAAATATGTGATAGTTTCCAACACATGGGAAGCCCATTCCAATCAAATGAAATGTCATTATAGAAACAGCTAGAGATAAAACCCTTTGAGAAATAGGCTCTTAATTTCATTGGACCCATCAGCCCTCCATCTCAACAAAACTCCTACATTCTAGCTTTCATAAATTATGTTAAAAAGTGGATGGAAGCAAAGGAACTCCTAGCCACAACAGAAAAAGTAGTGGAAAAATTCCTCCATGGGGAAATATTTCTTAGATTCTAGGTACCACAAGAGATTTTCACTAATGGATGAACACAGTTCATGTTAATACTCACTAGAGACATCATGGAAACATATAAGATTAAGTACACGGTGATGGTGCCATATGATCTGTAATCCAATGGGAAGGTGGAAGGAACAAACAATGTCATTCAGACTATCATAAAAAAGAATGTTCAACTCCACCTAAGGACTAGTCAGACAAACTTCTTGAAGCATTATGGGCCTATCAGACGACATGGATAAATACCACTTGTTTCACTCCATATGAGATAATTTATGAAAATCGATTTCTTTTAATGATAGACACAGATTTAGAGACCCTGAGGATAGCAGTGAAACTTGACATGAACTTATCTAAGGCACAACAATAAATACTTCTCCAAATCAATGGGCTAGATGAACTGCGTCAAGATGCTTTATATCAGACAACTATTATTTAGAAATATAAAGCTCGATGGCATGAAAAGTTCATAAAGAAGAAAGAATTCAAAGTCAAAAATTTTGCCTTGTTCTTCAACTCAAGATTTAAGGACTTCAAAGGAAAATTGTGTACCCATTGGCTTAGACCATATAATATTGACACTATATATGAAAGTGGGCCCATTAAGCTCTATACCAATGATAAGGAAATGACTCCACTAATGGAAAATGGGAATATGTTTCGACTATCTCACAAGCCCCTATCAAAATAAGTCATTTTAAGACAGATCAATAAAGGATGGTTGAACAACAATTTGGATATTGTTACGAAGAAATCTATGCTGAATGATTCATTTCTAATTTTCTTGTTTCATATATATATATATATATATATATATATATGTATGTATATATATATATATATATATATATATATATATATATATATATATATATATATATATATATATATATATATATATATAGATATGTATGTATGTATATATATATGTATGTATATATATATATATATATATATATATATGTCTGTATATATATATGTATGTATATATATATGTATATATATATGTATATATATATATATATATATGTACCAGTTATGAAAATCCCCTAGGCACAACTCGACACATTTCATCTAAAAACTAGCTCAATTAGCACTCAAAGTGTTAAAAAAATTAAAATTAAAAATAAATAGATAAAATTTTGAAATTGGGGAAATAAAGGATTCATGAGCAGAAGGACACTTCACAGTTTCTTTATTCTTATCCTCTTGCTCATGAATACACGACTTATGGGCAGAAGGACACTTCATGATTTCATGATATTTATGTTAGAATCCTCCTACAAATAGGATTTGCAAGTTCTTGATATATATTTTTTCTATTTTACTAATAAACACTCTCTAGAATCACTCATGATATAGGCAAGGGTAGATTCTTTTTGTTGCAACACCAGTATAATGTTGCTATAATACCAATGCTACAACACTAATATCATATGGTTGCAACACCATTGTTGTGACACCGACGTCATGTGGATGCAACACCATTGCTACAACACCTTTCACAAATAGAACTAGAATCAATTCCTACAACAAGATTATTATAACACCTTCAAGCTAACTATGTTGTGAAACCATTTTCCAAAAAATATCTATGGACACGACACCATTCAATGTTGTTGTTATAACACTAGTTCAAATCTGTTGCCGCAACACCAATTCAAAGCAGTTGTTGCAACATTGGTTCAAAGAAGTTGTTGCAACATCGATTCAGAGTGGTTACTACAACACCTATGCCAACAAATAGTTACAACCTTCTCCTGGTTCCATTGATGACATCGTGAGGGAGGATGGAATGTGACATGGTTGCCACTTCCAATCTATATAAAGTCGCCAATTCATGGTAAGCATCGAACATGTATGATTTTCCTTACATAATGATTGGCATTAAAGTGGCATGATCACACTTACCTTCAATTGATTTGCATGCATCATTCACCATTAATATCCATATCACTTAGTTTTTTTCATACCTTATGGCATGAACTACGCCATTAACTCATAATTATACTACCTAAATTAGAAATTATCAACTCCTAAAGGGTTACTCATCAAGAATGCAACTGATAAATTTTCCAAGTTTCAAACAAGAATCATGGTTGGCTCACTAAATCACTAAGAGCCTTTTGACACCCTCATGTTGCAAGCCTACAACCACATTTGGGCCATAGTCCAAGCTATAGGATGGAATGAGTACACAAAATTATAGTAGGGTTATGATCATAATATTATACTCAAATTTTCTCTAAATATGTAGAATAACATAAAATTAGTTGAGATAAAGCTAGTTCTGGTGAATGAAAGGACCATAGTCATTGTATCAGGGCTACTACAGGTGGAAGAATAATGGTACTCTTGGAATAATCCAAGACCAAAGTTGATGGAAGAATTCTTGGAGGTAGGAAAAATACTAGTAAAGAAGCGAGATGGGCTCAATAGAAAATTGTTTCTAGAACCGTGGGACGATGTAGCAATATTCTTCCAAACTTATTTTACTTGTGATGGACATCATGGAATCATTTTCTTGCACCATTTGAAATTGTTGGACCATTTGATGCATCATAGGTTGATAAATATGTCTTTCTTCCTATGGAAGATGCTACAACCTATGGCCACTAGCATCCAAAAATACCTCTCACACCTTTTTCTCATAAAGCTATTGATGGTGCATGCACTATAGAAGGAGGGCCACAACTAGGATGACCTAGTAAGGATACTAGCAATGGAGGTGCCCCTGAAAGAAGCACCAATTGCACCACAACAAAAGTAGCTACTACAACACCAGAGGAAGTAATTGTTGCAACACCAAAAGAACAGGATGTTGCAACCTATAAAGCATCCCTAATATAGGTAGTTTCTTCCACACCGAAAGCACCAATAAAGCCACAAAAACTAGTCGAATATGTTGAAGATAGTCATGACAACAACCTTGAGATCATTAGGAGCCTGCCCCTAACTAAAATACTCCAACACATTATTCATAGACCCTAATATGTGGCCATATCCAAAAGGAATAAAATGAGCTACTTGAAAAAGGGGGACTTATGCCATGTTGTTGTAGAACAAACAAAGGAGATAGAGTAAGAAGAGACAACATAAATCCCTGTTGACAAACAAAAACCAAGAAGGATAGTGTAAGAATAAGTAGAAATCCATGTTCTGACGTAAGAACAAGTAGGGGTAGAAGAAGAGGCAACAAAGATTCCTACTCACACATAAGAACTAGAAATGATAGTGGAAGAAAAAGGAAACCCTTGTTGTAATAAAATAACCAAAAAGGGTAGTGGAAGAAGAGATAGAGTTCGCTATTCAAACATAAGAACCAGCCGGGATGGTGGAGGAAGAGATGAAGAACCCTACTCCTTTCGATGTTGCAATAAAAGAAAAAATCATCCTTTCGATGGCTCTAAACAATAAGCACTTAACATGAGAAAATTTAATTAAACGAGGATGTATTGGACACAATTGATGTCTGTATGAAAAGGTAAGGAAGAATCTATTCCACGTGTGTTTATTTCATGAGATTGAAGTCATATCTTTCCTTACACGGTTGAGACCTGACCACTAAGTGAGCCTCGGAGGTGAGACTCGAAAATTTCAAGTTGGGCAGCGATAGGCTGGTCCAACCAAAGACGTGGAAGATAGTGGAACACGTCACGTCAATTTAGTTATGAGATTGGGATGTGCCAAACGACCACAGAGTCGCCTATCTTTAATTGAGTTTCCTTATTGAAATTGAGTTGAGTTTTCTTATTGAAATTGGACCATATCGAGGTCGTGACTGACAACTACGTGAGCCGAGGAGGTGATATTAAAGCAAGCGTGGGGTGAAAATTGGCAAGGAGCAAATCAGAAGTTTCTTGGAAGCGAATGACTTGAATATTCATGTTGGGCGGCCGGAGGATAGTCCAAAGAAAAACGTGGAAGATGGTGGAACATGTAAATTTAGCAGCGGCGAAATTTGGATGTGCCAAACCACCACACACCACTAATCCTTAAAGTCAAGCGTTGGCGGTCTCCAATTTGCAGTTTTCTGGGTCAATCATTAAATCAAAATTTTCGTAAATCATGGAGTGATGTTGCGATTACAAAATTTTCCACACCGCCAACCAGAGAAGATAAACTATAATTCCGGAGAAGATAAACTATGGCTACGCTGGGTACCTTATATATATATGTAGAGACCTAACATACTCACCACAATTGGACAATCCTGGCATTAACATTATAAGCTCAATTGTAATTCCTTGTGTTGAAGTTATACTGTTTAAGCTGCTGCCTCGCCATTTGCAATGGGGCGAAGAACATGCGCAGCGTCCCTTTGGATCACAGCAATACTAACTTTATTAGCTGTTAATGTTTATCTGCAAGGTAACGTGCCGCTCTCTCATTTACTCTACAATATCACTATACTGATTGATTTGATCAATAAATCATGAATTATATAGCAGGCTTATGTATTCATTTGTCAAAGTAGAAATATTAATAGATTTTGTTTGGTGAACTATAAGTGCAGGTATAGAAGGTGCGACAATGACCGTCAAAAACCAGTGCTCATACACAGTTTGGGCGGCTGGCAGTCCGGGCGGCGGTAAGCAACTGGGGCAGGGTGAGACATGGAGTTTTGATGTTCCAGCGGGAACAACAGGAGGCAGAATCTGGGGGCGTACCAGTTGCTCCTTCGACGCTGGCAGTGGTACAGGTAGCTGTACCACTGGTGACTGTGGTGGGTTGCTCAATTGTCAAGGCTATGGAAGCGTCCCTGCAACGCTTTTTGAATATGGTCTGAATAAGTACCAGAATCAAGACTTCTATGATATCTCTCTTGTCGATGGCTTCAATATCCCTCTCTCTGCAACTCCCTCAGACTCTTCGTGCACAGTAATAGGTTGCACCACCGACATAAATGCGGTGTGCCCTGCAGAACTGAAAGTGACCGATGGATGCAAGAGTGCTTGTGCGGAGTTCAATACCCCCCAATACTGCTGTACCGGAGACTATGCAAACAACTGCGCTCCCACCAACTATTCCAAATTCTTCAAGGGGCAGTGCCTACAGGCATACAGCTATGCCAAGGACGATGCCACCAGCACCTTCACCTGCCCTTCTGGTGCTAATTACAACGTCGTCTTCTGTGGCTAGGAAGATATTACGTAAATATCTTCCTACTCATATAGTAACAATAGATATATATCTTACTGATAACAATAATACTGTTGCATCGGCAATGGCATGCCCTGTTTTCTGAAAATAAAGGCAGTGATTTAAATAATCCGAGCGGGTGTTCAATTGGTGTGAAACATGGTGTATTTAGCTTAATTGATACAAACGCGATCATCCAATGAGTCTGATGAAATGAATCGAACCATTATTTTTGAAATATTGATATTACTTAAAATAAGAAATGGTTTGCTTTATTTAATTCTACCATTTTCAATAAATAAAATCTGTATATTTTGAATTTCATAACTGGATTAAATGAATGTTTCGGTATATAGCAGTATATATATAAACTTATATACTGTGGCTTAGAAGGTAAAATTTGAAAAAGGATTTACAAGTAAATTTATGTTTTTCTATATAGACTAGTCTATATATTGTATAATTATTTATGGTTTAAATTATATTTTTTCATTGTTTAAATTGTATTTTTGAATCATTTATTATTATTAATATTATATATATATATATATATATATATATATGCATGTGGTTCACGAGCACCCTGGTCAGTGAGTGATCGCTACGTCCACGGAAAAATCTGGGCGATAGCTAGGCGATAGCTAGGCTAAATCGCCCCTCGGCCTACTACAAGACCTGACCCCAAGGGCTTCGGGTGGATTCGACCCTGTGACCTCTCGATGGCGGTTTTTGACCAACTGAACTAACCGTTGGGGCTATTATTATTAATATTTTATATTAAAAATTGAATGAATTTTATTTTTGTAACCAAATTATTTTATTTTTAATTATTGTTCATCATTAAAATATTTTCCTAAAGTAAATATTAACACACAAATATATATACACACATAATATATGTGGTACACTTTATGTTTATATGCATATATATAGAATTCATATTGAAATATACTAGCAATTGTACCAAGAGGTACAAAAAAACGCCAAAGAATAAGAAATATGGAAGGTAAGAATCAAGTGAGCCCCAAGCAGCCTTTCATAACCATCCAGTGACACTTCCTCACTTCCTCTTTCTAATGCTCCACCATTGAAGAGGATTCCACGACGAGTTTTGAGTCCGGTGGGCGCAACATCCATAGGAAGGGCTACCCGCTTGCCTCCAAGCCTAGTGCCAGCTGTCACCTACGTCTGAGAAATTTACGAGTCTCATCCGAACAAGACGTAGATGACGGATTGTGGTGTTTGCCGATCCAACCACTCCACAATCTCGGTGTCTCGAGGCCTCTGTATTTCATTATTCCCGGAGAGATCAATCATCGACTCGACTGCCTAGAAGGGCTTCCCTTCGGCGCCAAATCTCTCCATGTGTCAGACATATTTTGGCTCCAACTCCGCAAAAGTATTAACGAGAATCTCGTCCGCCAGCCACCTCGTGAAATCCATGTGCTGCTCGACGTGGGTTCGCACAAAGTGCTCGAGGACAAAAAAGAAAATCAAGGGTAGTTGAAGAAATACCTTGACAAAGTGACGAACCAATCAAGTTGAAAAGAGGTGGATCTGCTACTCGATGTCGATCTGGAACCTGAGGTTTATGCAAAGGCACCAAGGACACCGCCCACAGATTGTGACAAAGCATGAATGGTAGATGCATAGTAATGCATAGGTAGAGGCGAGGGCATCAATAGAGCCTACAAAAGGCGGCGTGTTGAAGAGTGATATGGATTCGCCAAGAATGGTGGCATTTAGACGTTGAATGGCCAGATATGTAGAGGGCATGACGAAGAAGAGTGCTCATGTAGGCAGTGAATGTGGAATGTGGAAAGTAGTGGGTTGGTTCTAGGATGCTATGTAGAGGCCACCACTACTACTAGTCATGCGGAAAAAGATACAATAATCATCCAAGAAACTCGGGAGCCCTAACATTTCTATGCATTTAGATTATTTTTTTAAGAGACACTTGTTGACTCCAAGTTGAGCAAGGATGCGTCCTCATACTGGCTTGTAAAACTAGTATAGATCCATCTTAACCACAAATCTAACAAGGGCTGAGAGTAGTCAAATCTATTGAGGTGAAAACTTCTTTTCGAGTGCAAAATTTGAACAAAATGTTTGCACCTATACAAATTTGAGCATCTGAATATATAGATAGAGAGAAAGAGACCACTCATAATTTTTCATTGTTTATATTGCATTCTTTAATCAAAATTTACTTGGGCATAAAATAGTGAGACTACTTAAAATGTTTTAACTATAAAAAAAATATTTGTTTTCAATTATTTTATATAATGTATATATAGTTCTTTTTAACTTTTTCAATTATCATGAACTACCAATAGGCATAAAGTTTTTGGTTTTCTTTTCTTTTTTAAGATTGTGAGAAAAGGTTTGCATATCAAGAATATAACTCTCTCTAATGATAATAATTTTAAAATTAAAATATATTTTCATATATTTTTTAATTATAATAATCTCAAAATTAAAATATATTTCAATATGTATTTGAAAAAAAAGTAATATCAAATAGTTAATGATAATGGTGTTTTTCAGTATTTTAGAAATCGATTTGATTAATTTTATAGATGTTTAAAAAAAAAACAAGATTTTTCCCATGGCAATTTAGGCATGGTGATTAAAACAGATACAAGACACTTGGAAACGTGGGAGGAGGCTTAGAAAAGGAGTGGGAATGAGTGATACGGATGCAGAAAAACTCTTAAAAGTTCTGAAGGTCAGTGCTTGGACCATAGGCTGATCTTCTTGAATACTACTAGAATTTTGGCTTACCTACATCATTATTAGAATAGATAAAACAAAGGTGACTTTTTGTGTCTTCATTTTTCTTTTTCTTCTTGCTTTTTTCCTTTCTTCTTCCTTTTGTTTTTATTTTGAGGTCCACAAGTTGTGAGGTTAGGGTTTTGCTTGGATTACACAGTTTCTACCCCACAAAAGTTTAGGTATCCCTTATGCCTCCCACAAATCACATTGAGGGTTCCTCTTGATATGTTTACATCTAGCCCTTGTGAAAACTCCCTTTAGACCAAAAAACAATTAGGCTAGTGGTAAACAAGGGTTGCTACAGGAAATAGAGTTTCTTGTGGCAGCTCTATAAAAGAAGAATTTTGATAATGGTGACCTTAGTTTTCAATTGCATGAGTGGTTTTTGGATTCTTGGCCATAGCACATCATGCTATCCATCAAATTGTCATTAACATCCTTCATAAGAAATCTGAATTCTACTCTACTCACTAAGTTTAGGAATTGAAAACACTTAACACAGAGCTATTTCTTCTTGCACAGGGAGAAATGATGGTGAATAACCTGAAACAAAAGAGAGGAATGATGTGATGACCAACCTGGTGACTAAATACCTTCATCCCTTGGAGAATTTTATCATTGTACAACTATGATGACCCCTATAACAAACCTTTTAGCTCTCTTGTGTTTCTTTGTACCTTGTACAAAATAATTAATCATTGTCTAGCACCCTTGTAGTAGATATTTTATGTAGTAGCTCTCCTGTAGCAAAATTTCCATATAACAGCTCTCCTATAGAAAAATATTTGTATAGCATCTCCCTTGCAACATGCAAAATTATTTCATTTTTTCTCCTTGATTTGAGGTGGCATATGACATGCTTGAGTTGTTGGTATGAGGTGGTGGGTGGGTCTAGTGCAAAAGAGCTACTATCTCATCTATCGCTTGTAATTTAAAATTAAAATCATGAAAGATTATGCCACCTCACCACATAAGTTAACAAACACCTTTTTGATTGAGATCTCCTCTTTTGTCTCTTTTTGTCCCAACATGTGAGAGTTGTAGTAGGTAAATATTAAGTTTGGTCGAGAATTTAGTCTTTGGTTGTCTTCCTATAGTGACCCCTGATACTTAAACACACACAAGAGCAATTACATAACACTTTCATGGAATCTAAAGGGTTCAATTTACATACCTCACTTACCTGTGGAGGTTCTTGATGGTGCCTTGGAGATAAATAATGTTTGCAGGTGTTGTTGGAGGTATGCTTCTTTCATTTCTAACTGCATGGAGATTTGCTTCTCATTTATGACTGCATGTAGATCTGCTTCCCATTTTTTGTTGCATGTAAATCTACTTCTTTCATTACTTCCCAGCCTTCTTATCATTTATGGGGTCCTTTCATGATCAAGATGATGATGCCAAGGAAATCTTGTCCTTTTTCCTTCAATTTATGATAATAAATGGTGGCTTTATTAGTTCCTTAAAGGTTGCTACGGGAAATAGAAACTCATGTAGCACTCACAAGGGCTCCATAAACTCACAATTTCTTGGAGTTGTGACCATTGTGGATACTTCATGGGGATTGGGTAAGAGTGTTTTGCAGATGTACATGGTCAAAAATGGAAAATGGAAAGGTCAAGTTGTGGTGTGGCAAGGAGGCAAGAAACTAACCCATACAAAAATGTCAATTTTTGAAAGTGTTGGGATTCTAATTTTGTTTGATTGGATCGATGAAGATGATAATTAGAGACATGATGGTGGCTTTTTTTCATCAAAAAGTTAAAAAAAAAAAATAAGATATGATTTTTTTTTGTGAAACAGGCTTAAATGCATGGAGTTTGTTGTGGGATTTTTAGGCCATTTTTTAAAGCGCTAATATCTTGGTTTTGACTTGGGGAATTAATGAGGTATTAAATTAGAATTCTAATGACACATTACCCCAACCAAATAGGTGAGAAAAAAATAGTTGTAGCTTTTTCCTAAAGCAGGCCTATAAATAATACCACAGTAAATTTGTATAGGTAATGCAAAGTGATAGGAACCACTTTTTCAAACTTGGAGGTGGTGCAAGAAATTGTTTTGAGCCTATGGGTTCCTTCCTTCCCTTGAAAAATTGAAAAAAAGTGTGGGTTGTAGGTTTTTACTAAGATAGGTAATTTCCTGTAGCATTTCAGGGAAAGGATCCAAATGTGCTGAAAATGAATGGAAATGAGTGGGAAATGGAACGGGGATGCATTATGAGAATGAAAAGAGATGGATTGACCTAGTCTTGGCCTTCTTGGAGCATCTTGGCATAGGAGGTGAAAAACTTAGGTTTGACTGCCTTTGACTAGATGCATGATTTTATGATCAACTTCTTATTATCGTGCTAACTTGTTGTTGTTGCTTGTGCAGGCTGGTGATCACCTACATACGTGAAAGAGATATACCTGGAGCAAAAGATCCTTATTTTCTTTTCATTTTTCTCTTTTTTCATTTTTTTCTAGGTCTATTTGTTGCCTTATTGAGATTTTCAACTAGTAGGTCTGCCTAGGTGCCTCAGAGGAGGTTATAACCTATGATCTTTTTCCTTATATATATATATATGTGTGTGTGTGTGTGTGTATACCTTCTTTTTTAACTCATTGATCGCCTCATAGATATTTTTAGCCAGTGAGCTAATCTCAGGCACCTCAAAGGAGGTTTCCACCTAAAATTTATTATTTTTCTATTTTTTCTTATTTTATTTTATTCTATCATATCCTACTTGAAAAATAAATTCTCTCTCAAGCATAGGAATACTTTCAATGAAGACATGTACCTCCCAAGATGACAAATAAACTCATATGCATGTTTGAAAGATCTGCTTTGATATCTACCAAAATATGAGAGATCAACTGCTTTGTTTGATATGATATCAAGAACTGCTGAAGAGGAGTGTGGTTCCCCAACTTAATGATTATTTGCAACCAATATTCAATATAGTTGTGATGTCCTTGGTTCACCTGCTCATTTGGATCACTCTCTATCTCCCCTTCTGCCTTGACATTATTGGAATTATGGCTATATGTTATCCTTGATGTCAACCTAGATGATTTTTTAGGAACTCTATAGCATTCACGAGAATAGTACAAGTGCAGTTCTCTATGGAGTGTGGCATTACAATTAGTCACTAGTACTCAGATGTTTAATGACATTTGTCTTAATGAGATTTTCTTTGGTACTCAATTGGTTAAGAGATTATGAATAGTGAAGTGCTCCAATATTTTAATTATGGTGGTTATGTGGTTGGTCATAAAGAATATTTTAATTGTGTTGGTAATGGTAAAATATTCATTATTGGACCCAATCTCTTTCATAAAAGAATATTTTAGATTGTGGTTGTAGAGTTGGTTGAAGTAAAATTATTTTTACATTTGGTAAATAATAAAATATTCTTAGAGTTAGTTACGAATTGGTCGTTACAAGTCAATGAGAAATATTTTCAATATTTTAATTGTGGTGTTCATGGTAAAATATTCATTATTGGACCTAATATACTCATAAAAGTGTAACACCCTCCTCCCACACTTACCCAAGCTTACCAGTCCACCGGGGTAAATATGTGATGAAGAGTTACTATGATATGACTCAACCTCCTAGATCACCTTAAGGAAGTGGAATCGACAAAACCAAAACCTTACTAACCTCCCTCAGGTGCTACAGGACCCCCAAGGGCTAAACCACCCTTCCAGGTGCCCAAACCCTGAGTTAAACCTTTATTTTTGTGTCTTGGACTCCCAGACGCTGGCACAACACTGCTGGAATTTGACTATAACCCTCCAGTCACATGCACAAGCCTAAAAGGGAGTGATAGCACTCATTTTCACCCAGTTCTATGCCTGCAACTGCAATATTTGAGGCACTTTGTAGGGCTAGTCTCCAGACCACTACCCATAACTTAATGAAACTCTCATAAATGATAAATGACACAGGGACAAAGCCTTCCATACAAAACTTAGATAAGAACCTAACCTGACTAGGCATAACCATGATAGACATTTTGTCAAACACGTCAAGAACATGTAATGTACAAGTCATAAATACACATCTAAACATAGGGAGCTCATACTTATCTGAAGATCATCAAGAATGTTTGATGCTCTTATATAATAGTTGCATTATCATTTATTAGGTCATACATTAATTAACCATTCATTTACTAAACAAAACATGATGAGATCCATAATTGAAGTATATCATAAACCCATGCTTATAACCAGCATATAACCAACAAATTAACAATGATAGAACAACCATTAAAATCACATCATAACCAAGCACATTTGCTCATAAAACTAAATAGGAAAGATTCATATTATTCATATGCAAAAGCCAACCAAGTCAGGGACTTCCACTTACCACCTGACCATAGATTGGTTTGAACCAAATCTTTCTTTAATCGAATCACCCCCGTGTCATATTCCAAGCATGAATGTGGGACTCACAACAAAACCAACCAAGGATTCCTCAGGCTTTACCATGTATCCCTCCATTACCACTCAAGGGATTCCTAGGCGTCAAAACCCCATCTATACAACCAGGTTTTACCAGGTATCTTTCCATATACTAGGCAAGAGATTCCTAGGCCCAAAAATTAAACATACCCTACCAAGCTTTACTACAATCCTGCCATATACTAGTCAAGGGATCACTAGGCCCTAAACAAGCATGGATGCCTATGAATCCCTACACCTAAATCGTGACAAATTATCCCATCTCCACCCTTAGGCTCTACCGTGTATCCCACCATTTACTAGTCAAGGGAATCCTAGGCCTTTGGGAAATTTCTTGAGACCACCCCTCTCAATTTTGAACCATCCGGTAATCTAGCTCAACCAACTAAAAGAATCCCATCACACCATGACTATCTGGAAATGGAAAGACACAACTAAAAACATTGTCACACCTAGAAATACCCATGCCAATGACAGCAAGAGAACCAAATACACACATGCACGTACCATTCATACATGAAATAGCTAGGAAATCACACATAAAACCTGTTACCAGCAAGTATTTCTGTTGTAGCTGCTTGATCGTTTTCCTTGCTTGATCCTTTCTTTCCTTTGCTTTCTAGCCCTTCCTTTGTTTTCCTTTCTCCAATGCTAGAGTGTTCCAAGAATTCTCTAAGAGTGCAAGAGTATGAGGGAGAGAGAATAGAGAGATCTCCAAGCTATCACTGTCAAAAGTTGTGAATTGATCCTCATAAGCCTTTTTATCATTGAGGCCTATAATTTCCATTATTTCCCTTCAATTTCCTCCTCACATGCAACTTGTGACCTTTCACCTTCCTATTCTCCTAATTTCTCTATTTTCGTAAATAAACGCCTCTTTGCCTTTCCAAAGCCTCTGCCTTTGCCAATTTTCCCTAGCCATAATAAACCAAAATGAACACCCACTAGGATGTTTTTCCCAACATTCAGCTTGGAATATGTGTCCCATGACCTTGGTCTTATTTTTTCTTTATTAACTTTATTACATGGATTTTTAACCCAGGGTCATTACAGACCCCTCCCAGTTAGGGGAACACCGTCCTCAGTGTTCAATGACACTTACAACCAACAAGAGCACTGAAAACCAACACAATGAGATGCAATGAGATAAGATGAAATAATACCTTACGAGATGGCTTATCAATCCGACTCTTCCTATGAGAATTCTTCAGTATAAGAATGTCCAATTACCTTGTATAAATTATGAATACCTCCATAGTTAAGAGGGAGTGTTGAAATATGTAACTAGGTTTGGTCTTGATCATGACATATGTAATCATGCGGGGAGGATGGAGCAGAAGGGGTGATGGTAAACCTTGAACAAAATATTGAATTAAAGTTCGCATAGGGACTAGGCAATGCCATGAACAATCAAGTAAAATCTCTTTCTCTTTGGCATGGACTGAATATAAGTGTCTCTAAGGGTGTCAGGAACCTGATAATTATTGGTGACTCGATGATAATAATCCAAAAATGCTTGAGGCTCGCCAAGCATGAGAAACTCCTTGAAATTGAAACCTCCCCAATCATTATAAGGATAATTTATCTTTTAAAAAAATGAAAATGTTAAAATGTTACACGTATTGCGTGCCAACAACTAAGCAGTGAACGCGCAAACCAACACCAAGATGGTATTAGAGCAAGGCTCTTTACAAATTAACCACTTAGTTGAAATATGTCATATCCCTTGATACAATATAAAATTATCAGAACGATGTAGTACAACTGGTGTACGGGTCTACAGAACCTCAATCAGGTAGTTATTATGGACAACATCTCGATGGATTTTTGTAGTGCATTAGGAGCAGGGGCAGTTGGTAGGAAGTTATTGAACAGGTGTGATAGATGGAGTTTGGAGGCCATGATCCATGATAGGTGAGATTTTTGTCCTCAGTTATTTACCTATAGATTTATTATAGTTCCATTCGTGGGTTGGGTAGGTACCATCGCTATTTGTGCCAGGTTTTTTTTGGCAGTGGTGGAGATGGAGGGTAGTTGTTTCACCATGATGCAAAATCGATTCTTAATTATGGAAGAAAAGATGGGAATGAATGACAGGATGAACCAAGCTAATATTTATAGCAGCTGGTTGCATATGGTTAACCATAGGATCTTGTCAGTTCAGGGAAGAATTGTCAAGAAAATGGCATATGTTAGCAATGGAAGTGGTGGCAAGGAAGGGTCTGGTCGCAGTGTGAACTTAAAGGACATGGTTGATATCTCCTGCAAGCAAGTGATAAAGGAAATAGTGAAAGAAATTAATGAACATATGGTGGTTCTATATGCTCAGTTGTCGGGTCATGGTAAAGACATGGAATTACTTTAGAAAATCATGGAAAGTTTGAGTACAAACGTTTTGAGCCTGGGTCACAAGGTGGAAAACATCAAAGTCAAAGTCGAGACAGCCATGGTAGAGGTGTTGAAAGAAGTCTTTGGATTTGGGGATGGCTTTGTCCCTCATGCTGAAGGTGTCGCGGGCGCTATAATTCGAGACCTAGAACTTGGGGCTAGCAATGTAGAAGAACTCGTCACGCCTTCAGACAAGGCCTTAGGAAAAATAAAACCTGGTAGCAGTGGGTAGAAGTTTTCTTTTCTAAGTTACATATATGTTTTTTCGACCAATAAAGTATGGTGGAGTCTTTTGGAAGGTCTATAGTATAAGTTATGTTAAAATCTCATATGTAAATAATGTTGGTAGAAATAGGGTCCTTATTCTGGTTAAAATGATGAACAACTCTGAGAGCTGACTCTCCAAGAATGTATGGGACTTAGCCCATTTCCAATTTATCTAATGAAAAAATCTACCCATTTTATTAAAAAAAATGACATATGTAATCATGATTTTATGTATTTAATATTAAAGAGAAAATAAATTTATTATTGTCATTCTTGGTGCATGAGTTTCATGCTCAAGGTTATTTTATTTAGTTCAAGCACCCATTGAGTGCCTTTAGGTTTTTTTATTGAGTTAAAAAGATCAAAGAATTCATTGAAATATGTAAAGACCCTCTTAGGTATCATGTAACATGTCAAGGAGAAATTATTTTGTCTTATATAAACCCTCCAAGACAATTCAACCTACCTTTATCAGGTTGTCCTACAAGCAATCACAATTTGGCCTCATGTTGGGATATTCAACCAAGAAGAGATGGCTATATATAAGGAAGGCATCAACCTCATTTTGAAGAGAGAGATCAGACATCAAGAAGTTCGATTAAGAGCAAGAATAATTTACTTAGGAGTGAAAGAAGAACTAAAGGAAGAAATAAATCAAAGTTTTTGGGACCTATTTTGGGCTTAAATCTCTCACACGTGTGAGGTGAATTAACACATCCATCTATTGTAGGAAGACCAAATTGCAGAACCATTAAGAAGTCACTCTTTGGTGTCAAGAAGACTCACTTTGCAAGTTGATTTCCTAGGGAGGAAGATCCAATCCAGGTGAAGAGAAGAGGTATTATGATTTTTCCATAAATGTCCACATGTGAAAATTTGCAGTAAGTACTAAAAGCCAAAAATTGTAGACATAAGTTGCAGGTTCGAAATATTTGTCAAAGGAAAAGGTGCAATTGCTTCAAGGCAAGTTTGAATTGGGTTAACTTTGAGAGAAGGAATTTCTTCAAGGAGGAGGTTGACATGGTCTTGGAGGGATATTTTACAAGGGTCTTAGCTCTTGGAATTCATCCTTTGAAGTTCTATAAGAATAGAAGAGTTCTTATGGGTTGTCCTCTCAAAAGATCTGTTTTGACCCTAGATGATAACTTATATTTTGTGTCTTCTTGTCTCATTGTATTTTATAGTTTTATAGGTGTTTGATGAGAAGAACACTAATTACTGTAAATCTAAGAAGAAGCTAATCAAGATAATTAAAATACATCACGAGTAGTTATCAAAGTAAGAGAATCACTTAATCTAGTTGCCTCTAGATTTCTCAACACCGAGTACTAATGTTGCAACACCTTGGGACACCCATTGTTGAAATAAACCACTGCAACACCCTAATGATTTTGCAACATGTACAAAGAAATGATGTTGCAATACCTTGGCACACCAACTATTAGAATCAATTGATGCAACTCCTCATCTAATATGTTGAAACTCCATGGATGGTTATAACAACACAATGCATGTCAACTACCAAATGAACAACTATCATTTTATTTTCCTAACAAAAGGATCAACCACTTGATAACCCAACAAAGGAAATGACAAGGGTGGTTGATCGTCCAACATGGATAGCTTGATTGCAACTAATTTAACCCAATCGTCTTCCTGTCATGGTGGCTGAGTGAGTGAGTGGATGTTCGTTATTTCCATATTTTGGCAATGTTGTTGTAAGAAAGGGAGAATCACCTAAGAATATGAGATTCTCATGGTTGTCCTTTAATTCCATGACTAAATTAATATATTGAAGTGTTATATAATACGTTTCTCTACTCAAGCCAAGGGGGAGACAATTGTAGTTACATTTTGATTGTTTTTTATACAAAATATCATTGATTCCTGATCCACTTATGTTTTGTACATGTGATATGGTCATACCATAGGCATTCTACTCCATACTTAACCAATGGTTTGTTTAAGGAGGTAGGGGCCCCTCCTTAGTTAGGTACTTCGTGTAGTTAGTTAGGGTAGTTTATCTTTTAATTCATAACATAGTTTATTTGATTAATTACTTAATTTCATAATGATTAATGTTGTTGCAACTCATTAAGCAATTTACTCTATTTCCTAATGCTATGTGTTGATTGAATCAAGCAGTTATTTACTCTATTTTCTATATTATGCAACATCATTTTTGATTAAGCTTATTGAATTAGTAATTTTGTATTATTATTTAATAGTATTTTGGTATGTAATTAATTCATATGCATTCTTTTTAGAGAGTTTAGGATTAGGCAATGAGCTTGATCAAGTCACTAGCTTAATTTCATGTCAATTTGTTTACTTTCCAACAAGAGCAATTTACGTGTCTACCAAGTGTGTTTAATTTCTAGCAAGTGTGATTTACCTATCTACAAGAGTGTTGTAGATAATATTTCAATTCCCACAAGTATGCAAGTGTGACATTTCAATTCCTGCAACTGTGAAAGTGTGACATTTTGATTCCTGCATGTGATTATTTCAATTCCAGCAAGTGTGGTTTTCTTTAATTGATGACTTGTAAAATAACATTAACATCCAACTCTGAAATACCTAATCATTACTACAAACTCACAATCACTTAATAAATTGTGTTAGCATATATGGTGCATGACAGTTCACAAGTTTCATATGAACACTCGATTGACAATTAAATGTACAATTTCTTATTTATCTACTAAGTAATTAAGAGGTAATTAAAAAACCCATCAGGGACTAAGCATAGATGGATTTAAGGTCTACATAGATGTAAATATAGAGCGTTATAAGGAGGGGAAGGGAGGATGTGATGAGGCATGAGGGGGTGGCCTTAGAGGGGAAAAGGAAAAGGATATGAGAAGAGGAAAAGGGTGGATGTCTAGGGAAGGTTGAGTGGTGGGCATGAAAAAAAGGAGGAATAATCCAAGGGGGGTCAACTAATATGTAGGGGGAAGATGAAAGGAGGTGAGGGAGAGTCAAAGAAGATAGGGAGATATGTGAGACTAGGGGAGGAAAGTATGAGGGGGTGGGATGAGAGGGACGAAGTGGAGGGAGGTGAGAAGAGATGAAGGAAAGATAAAGGAAATGAGGAAGAAGACAATGGGATAGGGTCGAAAGATGAAGGGGGTGGGGGGAGGACAGGAGGGGGGGCAAAAGTGAAGGGAAAATGTGGTGGGATATGTAGGTGAGAAGAGGAAAAAGGTTGATGGGTAGGGGAGAGAAAGTCATGGGTGTGACATAAAGGAGGGAAAATCCATCAAAGTGTTGGGAAAGGAGGTGATAAGATAGGGGAAATGAAAGGGAGTTAGGTGAGACTAGGAGAGGTGGGCATGTGGGAATAGGTTTAGAAGGGCAAGGAGAGATGGCTGAGAAGAGGTGGAGGATTTAACTGTAGGGGAGAGTGAGTAGTATTAATGAATGATAGTAAGAAGGATATAAAGGGGAGAGAGAGGTAGGATAAAGAGGAAGGACATAATGGGGAAGGGGAGGTACGATGTAGTTAATTATATGGTGCAACTAAATTAATATATACACACCATTAGTGGTGCGCCAAAAATATCACTTTTGGCCCGAGTGCAGTGCCCTATATGCTACATAAAAAACCATTATCTAATGATGTTATATGTAAAATATCACACTAGAAAAATTAAAGTGTTTCTTGAGTTTTAGTGCACCAAGATCCTCATGATGCTCCAATCTAATACATGCCCTGATGCACTAATTTCCTAATATAGCCTCAATAACCCCAATATGATAATGTTTAAATTTTAAAAATTTTAATGTGATCATTAAATTTTTAATTTAATGATGATATTGCATGATATCATAACCCGTGTTCCTTTATATGAGGAGCAATAATGCACCCATATTCATATAATGCACCAACCAAGCTTATAAATTGGTGCACTTTTAGAGTTATGGTACTCCACAAGCTTTCATGCACCAATGTCATTATGGTGTTACATTCTAATAGTCACCTCGATCCACTGATTTACAACCATAGCACCTATTTTCCATTTGATGAATTTTCCAAAGGATAAATCAAGATATATTAAATAAGTTACATGAGAGAGGTCTCTTCTCTCTTTAAGACTCCTACTCTCACACCCACAACTCTTTTGGTAGAAACAGGTGGCTCTATTCAGAGAAAAATGGTATGAGGAAGATTTTGCTAAGGAATGGAAATGTGACGTGGACAACTTAGTCTTTGGCTTTATATGTGACGTGGACAACTTAGTCTTTGGCTTTATATGGCTAGATGACAAGGTGGAAGACTCACGAGTTTGTTATTAAACCCATCCACATGCACCATTATTGCGGAATTGGGATACAAGGCATGGTGTGAAGCTAGTTTCAATGAAGAACGTAGTTGGTGGTGGGAGTTCGTAAGGAAAATTCATGCTGCAATTAAAAAAATTATCCTTTGGTTGGCTTTAACAATAAGCACTTAACATGTAAAAATTTCATCAAATAAGGATGTATTAGACCCAACTGATTTCATGAATAAATTATGAATTATATAGCCGTATGTATTTATTTGTCAAAGTAGAAATATTAATAAATTTTGTTTGGTAACTATAAGTGCAGGTACAGAAGGTGCAACAATGACCGTCAAAAACCAGTGCTGTTTGGGCGGCTGGCAGTCCTGGCGGCGGGCAGCAATTGGGGCAGGGCGAGACATGGAGTTTTGACGTTCCCGCGGGAACAACAGGAGGCAGAATCTGGGGGCGTACCGGCTGCTCCCTCGATGCTGGCAGTCGTACAGGCAGCTGCACCACTGGTGACTGTGGTGGGTTGCTGAATTGTCAAGGCTATGGAAGCGTCCCTGCAACGCTTTTTGAAGATGGTCTGAATCAGTACCAGAATCAAGACTTCTATGATATCTCTCTGGTCGATGGCTTCAATATCCCTCTCTCTGCAACTCCCTCAGACTCTGCGTGCACAGTAATAGGTTGCATCCGCAATGGCATGCCCTGTTTTCTGAAAATAAAAGGCAGTGATTTAAATATCTCAGGCGATGTTCAATTGGTGTGCAACATGGTGTATATAGCTTAATCGATACAAACATGATCATCCAATGAGTCTGATGAAATAAATCCAAACATTATTTTGAAATATTAATATACTTAAAATGACAGTTGGTTTGCTTTATTTAATTTTGCGATTTTCAATAAGTAAATTAATTAAATATGTATAATCATAATGTTTTTATTATGTTTAATAATATTTTATTTATTTTTAGATTATTTTTTAAGGACAGTGGTTGGAGTCCCACTGATATGTTCTTCATATTGGATTGTAAAATTAGTATAGATCCACCTTAACCACAGATCTAGCAAGAGCTGAAAGGGATCAAATCTCTTGAGATGAAACTTCTTTCCGAATGCAAGATTTGAATAAAATGTTTGCACCTCAAATCTCTTGAGGTGAAAACTTCTTTTCGAATGCAAAATTTGAATAAAATGTTTGCACCTCCACAAATTTGATCCACTGAATATAGAGAGACCACTCATAATTTTTCGTTGTTTATGTTGCATTTTTGAACCAAAATTTAATTGGGCATAAAATAGTGAGAATACTTAAAGTGTTTAAAAACAAAAAAGAGTTTTCAATTATTTTATATAATGTATATATAGTTCTTTTTCACTTTTAACTATTTTATTTCTCTATAAAATTGATATAAGATTATGTTGTTTCATATGGACATAGAAATAATTTATATATGGTTGACAGTGAGATATTTTTACCACTTCTCCATTGTATGGACATTGAGAGTGAGATCATTGATGTTATATTATACTTGTAATTAAAGAAACCAAACATGAATATTCATTTTTTTTTTTATTATATCCAAGGTGAAATATTTTTACCACTTCTCCTTAGTATGGCCATTAAGAGTGAAATTATTGATATTTTATAATATTTTTAATTAAACAAACCAAATTAGTATATTCATTTTTTATTATTATATTTAATGTTTTTTAGTTAATTTTTTTAAAAGGATACATGTAAACTCCCAATTGAATATAGACATACTTCAACATCTCTCATACTAGGTTGTACAATAAGCTCTTGACTTAATGATTTTCGAGATCAAATTATATGAAAAAATACCAAATTTTTTAGAAGTTCAAATATAATTTTTAAATTAATATTATAAGTTAAGTTTTATGGGTACATTGAATTATCAAGAACGACAGGTAGGCATAAAGTTTTTCATTTTCTCTCTTTAGATGGTTCGAAACGTTGACTCAAAAACCAAGATGTGATTTGCATAAAGTCTTTTGCTTTCTCTCTTTAGATGGTTTGAAATGCTTACTCAAAAACCAAGATGTGGTTTGCATAAAGTCTTTTGTTTTCTCTCTTTAGATGGTTCGAAACACTGACTCAAAAACCAAGATGTGATTATTTCGAAATATATTCTGATAACGATATGGATCACAAAAGTCTGAAATCATTGATATTTTTTAATTATAATAATCTCAAAATTAAATTATATTTTAATATGTATTTGAAAAAATATTTAATATCAAATAGTTAATGATAATGGTGTTTTTCAGTATTTTAGAAATCAATTTGATTATTTTTATAGATGTTTTAAAACAAAATAAACAAAAAAAACAGGATTTTTCTTATGGCCTAGCGATTGAAACACATAGAAGAGACTTGGAAATGTTGGAGGAGGCTTAGAAAAGGAGTGGGAATGAGTGATATCGATGGAGAAAATCTTGTTAAAGATTTTGAAGGTCGATTCTTGGACCCAAGGCTGATCTTCTTGAATACTATTGTATCTACATCATTATTAGAATAGATAAAACAAAAGTGACTTTTTATGTCTTTTTTTTCTTTTCTTCTTCCTTTTGTTTTTATTTTGAAGCCCAAGGGTTTTGCTTGGATTACACAGTTTCTACCGAGAGAAGTTTAGGTATCCCTTATGCCTCCCACAAATCACATTAAGGGTTCCTCCTGATATGTTTACCTCTAGCCTTTGTGAAAACTCCCTTCAGAGAAAAAACAACTAGGCTAATGGTAAACAAGGGTTGCTACCGGAAATAAATTTTCTTGCGGAAACTCTAAAAAAAGAAGAATTCTGACAATGGTGGCCTTAGTTTTCAATTGCATGAGTGGTTTTTGGATTCTTGGCCATCGCACATCATATTATCCATCAAATTCTCATGAACACCCTTGACAAGCAATCTGAATTCTACTCTACTTGCTAAGTTTAGGAATTGAAAACACTTAACACAGAGTTATTTCTTCTTACAGAGGGAGAAATAATGGTGAATAACCTAAAGCAAAAGAGAGGAATGTTGTGATGACCAACCTGGTGATTGAATACCTTCGTCCCTTGGAGAATTTTATCATTGTGCATCTATTATGACCCCTATAACAAACCTTTTCAGCTCTCTTGTGTTTCTTTGTACCATGTAGCAATTAATTAATCATTGTTCAGCATCCTTGTAGCAGATATTTTATATAGTAGCTCTCCTGTAGCAAAATTTTCATATAAGAGCTCTCCTATAGCAAAATATTTATATAGCATCTCCCTTGCAACATGCAAACTTCTTTCATTGTTTCTCCTTGATTTGAGGTGGAAGATGGCACGCTTAAGTTGTCGGTATGAGGTCGTGGGTGGGCTTAGCGCATAGGAGCTACTATCCCATCTACCACTCGTAATTTAAAATTAAAATCATGAAAGATCATGCCACCTCACCACATAAGTTAACAAATACCTTTTTGATTGAGATCTCCTCTTTTTCCTCTTTTTGTCCCCACACGTGGGAGTTGAAGTAGGTAAATATTATGTTTGGTCGAGAATTTAGTCTTTGGTTGGGTTCCTACAATGACCCCCGATACTTAAACACACACAAGAGCAATTACATAACACTTTCATGGAATCTAAAGGGTTCAATTTGCATACCTCACTTACCTATGGAGTTGCTCGATGGTGCCTTGGAGCTAAAGAATGTTTGTAGGTGTTGTTGGAGGTATGATTCTTTCATTTCTAACTGCATGAAGATTTGCTTCTCATTTATGATTGCATGTAGATCTACTTCTTTCATTGCTTCCCAACCTTATTCTCATTTATGGGGTCCTTTCATGATCAAGGTGATGATTCCAAGGCCCTCTTGTCCTTTGTCCTTCAATTTGTGATGGTAAATGGTGGCTATGTCGGGCCCTTGAAGGCTACTACAAGAAATAGAAACTCTTGTAGCAGTCACAAGGACTCCATAAAATCACCATTTCTTGGAGTTGTAACCATTGTGGATACTTCATGGGGATTAGGTAAGAGTGTTTTGCAGGTGTACATGGTAAAAAATGGAAAATGTAAAGGTCAAGTTGGGGTGTGGCAAGGGGACAAAAAACTAGCCCATACAAAAATATCAAATTTTGAAAGTGTTGGGAGTCTTATTTTTCTTGATTGGATCGATGAGGAAGATAATTAGGACATTATGGTGGCTTTGTTTTCCTCAAAAAGTGAAAAAAAAATCAGATCTGAATTTTTTTTGTGAAATAGGCTTAAATGCATGGAGTTTGTTGTGGGATTTTTAGGCCATTTTTTAAAGTGCTCATATCTCATTTTTTACTTGGGGAATTGATGAGGTATTAAATTAGAATTCCAATGACACATTCCCCCAACCAAATACGTGAGAAAAAATGGTTGTTGTAGTTTTTTCCTAAAATAGGCCTATAAATAAGACCACAGTAAACTTGTAGAGGTAATGCAAAGTGATGGGACCCACTTTTTGACACTTGGAGGTGGTGCAGGAATTTTTTTTTTAGCCTATGGGTGCCTTCCTTCCCTTGAAAAGTTGAAAAATAGTGTAAGTTGTAGCTTTTTACTAAGACAGGTCATTCTTGTAGCATTTCAGGCGTTTCCTTTAACATTTCAAGGAAAGGCTCCAAATGTGATGAAAATGAATGGAAATGAGTGGGAAATGGAATGGGGATGCATTATGAAGATGAAGAGAGATGGATTGACCTAGTCTTGGTCTCCTTGGAGCATCTTGGCATAGGAGGTGAAAAACTCAGGTTTGACTGCCCTTGACTAGATGCATGGTTTTTTGATTAACTTCTTCTTATGGTGTTAACTTGTTGTTATTACTTGTGCAAGTTGGTGAGTACCTGCTTACATCAAAGAGATATACTTGGAGAAAAGGATCTTTCTTTTCTTTTCATTTTTATCTTTTTTCATTTTTTCCCTTTTTTCTAGGTCTACTCGTTGCCTCATTAAGGTTTTCAACCAGCAGGTCTGCCTAGGTGCCTCATAAGAGGTTATCACCTAGGATCTTATTCCCTTTTTGTATTTTTTTCCCTTTTTTTTAACTCACTGGTCGCCTCATAGATATTTTTAGCCAGTGATCCAATCTCAGGCATCTCAAAAGAGGTTTTCACCTAAAAAAAATATTTTTTTCTTTTTTTCTATCATATCCTACTTGAAAAGGAAAGTCTCTCTCAAGAATAGGAATACTTCCACTAGAGTCATGTACCTACCAAGATAACAAATAAACTCATTGGTTACAAATTGGTCATTACAAGTAAATGAGAAATATTTTCAATATTTTACTTATGGTGATCATGGTAAAGTATGCATAGTTGGACCTAATCTCCTTCATAAAAGTGTAACACTCTCCTCCCAAACTTACTGGTCCACCGGGGCAAATATGTGATGAAGATTTACTATGATATGACTCAACCTCCTAGATCACCTTAAGGAAGTGGAATCGACAAAACCAAAACCTTACTAACCTCCCTCAGGTGCTACAGGACCCCCAAGGGCTAAACCACCCTTCCAGGTGCCCAAACCGTGAGTTAAACCTCTGTTTTTGTGTCCTGGAATCCCAGACGATGGCACAACACTACTCGAATTTGAGTGTAACCCTCCAGTTGCATGCATAAGCCTGCAAGGGGGCAACTGCGGTATTTTTCACCTAGTTCTATGCCTGTGACTACGATATTTGAGGCACTTTTCAGGGCTAGTCTTCATACCTTTGCATAGAACTTAATGAAACTCTCAGAAATTATAAATGAAACAGGTACAAATCCTTCCATACAAAAATTAGAAAATAATTTGACCTAACCGGGCCTAACCATGACAAAATTTTGTCAAACACATCATGAACATGTAATGTACAGGTCATAATTACACATATGAATATTTAGGGAGCTCACACTTTTCTGAAGATTATCAAGAAGGTTTCATGCTCTCATACAATAGTTGCATTATCATCTATTAGGTCATACATTCATTAACCATTCATTTACTAAACAAAACATGATGAGAGTCATAACTGAAGTTTGTCATAAACCCATGCTTATAACTAACAGATTAAAAATGATAGAACAACCATTAAAATCTCATAATAAAAAAGCACACTTTCTCATAAAACTCAAGAGGAAAGATTCTTATTATTCATATGAAAAATTCAACCAATTCAGGGACTTCCACGTACCACCCAACCATAGATCGGGTTGAGCCAAATCTTTCTTTCAGCCAATCACCCACGTGGCATATTCTAAGCATGAATGTGGGACTCACAACAAAACCAATTAGGGCTTCCTCAAGCTTGACTGTGTATCCTGCCATTACCAGTCAAGGTATTCCTGGGCTTGAAACCCTCATCTATACAACCAGGATTTATCGCGTATCCCGCCATATGCTAGTCAAGGGATTCCTAGGCCAAAAGAATAAACATACACTACCAGGATTTACCACAATCCCACCATATACCAGTCAAGGGATCACTAGGCCCTAAACAAGCATGGATGCCTTCGGATCTCTCCACCTAAACCGTGAGGAATTTTCCCATCTCCACCCTTAGGATTTACTGTGTATCCTACCATTTACCGAATAAGGGATTCCTAAGCCTTTGGGAATTTTCCTAAGACAACCCCACTCAGTATCAAAAACATCCGGCAATCCAACTCAACCAAGTAAAATTACCCCATCACACCATGGCTATCTGGAAATGGCAAGGCAAAGTTGAAACCATTGTCACACTTGGAAAAACCCATGCAAATGATAGCAAGAGAACCAAATACACACATGCATGTACCATGCATCCATGAACCAACTAGGAAATCACACATGCAACCTGTTACCTGCAAGTATTTATGTTGTAGCTGCTTGATCCCAACTTTTTCCTCAATTGATCCTTTATTTCCTTTGCTTTCTTTTGCTTCCTTTGTTTTCCTTTCTTTAATGCTAGAGTATTTCAAGAATGCTCTAAGTGTGCAAGAGTATGAGAGAGATATAATAGAGAGAGAGCTCCAAGTTATCACTGTCAAAAGTTGTGAACTAATCCTGAGAAGCCTTTTTATCATTGAGGCCTCTAATTTCTTCAATTTCCATTATTTTCTTCAATTTCCTCCTCACATGCAACTTGTGACCTTTCACCTTCCTTTTCTCCTAATTTCCTCTATTTTCATAAATAAATGCCAATAAATGCATCTTTGCCTTTCCAAATCCTTTTCCTTTGACAATTTCCCCTAACCATAATAAACCAAAATGAACATCCACTAGGATATTTTTCCCAACATTCAACTTAGAATACGTGTCACATAACCTTCGTTTTATTTTTCCTTTATTAACTTTATTACATGGATTTTAACTCAGGGTTGTTACAAACCCCTCCCCCTTAGGGGAACACTGTCCTCGGTGTTCAATGACACCTACAACTAGCAAGACCATTGAAAATGAAAACATACTACCCATGGAGATTTATAACTTAGCTCGATGCAGTATTTATAATGATCAACCTGTTGAAAAGAAATACCAACACAACAAACATAACAACATGAAAACCATACTGCTTATTGGAGCTTTATAACACAGCTCATGGTAGTATCTACATCCATATACATATATACATATACCAAAATTGCTTTGCCTCAACCAACAAACAAGGAACAATACATAGCCCACATTTGATCAGCCATCTCCCATGTAGCTTCATTGGCCCCAAAGTGTTTCCACTACACTTTAACCTGTTGGATTGCTTGGTTTTGGAGCATGATCATCTTTATCTAAAAAATACACTAAGGTTCCAGTTGGAATTTTCCTTCTGGCTCCGCCTACAATACAGACCAATCAATCATATGATCAACATCTTTCAAATATATTTTAAGCAATGAAACATGGAAAACACCATGGAATTTCATTTTCAGAGGTAGTGCAATTAGATAGGCTACTGGTCCAATCCTCTCAAGGATCTCGAAAGGCCCACAATACCAAGGTGCCAAGAAGTTTGCACATGACCCAATCATTAAGGATCTATTCTTCGGCTTTATGCGCAAATACACATGCTCCCCAATGTCAAACTCCTTAAATGCCTTGTCGTGATCTGCATAACTTCTATGCATGTCCTATGTTTCCTTTAGATTCTGCTTGATAACCTGGATTTACTGTTCCATTTCTGCTAACATGTTTGGTCCTATAAGTACCTTGTTCACTAGATCACTCCAGCTGAGGGAGTATTACAACTCTCCCCATAAAGTGCCTCAAACAAACTCATCCTTAGTGACTCCTGATAACCATTGTTGTAACCAAACTCAACCAGTGGAATATACTCTTCCCACTTTCGTTGTTGATGCATAACATGCATTCTCAACACGTCCTCTATAATCATGTTTACCCTCTCTTTCTATCCATTTGTTTGTGGAGATAATTGTGTTGAAGGCCAATTCTATACCCAAACCTGCAAATAACTCCTTCCAAAAAATGGAAGTGAGCTTGGCATCTATGTCCAACACAATATTCTTCGTAACACCATGCAACCTCACTATATCTCTGATGAAGACCTATGCTACCTCACTAGCCAAATTAGTAGACTTCATTGGATTTAAGTGCGCTACCTTTGTCAACCTGTCCACCACAACCATAATAGAATCATGTAGTTTAGATGTCCTCATCAAACTTGTAATAAAATTCATGGAAATGACCTCCCATTTCCATTCTAGAATTGGAATTGGTTATAGTAACCCACCTGGATGCTTACATTTTTCTTTTACCTATTGACAATCCAAGAATCTAGCCACAAACTCTCCCACTTCCTTCTTCATATTCAGCCAATAGTAGAACTTCTTCACCGCCGTCAATGTCTTTTGATATCCCGGATGACTTAAATATGTCCTAACATGAAATTACCTCAAGATAAGCTTCTTGAGCTCACTATTGTCTGGCACATAGATCTTGTTCCTAAACCTGATCAAACCATCTGTCCTAATATGACAGTCCACATCTTGATCACTTGTACCCTGTTGTTGTAACCTATGCGTAAGATCCCTATACCTGCCATCCTATTGTCATGTCTGTAAGATTTGATCCGGTAAATCTGTCCCATAAGAACTCATAGTTGATATAGGATTCACCTGCACTCTTCTACTAAGAGCATCTGCAACTTTGTTTTCATTTCCATTAATGTAACTGATCTCAAAGTCAAACTCACTTATCGTCACCAACCATCTAGCTTGCCTGGCATTAGATTCAATTGATTAAAAAAGTATCTCAATCCACTATGATCACTCATCAAGATGAATCGCCTGTCAAGAAGATAGTGTCTCCACATCTTCAAATCATGGATGATCACTACCAACTCAAGATCATGTGTCACATAGTTTTGCTCATTCTCATTTAGTTTCCTTGACTCATAGCACACAACTTGTCCTTCATGCATCAGGACTCCACTAATTCCTCTCTTACAAGCATCCATATACACCATGAATGCTTTGTCTAAATTTGAAATATTTAGAAGTGGAGTTTTTTTCAACAATTGTTTCATCTGCTCAAAACTTGTTGCACATTCCTTTGTCCATTCAAATTTCTTCCCTTTTTGTTGTAATGATGTGATAGGATATGCAATCCATGAGAAGTTCCTAATGAACCTCTTATAATAACCTGCTAAAATCATAAAAGACCTTACCTCATCCACATTGCTAAGAGCTTCCCATTCCATGATAGCCCTTCTCTTTTCTAGATCCACTATTATGCCTTCCTTGGAAAGAACATGCCCCAAGTAATGTACCTATGTCTAAAAGAAACTGCATTTTCTAAGTTTGGCATACAACTAATGCTCTCTTAGCAATCTCAATATTGTTGCTAAGTCTTGAACATGCTCTTCCTCATTCTTACAATATATCAATATATCATCATTGAATACAATAACAAACTTGTCCAGATAAGGACACAATACACTATTCATTAGGCACATAAAATTAGTTGGATCATTAGTCAAACGAAAAATAACTACAACAAACTCATAATTCCCATTCATAGTCCGGAAAGCAATCTTTTGGATGTCCTCTTCTTTGATGCATACCTGTTACACAATATTTTTTCATGCCTCCTGCACTACCCTATGACATACCCCGAAGTGCCTGAAACATGACCATTATGCAGTATACTCATCCATGTATATAGCTCAGATCCCTCCTTTAACTTTTCTTGAAAAATGTCTTGAGATTTCCCTGAATAAATAACTCTTAAAATCCTAAAATGAGGGTCATCGCTCTTATGAAGCTCAAAACCGCGATGGTCACCTGTTGCACCGTGTTTGACCCATGATGCAATCACCTTGTTCCCTATTATACCTGCGATGATCCCAAAAAGGTAATTTTCCCAAAGAGGATGAGAAGCTTCATGATCTAGAAGCTTCTAGAGCGGCGAGCTGAAGGTGGTTTTGCATAGATGAGGTCGAATCCTCCTAACTTGACCTCTTTGTCTTATCCCTATGAGCTACCTCCTTGAGATGTGGGCCTAATCCTATTTTTGGAGGAGTCCTAACTCCCTTTCCCAGCTTATAAATTCCTCCTCTCCCATTCCAAAATGGTTGGTCTATGTCCATTTACACCCCTATGCTAAGCATGTGCTTAGAGGTTATTCATTAGACTTGGAGAAGGAGTGTTTGGAGAGTTTCTTGGCTTGGACTTGGATTACCACTCAAGGAGAGCCTTTCAACATCAAGGCTATGGTTGTAAGATTCCCTTTATTCTTTAAATAATATAAAACTGTTGGTTCATCTTCCCAAAATATATATGTTCATGTATGTATTAGCTTGGCATTCCTTGATCAGCTAAGTAGGTTATTATTGGATTTTCTATTGGTTTTGGCATGTTTTGTTGTCTCTTGATCACTTGTGCAGGTACATAAGCATTGAGAGAATCGGGAACAAGTTTGTGACACAAGTGGTTCATGGATCTCAATAAAGGAAATCATAATAGCATCAAAACGAGGTAGGCCATCCCTCTTGTTCTACTTTTCAATTATAATCTAGGAAGATGTCTAGTTGATTGTCACTTCAGTTGCTAGACCCACTCCTTGGGCTAGAGGGATCGCTTCTGTCAACAGAGAGGATTAACCTTGTCAACAAAATTGTGACTCCGTTGGGGAGCCTATGACCCTTTCCTTACATTTCCTCTGCCCTAATCTTTTGTTTAGTTTGACCAACTGTCAATTTTTGGGCTTTTCTGCATTAGTTTGGGTGTATACCATCACTGATTACTGCCTTAGAGTGCTAATTCTGGATTGTTTCTTGGAATCTTTTTATTTTTTTCCCATATTCCTCACCCATCGTAGGTTTAACCTTAACAGTCGTGATGGTATCGTGGTTTTTACCTTTACAATCACGATGAAAAAAAAAACTTCATTTTTTTGTCGCGCTAAAATCATCACTACTTTTTCTATACAAAGTAGTGATGCCATCGTGGGTTTGCATATGCAAAGTAGTGATAATTGCAGGTTTGGGTATGTAAAGTAGTTATGATCCTTGAATATGAGAATTTTTAATATTTCTTCCCTAGAATCCAGTGTGTCTTGGCCCCAAAGGTCTTTTCTCATCTTGTATGCTTGGATTTGTCAATGTTTTGATTGATTGCCTTGATTAATTTGCAAAATTTGTCTCGTTGGCTTCGAAGTGAAACCTGACTAAATTCTAGGGTTTATAGTCATTGGTCATTGCTTGCTCCTTGTTGGTGTCATTGAGGCACTTGTTTTACTGATTGTTTGAGTCTTATTTTCCGTACAAATCATTGAAAACATCTTTTTTCATTTGTTTTAGCTTGTACTTCGAAATTTACTTTTTGTGGAAATGCATTAGATTAGTTGCATTGAAGAGTTATTTTTTGAGATTCATCATTGAGAATAGATTACATTTTTCCAGTGATTGCAAGCTAAAAATTGTATTAGGTGCATCAAATCATTCAAAACGAAAATAAAAGCATAGCTCATATAAGTGCATCTCACTAAAAGTTCAAATCATTTTTCTTTCGAAAAGTTGCATTTAGGATAGTGAAAAGTCAAAATCATTTTTACTTTTGGCATTGCATTTGGAAGATGAAAGTGAAAGTTAGTGGAAGACATTTTGCACGATGCATTTTGTTTGATGCATTAATGATTGAAATTTCTTCCCTTGATTAGTCTAGCTTTCATTGAAATGAAAGTTTTCTTTTTCTCATATAGTTGCATCATAAGTGTTTAGGTGACATCGTTTGAGCCTTAAAAATGAAACATAATTGAAGATAAACTTAAAATCTATCAATTAATCTAAGGATAATTTGAAACATTAACATTCATACTTAGTGGTCTAGGCTAGAGATGTGCTCCAGCGTCTTTAAAACTTAGCAGTTGTCGTTCGCTCTTGCATTAGACAGTGCTAGCACGGACTTGTGCTCCCTATACTATCAAGTATATAAAAGGATACCCTCATAGGTTGCAAACCTTTATCCATAGGAAGTCGAGTCTGCCACCCTGTAAACATGATACACCGAACATATCATTCTAGGAGATTGCCTGCATGTACGTCAAGTCCTTGGTAAATTTATTTGCTGAGGTGTATATTGCAGTTAACGGTTACTTGGTACCCCATTTTCCTAGAGTTACCTGAGTGGTCATTTTGATCTTTTCTGACTCTTTAAATTTGAAAAGATCATCGAGAACTTGTCCTTTCAAGCTCGCTAAACCAACAAAAGCGACTAGAGTCACCTTTTCATCCTTTTCTTGACTCTTAAAACATGAAAAGGAAAAGTTTTTATTTCAAATTCTAAAATTAATTGACCGCAGAACAAAATCCTTCCTGTGAAAATACTCCTTAATAGATCTTAGGTTGATACGAATGGAAACATTTCCTGAGTCTACCAATCAAGGAAACCCCTCTGATGGGAATCCTAGTCCTTTTCCTTCTTTTGGAAATACTGGTGCTCCCTATATGGAAAAGTTGTCCCTTCTTGGATTGACCATTGGTCTTCTAGTTTGGTTATTTTCAACCTTGGTGGTTCTGAGTGTCCAAACTTCTTTTCAACCGAGTTCTCCTCCACCTGAACAAGATAACCTCATGTTGATCCTAGAATTGATCCCTTGCCTTCTTCGCCTATTTCTTCACCTCATTCTCCCTCTTCGCCTGGTGAAATTCTGGATTCTAGTAACTAAGAAGCTAAGAAGAAGAAGAAGAGGAAGAAGAAGAAGCAAAATAATCAAGGGAGCAACCATTGCTACGGATGCAACTAATGAAGAAAAGTCTTCCAACTAGCACTAGAAATTAAAATTCCCTTGCATGTTATGTAAGCATGACCACCTTCTTTGGAATTGTCCTGGTATTCCCAAGGTCTTAGAAGTGTGGTCTACAGGTTCACTTTGACCTTTTTCATCAACCTCTAGCGATCATGCTAGTGATAAACCTTCAACTAGTAACAGTAAAGCTCATGGGAAAAAGGGGAAAGTCAAATTTCCTTGTAAATTGTGTGAAGGTAATCATCCCATTCACCTTTGTCCTCTTATGGATGAAGCTTCCAAAGAGTTGGAAAACCTTACAGCTTCTCAACCTCGTCTTCCGACTAGGTATCAAAAGCTTTCCCCTGATCCTTCACTAGTTGACCCAGTAATTGATCAAAAGTCATCTTTGGTCAACCCCACTCTCTCTGAAAGTGAGTCTCGCAAATTCGTTCTCGACCAACATTGGTTGAGAAAATGGTAGACTTGACTCGACCTTCAATTAACCCTACCTTTCCGGTAGAGAGTGAACCTATACCGCTCAGGTTCTTCTGGTTTCTTTAGTTTCGAATGAACTGGAGGGAAATCCTCTTATTCCTGAGGTGCATACGAGCATCTCTCTTGCTCATATAGAGCAAGAGGGAAGCTCTCACATTCCTACGACACCCCTCTGAGTAGTTTAGTCACTTCTTTTGATTGTAGTCGACTGGAAGGATATCACTTTTCATCTTATGTGCCTTTCCAGATTACAGTACATGCTTACCATATGGCCATACCTATCACAGTCATAGACGAGGGCGCATATGTTAGTATCCTATCCTCATATGCTTGACAATCTCTAGGTTTTCCTCAGCTTGTCCTTGTCACCCATAGTCTGTTATCTTTTAATAGAGGAACCAGTTAGTCGTTAGGGATCCTTGCCTATTACTTTGGGAGGAAAGACTGTCTATATAGACGTGATGGTTGTCCAAGGCCCGTTGGATTTTAATTTACTCCTAGTCGTGACTATGTTATGTCATGGGAGCTCTTTTTTCTTCCCTCTTTCAAGTGATGTGTTTCCTGCATGACAGAAGCATTGTGATTATTGATCAACTTACATTCATTGGTCTTGAATTAGTTCCCACTCAACCATCATCCCTAAATGGTTCTCATGTGCAAGAAGTATCACCCCCACCACAGGTTAATTACGTGGCCACCTATTCCATTCCCGCATCTATTGATGATCTAGTAGGTGATGTAGTGCGCCATGTATTGGGGGCATTGGAGCTTGAATTTTCCATTGGATCCCTAGACAGTATCCATTCTATAGTGTTTTTCTCCCATCTGATGAGATCCTCTTGGAAGCCATGGCCTTTTTTGGGTTGTGATCAAGGTATAATGGATAAAAGTTCCTTGTCTTGTGTTAGGCTCCTTAAAAAATGAAACAAAGGACCATGAGGATAGTTCTTTTACTTTGTCAACCTCGTTGAAAAATGCAATAGGTTATGAGGATAGTTCTTTTACTATGTCAACCTCGTTAAAAAAATGAAATAGGTGTTATGAGTATGGTTATTTTCCTGTGTCAAGCTCATTAAAAAATGAAACAAATCCCCTTCCAATTCGAGTCTTTAATTATATCTCGTAAAATCCCAGTCGAGTCTTTCACTTGATATTGTAAGTGAACCTTCATTCCATCCACCTATTGGTAATCAAGTGGTAATTAGGTGAACGAAATGAATCTTGGGGGGCATGTACCTTGAATTGAGTCATTATGTTGGGGGCATGCAAACTTATCCAAGCATAGTTTGTTTCTTTTTCAAGCTTATGTAAAAATGAAACCAAGTACAAGCACAGTTTGTTTCTGTTTCAAGCTTGTGTAAAAATGAAACCAAATCCAAGCATAGTTTTTTCTCATGTTTCAAGCTTGTGAAAAATGAAACCATCTTCAAGTATACTTAAGCATAGTTTCCCATGTTTCAAGCTTGTATAAAAATGAAACCATTCCCACTTTACATGTCGTGATTTCCATTTTTATCAGCCTTTTTTCCAGATGAGCCTTGGTTCTTTCATTCCATCGTCACCATCTCTTTGGTCGATCATATGATTTCACTTGGTTGTTTTTCCTGTGCCTGAGGAAAATTTGTGATGAGTGGTCTTATTAGCCAACCTCTTGATGATTACATGTTTTGAGCAGTTCCATCATTGCCCGAACCAGTCGCTATCCTTTTATACCACTCGTTCCTCTAGGTGGAGTCCCCTTTCAGCTCTTTCCAGACTCCAAAAATATTAAAAGATTGTCGACTACTTGTCATTTCGAACTTATTAAAGTAAATGAATTGACATCTACTCAGTATAAGTTTAACCCTCTTCCGAACTAGGATAGACTATTGTACGAAAAAGGAACACCTTAGTCGAACATGGCTAGGAGGTTCTCTCGAATATTATTTTCTACCTTTTCGGATTCGAGAGACAAATTACGAAAAGGGACTTGGTGGAGTTTTCTTTTTTCATAAATTTTTCAAACTCTCTAAATATGAAAAGGATACCGAGTTTTTATTACGTCGGACTCGTTAAAATTTTACGATGAAAGACTCATCACCATGATGAGATCGAGTTTCTCCTTCCTAGGGCTCGTAAAATTACTAGGATGGATTCATTCGAAGAATGAATTTATACGACAAGCATATGGTATCCTCTTCAAGCTTGTGTAAAAATAAAGAGGTACTCACTAGAAATAGTGGGGAAAAATGAAGATGAAACATCCTTTGTGTAGGCGGCATGTTTCTCCTGAACATGACACTCTTATGCTCTCATGTTGGGTTTGGGATATCCTCACTTAGTCACTTGTCCTCCCGGGTTTGGGTGATCCATTTTGCCTCTCATTTGACTGGTCCATATTGTCATCATGACCTTTAGTCCTATGTCGATTCAGATGTTTCCACACTCCAGCGTCGTGTTGCCAGTGTTCAAGAGAAGTCCAATCTGCAATTATTTACCTGTACACCATTTGAGTCATTGTTACAGTCTTGAAAATTATTCCACTTTATTCCTTGTTTCGTGTCGATGATGGGGGATTCATTATGACCCTCCTTTGATGGGTCACTGCCTGTCAACTTCATCTCATTATCCAGGAAGATGACTTAGAAATTCCCTTTCAATACCTTAGAGCTTGTGTGCCTTAATGACAATTTCTTCGCATCCGACGACAGGTCTTCATCATTGAATTTTGATTAGGTGATTCCACGAGTGTTCAACCTCAGCTTCATTATCACATTCACAGATTGTATTGTCGTACCTTGAGAGCCATTATCATTATGGGTGGTTCCTCTCGTGCCTGTTAACGGTCTACATCAATGGTCGGTAATCAGGTGGTTTTCTAGCATGTTCGACTGTGACACATTCATTCGCATGTTAGAATTCGTACTTTGATCACATCAGGATGGAGCGTAAGACCCTAAGTATTGTCTAATATGATTCAGTTTGCATGGAGTTATATGTCATTCATGATTGTACACATGTTTCTATTATACAGATGGTTGTGACCATACCGTGAGACTTTATATTTATGATGATCCTTGTTATCTGGATGGATGTGCCCATACCATGGATCTTTTTGTGAAGTCTTCATAATCTGGATGGCTATGTCCATGTCATGGATTCATGTTTTGATCTTAGATATGTATATGTATATGAATCCTTGATTTGCAGGTCTCCTGATAGTGTGTGTCCTCGTCCCTGCCAAAAGCTCGTAAAGCATCTCAGCCATCACTCCTTGTTTTGCCTTCATGCTTTAGGGGGCATTTGTTACATAGTATTTTGTCATGCCTCCTACACTTCCCTATGACATACCCCAAAGTGCCCTAAACATGGCCATTATATAGTATACTCATCCATGTATACAGCTCAAATCCCTCCTTTAACTTTTCTTGCAAAATGTCTTGAGCTTTCCCTGAAGAAATAGCTCTTAAAATCCTAAAATGAGGGTCATCGCTCTTATAAAGCTCAAAACCACGATGGTCACATGTTGCACTGTGTTTGACCCGTGATGGCATTACCCTATTCCCTTTCATACCCACGATGATCCCAAAAAGGTAAGTTTCCCAAAGAGGATGAGAAGCTTCGTGATCTAAAAGCTTCCAAAGCGGTGATCTGGAGGTGGTTTTGCATAGATGAGGTCGAATCCTCTTAACTTGAACTCTTTTTCTTATCCCTATGAGCTACCTCCTTGAGATGTGGGCCTAATACTATCTTTGGAGGAGTCCTAACTCTCTCTCCCATCCTATAAATTCCTCCTCTCCCATTCCCAAATGGTTGGTCTATGTCCATTGCACCCATATGCTGAGCTTGTGCTTAGAGGCTATTCATTAGACTTGGAGAAGGAGTGTTTGGAGAGTTTATTGGCTTGGAATTAGATTGCCACTCAAGGAGAGCCTTTCAACATCAAGGCTATGGTTGTAAGCTTCCCTTTATTCTTTAAATAATATACAAGTACTGGTTCATCTTCCCAAAATATATATGTTCATGTTATTGTATTTGCTATTGGTTTTGGCATGCTTTGTTGTCTCTTGATCACCTGTGCAGGTACATAAGCATTGAGAGAAGCAGGAACAAGTCTGTGACACAAGCAGTTCAAGGCTCTCAACAAAGGAAATCAGAATAGCATCAGAACGAGGTAGGTCATCCCTCTTGTTCTACTTTTCAATTATAATCTAGGAATATGTCTAGTTGATTGTCACTTCAGTTGCTAGACCCACTCCTTGGTCTATAGGGATCGTCTCTGTCCGCAAAGAGGATTAACCTTATCAACAGTACCTAATGGTAAATTGATCTCATATTAATCTTCGAGAACATTGTTGCTCCATTAAACTAATGAAACAATTCATCAATCCTCGGCATTGGATACCTATTCTTGATGGTTACCTTGTTCAATTTCTTGTATCAATGCGCAACCTGAGAGTACATCCTTCTTCTTCACAAACAATATCAGTGCACCCCATGGTGATAGACTTGGCCTAATGTGTCCCTTGTCAAGCATTTCCTTCAGCTACAACTTCAATTCTACTAGCTCTGGAGTGCTCATCCTGTAAGGTGCCTTTGATGTTGGTGTTGTCCCTGGTACCAACTCAATAGAAAAGTCCACTTCTCTATGAGGTAGCAATCCTGAAATATCTACAGAAAATACATCGTGAAACTATTGTAAAATTGGGTACTTATTCAAGACCTTTGCATCCTCAACATCCTTACCTTTGTCACTGGAAATATGCACTGCAAATAAAACTCACCCTTTCATGTGATTGTGCTTTTCTTGTATAGATGTAACCATTCTAACTGATGTAGCCTTATTCTTACCCTGCAAGATTCTTAGTTCTCCATTGTCATCTAAGCACTCAATAGCCTTATCATAACAATCTACTTTGGTCCTATGAAGGTACAACCAATCCATACCCAAAAGCATGTTATATGCTCCCAACGAAAGTAGATTCATATGCATTGATGTAGGCATACCATTCAACTCAAATGCACAAGCTCTTACCCAATGATGAACTCTTTTCTTTGTACCTATAGCCAACTTCACTAACCAAGATTCTGCATGTACTTCTTTATTCAAACTACACTTATCCACCAGGTCAGGATTAACATAACTATAATTAGATCTAGGGTCAACTAAAATAGAAACAACTTGATCATAAAACTTACCTTCCACCTTGATAATAGATGCCTGGTGATCCGCCTGCTTACTATCCAATGTTGCATAGATCCGAGGAATGCTCTGTCCAACATACCTAACTATCTGTGCTTCTTGTGCACTGTAGATTTGAGGCCTACCACCCTAATACAATGGAAAATCCTTCTTGAGATGCTCCTTGCCACATATCCAACACTGAAATTGTCCCTTACCCTCACTTTTGTTATGTTTCCCTCTAGGTTGTGACCCATGTCGCTTTCCAACTACATTAAACTTCTTATAAGGAACAACATTCCAATTCTCACTTGCATCCTAAGGTCTTGTTCATTTTGGTTTCCATTTACCTTTAGTCTTGTCTTTCCCTTTCCAACCTCACTGAGACTTTTGTTTTACGCTTTAATTTCTCATAATAGTGCTTCAAAATTATAATTACTTCTTCAAGCGATCGAGGCTCATCATACTCAATCTGATCTCTAAATGCTAATGGTAATCCATTGATAAATCTCTGAACTTTGGCCTTCTCATCCTTAGGATATGGTACATACCTCAATAACTCAAAGAACTTAGTCGTGTACTCCTCATCTATCACTGATCCCATCTTTAGCTCATGGAATTCCTTGGCTTTATTGTCATAGTACCTCTCTGACAAATACTTCTTCCTGAAAAGTCTCTTGAGTTCATGCCAACTCAACTCCTTTGTCCTGATGTCTCTAACCTGCTTCACATCTTCCCACTAGATGTATTATTTCCCTTTATGGCTGAAGATAGTTATTTTGGACTTCATATTCTCTGTGTAATCATGCTACTCAAAGAACTTCTTCATCACAAGAAACCATGCCTCTACATATTCTGGTTTCTTCAACTCTCCATCAAATGTACATGGCTTGGCTTTCTTGAACTCATTTGTAAAATATCGCATGTCACTCTTCTTGTAAGGATGATAACGATGATGACCATGATACCATTCTGAACCAAAATTAGAGTAGAACCTGTGTCCATCACCTCCGGTGTATCCAAGAACATACCATATTTGATCATTTTATCCATATTAGTATGATGCCCACCATGAGACGTGTTACCATATTCCCCATTAGTTATGTTATGTTGCTCATAACTAATCCGTGGATGTCCATGTCTCTGCAAGTTTAACAAACTATGAAGAAGAATTGCATTGACCTCTGCTTGTTTCTCTTGTGCCTTGGAAAGTCTCTCCTATGACTAAATGATCATGTCATTATCTGATTTGCAACTCCTTATTTTTTCCTTCAAACTTCTCAATGTGTCTTCTATGTGAGGGGAATACTCATCACCATGCTTCTCATCTAGTATATAAGGATATTCACGTGAATTGTACTCTAGCATCTTGTTGGTCATCTTGGATCTTCTTCTTGCAAGTAGATCATGTCAGCTAAACCAAAGTATAAGCATAATCAACATACCTCAGTATAGTTCAAGGGAGGATATCTCGTCTGCAAGATCAACCAGATTAGAACGATACATGTATAATCATAATCATCAAAATATATCAGCACCATCTCAGTCATTACCCAGCTACCATGCATGACAATACCAACCATATACCATGACCTCATGCATGACAACCATGCCCATAAAAATGTATGCATAACAACATGTAGACAATGACATGCATAACAAATGCATATACAACCGACATGCATTCATATCATCACTTCTACATGTCAACACAACAATAAAAATGACCATCACCACACATACATAACAAGCACATATACAACCTTCATGCATGCATGGCAAACACATTTCGCCCATCCAGTCCAAGAGTTGAACCATGCTCTAATACCACTCTGTAACACCCTCCTCCCACACTTACCCAAGCTTACCGGTCCACCGTGATAAATATGTGATGAAGAGTTACTATGATATGACTCAACCTCCCAGATCACCTTAAGGAAGTGGAATTGACAAAACCAAAATCTTATTGACCTCCCTCAGGTGCTATAGGACCTCCAAGGGCTAAACCACACTTCCAGGTGCCCAGACCCTAAGTTAAACCTCTTTTTTTTGTGTCATGGACTCCCAGAAACTGGCACGACACTGCTGGAATTCAATTGTAACCCTCCATTCGCATGCACAACCCTGCAAGGGAGCGACTGCGGTATTTTTCACCCAGTTTTATCCTTACAACCATGAGATTTGAGGCACTTTTCAGGCCTAGTCTCTAAACTATTACCCATAACTTAATGATACTCTCAGAAATGATAAATGACATAGGGACAAAGCCTTCCATACAAAACTTAGACAAGAACTTGACCTAACTAGTCCTAAATATGACATAATTTTTTTAAACATATCATGAACATGTAATGTATAGGTCATAAATACACATCTAAACATAGGGAGCTCATACTTATATGAAGATCATCCAGAAGGTATGATGCTCTCATATAATAGTTGCATTATCATATGTTAAGTCATGCATTCATTAACAATTCATTTACTAAACAAAACATGATGAGAGCCATAACTGAAGTATGTCATAAATCCATGCTTATAACTAGCATATAACAAACAAATTAAAAATGATAGAAAAACCATTAAAATCACATAATAATCAAGCACATTTTCTTATAAAACTCAAGAGGAAAGATTATTGTTATTCATATGCAAAAGCCAACCAATTCAAGGACTTCCATGTACCACCCGACTATAGATTGGGTTGAACCAAATATTTTTTTCATCCAATCACCCCCGTGCCATATTCCAAGCATGAATGTGGGACTCACAAAAAAATCAACCATGGTTTCCTCTGGCTTTATCATGTATCCCACCATTACCGGTCAAGGAATTCCTAGGCCTGAAACCCTTATCTATACAACCAAGCTTTACGGTGTATCCAGACATATACCGGTCAAGGGATTCCTAGGCCAAAACAATAAACATACACTACCAAGATTTACTACAACCCCACCATATACCAGTCAAGGTATCATTAGGCCCTAAAGAAGCATGGAAGCCTCTGGATCTCTCCACCTAAACTGTGAGGAATTTTCCCATCTTCGCCCTCATGCTTTACTGTGTATCCCACCATTTACTGGTCAAGAGATTCCTAGGCCTTTGGGAATTTTCCTAAGTCCACCTCACTGAGTTTTGAAACCATCTAGCAATCCAGGTCAACCAAGTAAAAGAACCCCATCACACCATGGTTATCCATAAATGGCAAGGCAAGGCTGAAACCACTGTCACACCTGGAAAAACTCATTCCAATGACAGCAAGAGAACCAAATATACACATGCATGTACCATGCATCCATGAACCATCTAGGAAAACACACATGCAACCTGTTGCCTTTAAGTATTTCCCCTCTAGCTGCTTGATCCCAACTTTTTCTTTTCTTGATCCTTGCTTTCCTTTGCTTTCTTTCCCTTCCTTTACTTTCTTTTCTCCAGTGCTAGAGTGTTCCAAGAATGCTTTATGTGTGCAAGAGTATGAGTGAGCGAGAATAGAGAGAGAGCTCTAAGCTATTATTGTCAAAAGTTGTGAACTGATCCTCATATGCCTTTTTATCATTGGGCCTCTAATTTCTTCAATTTTCATTATTTTCTTCAATTTCCTCCTCACATGCAACATGTGACCTTTCACCTTCCTTTTCTTCTAATTTCCTCTATTTTCATAAATAAATGCCAATAAATGTGCCTTTGCCTTTGCCAATTTCCCCTAGTCATAATAAACCAAAATGAACACCCACTAAGATGTTTTGCCCAACACTCAGCTTGGAATACGTGTCCCATGACCTTGGTCTTATTTTTCCTTCATTAAATTTATTACATGGATTTTTAACCCGAGGTTGTTAAAAAAAGGATATGTTAGATTGTGGTTGTAGATTTGGCTGAAGTAAATTTATTTTTACATTTGGTAAATAATAAAATATTCTTGGAGCTAGTTATGAATTGGTCATTACAAGTCAATGAGAAATATTTTCAATATTGATAGAAGAATATATTTTTTAATGAGGATGCCATTGTATAATACAAACAAAAGAAAAACTTGGAGTTGGTCATCAATGGTTGAAGTTACGGTTGGAAAGAAACTATTTGGAACAAATAAATAAATCTGCATTAACATTGAGGTTGAATCAAATGGTCAAATACCACCAATTTGTGCATGTGGTTTCTCTGGCTTGGGTCAACTCTCCAAAAATATAAATACATGATCCAAACAAGCTATGGAGTGTGCATTTTTTATCATTACTTGCCTTGGATTTTCTAGTTTACATTTAGGATGATCAATGCATGGTATAATCAATGGGTATGTGAAAGTGTTAAAGGTGTGTTGGGTTTCTCAAGAGCACAATGAAGGGATGAAGGTGGTCATCATTGGAGAAATCAATTTGTACCTTTTGCAGAGTTTACAAACTAATTTGATGCTTGGGACCCATCAGTGAATACGCAGAGGATCAATAATGTCTTCATTAAAGATACATAGAATAGTATGCTTGTCAAATGGCATTATAATTTTAGAATTCTAAGCATTTTTGTTTGATACAGAGACTGTTTGAAATATGCAGATCTTAAGGAGGGATCAATGCATCTAGTGGCCATATATTTTATGCACACAACTGAAGCATCAATTGTGGTATTTTTCAATATATATATATATATATATATATATATATATATATATATATATATATATATATATATATATATATATGTATATATATATATATATATATGTATATGTATATGTATATATATATATGTATATATATATATATATGTATGTATATGTATATATGTATATATATATATATATATATATATATATATATATATATATATATCTATATATATATATATGTATATCTATATATATATATATGTATATATATATATATATATATATATATATGGTATCAGATAATTCTATTTGTTGATCTGATGGTTTATAATTGTTTGGGAATTTGTTAAACATTTCCTTGAAGGGACATATGCACAATTCTTTTGGGTAGATTTGAACTTCTCTCTGAACGTTCGAATGGGTACATAGTGAATGAGCCAAAAAAATATGTCATTGCTTATGTATAGTGTGTATAGTTATAAAAGTTGGGACTACTATTGACCTTCATATGTTGTTGACCCTCGATTAAAATTGTTGCAAAAGTTAATGCTTTCAAACAATGGCTTGATTGTATGATGTCTTTCAAAAGTTGTAGTTGCAGATGTTAGCACCTTGGGGTAGAATTTTTGTTTAATTGTTAAAGATCATATCCATGTATGCAGAGATCACTACTTTAACAGAGTATTTGATAGCACTTATTGACTAATCTGAGCTTGTTTTGTAATTGGGTGAGATGCCAATTTTTTACTACAAGATAGAAAGGCTTTGGCTATATAATTTGTATTGAGTTAATGTGAGAATACGAAGAAAAATGTGTAGCATTGTTGTATGTGAAGACACATTATTATTTGGTGACATAATACATGTTTTATGCAAGGATTCATGGCCAGAAGAGGACTGCAGTAGGATTATTTGCATGTTCATATGAAGGGTTTATAGTTGTTGTAGGATTTGGTCATAATATTATTTTTGATCTAATCTTGTTGTCAAGTTAGGACAAAGGTGTATGGATTTTGTTTGTTTTACCTCTAATGTTGAGGTATAAGTTTCTTACATCATTAATTAGCACATTGATATGATGATAGTTGAATATCATGGTGTTCTGGCTATGAATGACTTCACAATCTACATAAATATGTTTGAGGGAGAGTATTGACAGGGTTCATGTTACACTAGTATTACTCTTGTGGCAATAGTTGTAATATTTTCATTGCAGAGTTATTTATGTGACTGAGTTGTTTGACTTGCTAGATTCATATTGATTTGTGTATGAGACAGAGGATTGATGACAAGGAAAACTCTCTACTGGTAGATCTACATATTAATGTTGCTTAATATGGACCTATGATTTGTCTCATGTTGTTGCTTATATAGTCTATTGCTAAAATACTATATGTTTCATGAGGGTGATGTGATATGTCTAGCGGATGTTTTAAGTTTGCGGTTATTTATTTTGATGAGCCTTGACTAGGTATAATGCAGCATTATTGAGAAGAGAATTGGCTTATAGTTTGGCTTGGTATATGATGAACTAAGGTTTGAAAAAATTGCAAAGAGATGTTTCATGATCGTCACATGTTTTGTTGAATCTTGTTCACATTCAGGGATCACGTTTTCTGCAAAGTGGGATTGGCATAATTGAGATATTTGTATTGACGGATTTGGCTTGGATTGTTTGACTTAGTACAGGGTTGATCTGGCTATGGCTTGGTATGGATTGACAGTGTACTTGATAGGATTTGGCTTGATATGGTTTGACAGTATTATGGATTGGTACTTGACAGAATTTGACTTGGTATGTCTTGATAATGTTAGTCAGTTAGGGTTTGATGAGGATGAGATTTTTTTGACAGTGCCAAGTGTTTTGGGCTGACATTTGATAGGGTTGATGTACAAAGAATTTGATCTTATTGTGGCTTGGTATTGATAGTAATTATTATTGAGATTTGGCTTGGTTGTTAAGTGATTGAATTCAAAGAGGTCATTGGTTTATTGGTATTCAGATTGATATTATGATTAGTGTGGACTAGTGGCCTATAGGTTTTGATGATTGAGACAGGTGGATCTACTATGGAATTTTTTAATTGTGGTCCATTGGGGTGTTGAGGGTTGTATCCCTTAGTAAGGGAGTAGGAGCTTCCTTCTAGTAGGAGTTGGTGAACTTGTGGAGATTGTAGCCTCCTACAAGTAAGATCATGTGTACCAACAAGAGTTTGCACCAGTATAGAATGTAAGAATACTTTCTTTATAGCAATAAGAAGAAGAAAGAGCGACAACAATGGTGGTTTTCTCCCATATTAGGTTTCCACCTAAAAATTGGTGTCCATATGTGTTGATGTGTTGATCTATTTTGGATCCTTATGGTTTATATACTTTTATACTTAATGATGCTCATAAGTTATGATATATAACACAGTGTTCTGTGAATGAAATAATAGTTTAATATAACTTTGGAAAAGAATGCATAAATTAAGTAAATTTGAATTGAGAATGAAATAATGATTCACCCCCCACCCCAGTATTTCTAACATACATCTGGATCTTCTATTTTTTGTTGATTAGTCTCTTGAACACATAAAGGATTTGATGATAAGAATAATAGAAATTTCCTGATCTCAAGTTCTAATGTTTGCTCTCCATCAAATGCACTCCATGATATTTTGGTCTCCTCTAGATCTTCTTCTTTCGGATGTCGTTCTTCCATTACGGTGGGGGGGTTTTCTTTTTGCAATACTTTTCCTGATCTAAGATGAATACCATTTAGATCAAGAGAAATTGTTTGGAAAAATTGTATCTCAACATTGTAAGTGGGTTGAGTTACTTTATTTTTGGGGTTCGGAAGGTTGTGTAGGTAGTTAAGTGGGAGTGGATCTTTGAGATGGATGTGGTTGAGGTTGTGGTTTTGATGGAGGTGGATGGTATTGAGGTTGGAACTAAGGGTATTGAAGAAAATATGGTTTATATTATGGATGTATTCCATAAGACCCTTTCCAACCTTTTTTCCAATATTGATTTTGAGGATGGTGTGGCCAAGGTTGCCAAGATAATGAAATATTCCAATTATTTTGGGAGTATTGAGTATACGCTTGAAATTTTTGGGAAGGATATCACACCATACCTAATTGAAGGGCTTTCCAAAGTCTCCTTGGAGCCACATATTTAGGTGTTTGATTTTCTTCATTATCTTCTTGGTAAACTGCTCTCAATGGTAATGATGGACAATCTCTTGTAGTATGTGATTCTGCACAAATGACACAAATTTAAACATTCTCTTTTTTCATTCTTAATATATCTATTTGTTCATTTAGATTGATAAGAATTTTTGTTTTAAAGTTATCTAGCAAATTACCAAGTTCAGCTTGACTTACTGGTTGTTGAGTCCCAAACCTGCATCTTCCCTATATACCTTTTCAGCCTTCTTTTCCATTTATTTGATCCACCAAGTTGTCAAATCATTGCATATTAGTCTAAAAAGAGCTTATGAAATGGTTTCCTAACTATGTTTATGACTGCTGTTTGATTTAGATTTTTGTTCAATCAGCTGCGGAAACTTGTCACTTTCCACAGCCAGCTCAAGTTTTCGCAGCCATTTTGTTAAAGACTATGTTACAGGTGTCCAATGGAGAATCCGGCCACATGGGCAAGCTGCAAATAACATGTACATGGAGCGTTTCCCCTCAGTTTAGTCGAATCACTCAAAAAAAACCATGGTCAAAGACGGTCAAAGGAGGGGTCAAACCAAGAGTTTTGCAGTGGCACGGCTCTGTTTTGCCCACATGAAGTTTTGCGTGGCAAGATCCTCAATTTCCGGAGGTGTGCCAACACCTGTGGATCAATCTGTGAACTGAATCGAGCAGCCACCACTCCATGGATTTACCTGTCATAATTACCATACCGCTAGATCTCAGGCCGTGGAGATTTACGTGTCTTTTTGGCAGCGTAGGATCTAGGAATTAGTTATAGCATTTTCACTTATAAATAACGCATTAGTATACGCTTGACAGTTAGCTTTTCCATATGTAATCTTGACTGTCTTTTACGAGCCACTATACTGTGCTCTATTTCTATGTTTTTACTGCACTTTAATATATGAGAAGACAACATTCTTAAGTTCCATTTGTGACTGAGTATTGATTGGCTGAGGCTGCAGAGGGCCCCTGTACACCAAAGCCATGTATCTACTGTATAATTTCTCACCTTCTTTCATTATGTTACTGCTTTTATAATTAGTTGCTTGTGTATATATTTCCTGATGTTTATAATTAACTACTATTTATCTTTTCTTTTATGCTTTCTCATGGTTGCTAGCTGATCAGTCTTTGTCTTTCAGGTTCTTGTAGGCAGCCCGGGCAAATTACATAGTTTTAATGACTACTGACATGAGATCACTTGTCCTTTCTGCTGATTCATTTACTGAGTTTTAATTCCGGCATTGTCATTTCTTTCAGTTTTGCTTTGCTTATTTACTTTTCTGCCACTTAGATATCATATTACTCATCTATTTATGATTTCGTTTCTATAGCCAAGCGACTCAATTAGTAAGGAATCAGAATATTATTTGATGTAGTATGATTTAGTTTGATTTCTTGCAAGTTAGTGATTAAATTACTTATGTCATTTTCAAGAATTGAATATGAATGAGTAGTTAAATCTTAGTTCCTTTTATGCAATTTGATTTCCTGCAATTTAGATATCATATTACTCAGCTTGTTTATGATTACTTCCTATAGCCGGAGCGCGTCGAAAGGTGAAGGGTCAGAATGTGGGTTGAAGTAGTTTGATTTAGTTTGCTTTGCTTTCAATCTTTGAGTTGCTTTGAGTTCAGTTTTTATTTTCTTTTCATACAGCAGTAAGGATACTGGGCCATTGTCACTAGTTCATTGTATTGGTACATTTATTTCCTTTTGAGAATTGATTTCATCACAGTCAGTTTGAAACCTTCTTTTTGAAGAACTTTAAAGTTTGGAAAATCATTGTAGAAATCACCATTACCATCCATACTTGAATCATTGTAGAAATCACCATTACCATCCATACTTGACTTTCAATTTCACCATCTCACACTAGGGAATCCACAGAAGATAAACCCAAAAACAAACCAAAAACTTAAAAACGACAAAGAACTAAGAAATCGGTTATCTTGCATATACAGTGCACTTCACTTCAGTAGTTTACGACTCCCGGATTGACATTTTAAATAGAAATTTAGGACACACTAAATTGACCAAACATTTTGGCGTCGTTGCCGGGGAAGTGAAACTAGGTAGCCAATTTCTTAGAAAAAACAACAAGAAAATTTCAAGGAAGGAAAAATTGATAACTTCTCAAAGTATGCTCTCCTCTTGCACTTAGTGTGAACTGGAGGATCAGAAAAGAGAGAGTTATTGGTTTAATAATTTCTTGAGTATGCTCTCTTCTTGCACCCAGAGTGACCTGGAAGATCAGAAAGAGAATTGTTAGCCCGACTTGAAGAAAAATAAAAAATGACATGCATAGAGCAAGAGATTCTAGGGGAAGGTTTTTAGCTAGGTCCAAGAGTTCGATTTTTACAACTCCATCTACTTCAAGGAATAGATAAGAGACACCTCCATCATCTCCAACTCACACTCCTAGCCTTAGGATTCCTGGAATTCAAGAGGCAGTAGTTGAATTAGGAGACTCTCCCACACCATCCATCGAATCTGAATTAGGAAAAGATCCTTTCTTTCCTTCTACAGGGAGACACATTGAAGTTGAAGAAGTAGAATCACCTGAAGAAGAAGAGGGAGAAATTCCTCCTCGTTCGCCATTAGTAGAGGAACCAGAGGACTCTGAAGTCTCTAAGGAAACTATCATGACAGAAGAAGTAGTAAACGGATTCGGTAGAGGTAGAGGTAGAGGAGGAGGAGGAGGAAACAATGGAGGAGGTAGAGGTAACAATGGGGGAAATAGGGATGGAGATAACTCATTCAGATTTCCTATAGTCGATGAGGATTCTCGAGCAACAATGAAAAACATTTCACCATCTGTCCTCCCAAACTTTCATTGGTTAAGAAATGAGGATCCTGAAACATTTCTATTTGAGTTTGAAGTCGTGTGTCGAACTTATAATTATCTGGAAGACTCTCAAAAACTCAAATTGTTTCCTTCAACATTGAAAGGAGCTGCTTTGAAATGGTTCATGGGATTAGTCACTCAATCCATTAGAACTTGGAATGATATGAAACAAACATTTTTGGATAGATACCTGGACTATTGTATGCCCACCAATCACAAGGATGAGGTATTCAAAATGGTGCAAAGAGAAGATGAAAACTTAGAAGATTTACTTGAAAGATTTCAATACAACCTGAAAAGAGCAAAGATGAATAATTTAGATGAGGAAACCTTGAAAGCCCTTCTATTAAAAGCCATTAGAGATGAATGGATAGATATTTTGAACATGATGGGAAAAGGAGATATATCTCAACTTCCACTTCATGATATAGCAGAGCTATGTGTCCATCTCTCAAGGGGAAAATCTAAAACTGGAAAAGGGCCTAGAGATCCTTCTCTCATTAGAGCAAACAAATCTGCAACTGGATCAGTAAGTAGGGCTGAGATTGGCAACATGCTTGATGAATTCAAAACTGATATCTTAGGGAGTCTTAGTGAGCAACTAGACACCCTTAAAATAAAAAACAAGCAGAAAGCAGAAGCTAAAGCTTTGGCCATATTTTGCCCAAAATGTAGAAAGAAACATGCTCTAAGGGAATGTCCCTTGGATGCAAAAGTTGTAGAAACATGTGTGATTTGTTCAGAAAACCATGAGACCAAGGATTGTCCTTCAATTCCTGGGCTCAAAGCTATCTTTCAAGAAGATCCAAATACAATTGAGTCTCTCTGTTTTGTTGCAAGGAGACCTTGGCAGGGGCAACAAAATCAAGGGTTTAACAACTCTATGAACTTTCAACCCCCACCAAATTGGAATCCTTGGCAACAACCTTGGTCCCAACCTCAAAATCCTTTTCAATCATGGGTACAAGGTATGCAAAATCCTTATGGGAGATTTGCTCAATTTTATCAATATCCTCCATTTTTTCAAAATCAACAAGCTCCACAACTTCCAAATCAAAATCCACAACTATCATTGCCATTTCCACAACAACAACAACCTTCTCAACATAATCCAAATTCTCAACTCTTACTTCCATTCCAACAGAAGACAAATCAACTACCTTCCCAGCCATTGCCGAACCCCAACAATAAAAACCCTCAAAATGCTTACATGGTATAAGGACAACAATTTCCTACCTATATGATTGTTCCTCTCAATGATGTACAACTCAGATCTGGTAGAGTTTTAGATAAGCCTTTTATAGTTGCTCAAAAGCAAAGAATTTCTGAGGAAGATTCTCTTGAAGCCAATAAAGGTTCTGAAGCATCTCTTCAAAACCCAAGCACTCAAAAAGAAAAATAGAAAGAGTCAACCCGCACAACTCATATAGTTGAGCAACCTGCATCTTCATCCACACCTCCTTTTCCTGAAAGATTATAAATTGACAAAGGGGTGGAAAAACAAATCTTGTTGCCTGACTATGATTTTCTAGATGAATTAAAGAATGTCTATATCAAGATTCCCTTGTTACACGCCATTAGAGAGATTCCTATTCTAGCAAAAACAATAAAGGATTTGAGTCTTAAAAGACCAGGAAGGAAACCGAGAGATACAAGAAGAATCTACCTGGTAGGAAAAATTGCAGATATCATGATGGGAAAAATTACTATGAAGAATTATGTAGATCCTGGTAGTCCAATTGTCAAAACACATATTAATGGGGTAGAAATACCAAACACTTTGATTGATTTAGGGGCTGCTATCAACATTATGAGTAGACAGACTATGGAACATCTAAAACTTCCTAATCTTCTTTTTACACCTACTTTACTGCAGCTTGCAGATCGATCAATTATCAAACCAGATGGTGTATTAGAAGACATTTCGGTCTCCTTAGACTCTTGGGAATATCCAGTAGATTTTATGATTTTAACTCCCAAGAGTAATTTAGGAGGACACCCTCTTATCTTAGGAAGACCTTGGCTAGCCACAGCTGATGCTTTTATCAGTTGTAGGTCTCGGGATATGTATATTTTTTATGGTAATTCGACAAAGAAATTCAATTTGTATCCTCCAGCAAAAGAAATTACAGAAATAGGAGATAATGAGTGGGTTGATGATGAGGATACTATACAACCTGTCTTTACCATTTCTGAAATCGGTGAAGATAGTCAAATTCTGAACACATTAGAAAACTTTGAAACATCTTCAGAATATGACCACACACAATTTCAGTTAGATTCTGACATTGAGTATCTATCATCTAGACAAATGTCTCTTTTCTCTATGGAAGAGTTTGGTAGTTCCGCCATTGAGATCTTTCCAGGTAAAACATTGAATATCAACAAAAACTTGGAAAAATCACAACAGGGAGAGCTAACCAAAATCTTGCAAAAACATTCTACTACATTTGCATGGGAGTATACCGATATGAAAGGTATTGATCCTAAGACTTGCATTCATCACATCGATATCGAGGAAAACAGTAGACCAATCAGACAACCTCAGAGAAGGATGAATCCAAACCTTAGGGAGATAGTGAAAGAAGAGCTCCAAAAACTACTCAATGTAAACTTCATTATCCAATTTCATATAGCCGATGGGTTTTTCCTTTGGTTATAGTACCTAAAAAGAATGGTAAATGGAGGGTATGCATTGATTACAGGGAATTGAACAAAGCAACTTTGAAGGATCACTTTCCTTTACCCTTTATCGATCAGGTATTAGATACTTTAGCAGGCAAAAAGTATTTTTCATTTTTGGATGGTTTTAGTGGCTATAATCAGATTCAGGTAGCACCTGAAGATCAAGATAAGACCACATTTACTTGTCCATGGGGAACTTTTGCTTACCGAGTACTTCCTTTTGGATTATGTAATGCACCCGCAACATTTCAAAGGGCAGTACTAGGAATCTTTTTTTATCTAATCCATGATTGTGTAGAGGTTTATATGGATGATTTTACAGTTTATGGTAATTCATTTGAAGAGGCATTAGAGAATTTGGAAAAAGTCCTTATAAGGTGTAAAGAAACAAACCTTTCATTGAGTCATGAAAAATGCTTTATGATGTTTACTGAAGGTAAATTTTTGGGACATCATATTTCGGGGGATGGGATTAAAGTTGATAGATCAAAAGTTGAAGTCATCTCCAAGTTGCCTATTCCAAATTGTCAGAAAGATGTTAGAAGTTTTCTTGGATTTACTGGATACTATAGAAGATTTATCGAAAACTTCACCAAAATAGCATCTCCACTCTTCAAATTACTTACAAAAGATGGTGAATTCAAATGGGATCCTGATTGTCAATCTGCATTTGAAACTTTGAAAACAAGAATATCTGAAGCACCCATTTTGAGAGGGCCAAATTGGAAACTTCCTTTCCATATTTCTACAGATGCTTCAGATACAGCTCTAGGAGTTGTGTTGGGTCAAAAGGATTTAGTTCCTTATGCCATTTACTACACAAGTAAAAATTTGACTCCCACTGAGTTAAACTATACTGTGACTGAAAAAGAGTTCTTAGTTGTTGTTCATGCAATCAATAAGTTTAGACATTATATAACAGGCTATGAAACTTTTGTCCATACTGATCATTCTGCAATTAGATATCTAATGAACAAACCTGTTACTAATGGCAGAGTTACAATATGGCTCTTACTTTTACAAGAATTCAATATTACTGTGTTGGATAGACCAGGGAAACAAAATACAGTAGCTGATTTCTTGTCTAGAATCCAAAATACTAACGAAGATTCTCCTGTAGAGGATAAGTTTCCAGATGAATATTTATTTGCAGTAACTACTAAGACTCCTTGGTATGCAGATATTGTTAACTATTTGGTTATAGGGAAGCTACCTCCACATTTATTTCCTAGTGAAAAAAGAAGAATTATTCAGGAGAGTTCGAATTATTCATGGATTTCTAACGAATTGTTTAAAACAGGGCTAGATTGTGTGATCAAAAGATGTGTTCAGGAAAATGAAATGCCTGACATCCTGAAGGCATGTCATGATGAACCATGCGGTGGACACTTTGCTGACAAAAGGAGGGCCTATAAAATCCTTTCTTTAGGATATTATTGGCCATCCCTCTTCAAAGATACAAAACAATATGTCAGAAGGTGTGACAGCTGCCAAAGAGTTGGGAGACCGACTCTATCAAATGAAATTCCATTACAACCACAGGTACTCATCGAACCCTTTGAAAAATGGGCTTTAGATTTCATTGGACCCATTAATCCACCATCTAAACAGAAGAAGTATATATTGGTATGCACTGATTATGTCACTAAATGGGTAGAAGCCAAAGCATTGCCTTCTGCCACTGAAAATTTAGTTGTTCATTTTCTTTATGAGGATATTTTTACTCATTTTGGTGCCCTAAGAGAAATTGTGACAGACCAGGGAAGTCAATTTACATCTAACTTGATGGAGAAGCTGATGGAAGAATACAAAATCAAGCACAGAAAATCTACTCCTTACCATCCGCAAGCAAATGGCCAACTGGAGTCTACAAACAAAGTTCTTGAGAGCATCATCACCAAAACTGTCCATCTACACATAAGAGATTGGGCAAAGAGGCTTCCTGAAGCCTTGTGGGCCTACCGAACTACATGGAGGAATACAACAGGACATTCTCCCTATGAACTTGTTTATGGGAAAGAAGTCCTGCTCCCCATTGAATTTCAAGTCAAGACTTTCAAGATGGCAGTTCAGTTGGGGATGAATCTATCAGAAGCCCAAAAGCACAGAATGGAGCATCTGAATGAGCTAGATGAGATCAGACAAGAAGCAATTCTAAGAACTGATCTAGTTCAACAACAAAGAGCTAAGTGGCATGACAGATAAATCAAAGAGAAAAAGTTTCAAGAGGGAGATTGGGCACTAATGTTTGATTCCAAGTTTAAAGACTTCAAAGGTAAATTTCAGACTCATTGGCTTGGGCCATATGAGATTGACAAAGTCTTTAGCAATGGAGCGGTAAGAATCAAGACCATTGATGAATTTCAAACTCCTCTCATTGTGAATGGCCTCCGATTGAAAATTTATCATAAGCCACTCTCAAAAGAGGAATTTGTCAAAATGTTTCAAGAGAATTCTGCAATAAGGCTGGTGAAGAAGAATCCTTCTTCCCCACCAGCCTAGCCTTTGTTTCTTTCAGTTAAAAAAATATATATATATATATATATATATATATATATATATAGATATATATATATATATATTGTATAAGACTGAAAACCAATCACAGATTGGCGGTCCTATACAGAAAATGTAGAGTGAAAATCAGGGACACCTGACACTCTACATTTTCCAAAAAAAAAAATCTCTTCTCTCCTTCTTTTTCCATCTTCACTCCACCTCATTTGCCATTCCACTGCATCTCCATATCATTTTCATTTCACTTCACTTCGCTTCATTTCACTCCATTTCACTCATTTCATTTCATTTCATCAATAAAAGTCCCTTTCAGGGTTATTTTCACTCAGTTAGTTATTATCCAACCATCTTTGTTCAGCTAAGAGGGTGTTGTGTCAGTTTCCGTAGCTGGTAGCAGTTTCCGCAGCTAGAAGAAGTTTTCGCAGCCAGAAGCAGTTTCCGCAGCCACCACTCTGTTTTTCAAATTCACAGTCAAAATGTTAGTGCAATAATCATGAAAATGCAGGTGTAATTGAGCATATGCTATGAAGACATGGAGCATCTCCAAGACATCAAGGAAGAGCAGTTGGTTAAAAGCTATGAGCAAGAAATGACAAGGTTTCCAAAGGTATGAGCAAATTTTTTTAATCAAATAGCAATTAAAGTCATGATTATGCATAGTTATCAAACCATAAAAGCTCTACTATGTGCAATGATCGTTAGGATAGCTCCATTACCCACTACCATTCCACGATATTATTCCGCACACCATGCATTCATTTCTTAACGGTCTCATGATTGATTTTCGGGTTTAAACTCATAGTCGACTGCACTTTCATTCACCACCTGTAATCATGAGATGTGACCTATCCCATTACGGCTCCTCTCCACTGCATTTTCCGCAGCCATCCATTAAAACGTGTAACATTTTGTACGCAATTGTTAATTCAAAATCTCGACTTCACTCCATTCACTTACCATTCTATTAAAACCATCTTCTTCACATATATCCGCATTTCATCTTGTGAACTTATTGCGGCTGCTCATCCTCTGTTCCGCCTGTAATCCCGAAGCAATCTCGTTACCTATTATCCATCTACCGATTGCAACCATTGTATTTTGCTATAAACCCTTCAACAGAGCCACCTTCCCTCTGCTAAACCCTCACACGCAATTGAGTTTTCAGTTGAAATTCAAAACAGAGGAAGGAATGGGAAGATTACTAAGAGCAGAACCAGAAGGACCGAGAAGGTTACCCTCAAGAAAAAGTTTTGCTTAAGAAAGCCAAATGGTTACGCTTCATCCAAAAGTTTAAGGGCTATAATAAAGAGGTAACCAAAGCTTTTGCATGGTCTTTCGATGGCCAAATGGTGGAGATTGGAGACTTGAAGCTCACGGTGACTGAAACAACAGTAGCAGCTGCCACAGGCTTACCCCAGGAAGGTGAGCGATGGTTTAAGAACAAAAGCGTGGACGAACAGGCATGGAGAATTATGCTAAGAAACCCAGGTATGGACACCACTGTGTTTACAAAAGGAATTCTTGTTCATGCATTGAAAGAAGAATGGGCAAGTCTACTGTTAGTTATCCAAAAATTTATCACTTGCGAAGGACGCTTTGGTTCAATGTACATGTACCATGCTAGACTTTTGATGAATTTCTTAGAGAGTCAAACTCTTAATTTGCCTTATTTCTTACTGTTGAGTTTGAAAAAGATGAGTATCACAGTCCAAAAACACATAGGAAATATAGAACCTCATCTATATCATCATGGACTTGTAAAGATTCTCATTGAGGACCAACTGAAGAAAAACAAAGATACCTGGGAACAATTCTTGATAAGAAACTACTTTCAAGAGCCATCTGAGGCATCTGAAAGTAGTACACCAAAGACACCAAGAAAGAGTAGGAGAAAAGAAAAGAATACCATAGTCCAAGACTCTCCTACTACAGAAACTCAAGAAGTTGGTCAAAAAGAAAAAGAGAACAGAACTAAAGACAAGAAACAGAGAAAATTGAAAGGCAAAAGAAACATACAAGAAGTCTACCAATCACCTGAGCCATCTATAGAGGAAGATTATCAAACACTGTCGGAGAGATTAGTGCATCTTCAAGAACAGGCTGCTATAGCAAAGAAAAAGGAAAAAGGGAAACAGAGCATACAAGAAGGGAGTACTAGTCCACCATATTTAAGGAGAAGCACCAGGATTAGAGGAAAGGGGAGTAAAACACAAGTAAAACAGCCCCACTTCATTGACTTGGGTGGGGAAACACCCGAGAAACCTCCAGCTGGCCGTAGTCCACCTCGTCCTCAGCCAAGTATTGAAACTAGTCCTCCACATGTTGATGAAAGCCCTTCTTGGCCAGAGCTAGAAAGCAATCCTCCTCTTCCACAAGATTTTGAACTCAGTCCAAGAAAGACACCTGAAATAGATCCTAGTCAACAGGAGGTATATGACTACCTTGAATCTTTAGAAAAAACAGCTGCAGGTCCGAGTACCACTCTGCCCTACATGACACCAGATGCACAAATTCAATCCTTAAAGCAAGAGGTATTTGAATTAGAGGTTATAAACAGGCATATCAACCAAGAAAATGAAGCACTTAAGGAGCAGAGCAAAGTAGATAAAATTATTCATGATAACACTATGCTTCATTTGGGACTATGGCAAAAGGAAAACAAGAAACTAAAGAAAAAGTGCAGAAAGTTGAGCAGAGAATTGATCAATCTCAAATTCAGATGTCTAATAAGGAAACCCAGGATGGTGGTAGCACCAAAGAAGAAGAAAAGAAGGCTAGATGTCCTAGCAGAGGCTTCAGAACATATGGATTAGAGGGGAATGACTAAATTTTGGTTGCATGAGGACATGCAACACCTTCACAGTGGGGGTACGTTGAGTCCCAAACCTGCATTTTCCCTATATACCTTTTCAGCCTTCTTTTCCATTTATTTGATCCACCAAGTTGTCAAATCATTGCATATTAGTCTAAAAAGATCTTATGAAATGGTTTCCTAACTATGTTTATGACTGCTGTTTGATTTAGATTTTTGTTCAATCAGCTGCGAAAACTTGTCACTTTCCGCAGCCAGCTCAAGTTTCCGCAGCCATTTTGTTAAAGACTATGTTACAGGTGTCCAATGGAGAATCCGGCCACATGGGCAAGCTGCAAATGACATGTACATGGAGCGTGTCCCCTCAGTTCAGTCAAATTACTCAAAAACAGCCATGGTCAAAGACAGTCAAAGGAGGGGTCAAACCAAGAGTTTTGCGGTGGCACGGCTCTGTTTTGCCCACGTGAAGTTTTGCGTGGCAAGATCCTCAATTTCTGGAGGTGTGCCAACACTTGTGGATCAATCCGTGAACTGAATCGAGCAGCCACCACTCCATGGATTTACCTGTCATAATTACCATACCACTAGATCTCAGGCCATGGAGATTTACGTGTCTGTTTGGCAGCGTAGAATCTAGGAATTAGTTATAGTATTTCCACTTATAAATAACGCGTTAGTATACGCTTGACAGTTAGCTTTTCCATATGTAATCTTGACTGTGTTTTACGAGCCACTGTACCGTGCTCTATTTCTATGTTTTTACTGCACTTTAATATATGAGAAGACAACATTCTTGAGTTCCATTTGTGACTGAGTATTGATTGGCTGAGGTTGCAGAGGGCCCCTGTACACCAAAGCCCTGTATCTACTGTATAATTTCTCGCCTTCTTTCATTATGTTACTGCTTTTATAATTAGTTGCTTGTGTATATATTTCATGATGTTTATAATTAACTACTATTTATCTTTTCTTTTATGCTTTCCCATGGTTGCTAGCTGATCAGTCTTTGTCTTTCAGGTTCTTGTAGGTAGCCCAGGAAAATTACATAGTTTTAATGACTACTGACATGAGATCATCTTGTCCTTTCTGTTGATTCATTTACTGAGTTTTAATTCCAACATTGTCATTTCTTTCAGTTTTGCTTTGCTTATTTACTTTTCTGCCACTTAGATATCATATTACTCATCTGTTTATGATTTCGTTTCTATAGCCAAGCGACTCAATTAGTAAGGAATCAGAATATTATTTGATGTAGTATGATTTAGTTTGCTTTCTTGCAAGTTAGATTAAATTACTTATGTCATTTTAAAGAATTGAAATATGAATGAGTAGTTAAATCTTAGTTTCCTTTTATGCAATTTGATTTCTTGCAATTTAGATATCATATTGCTCAGCTTTTTTATGATTACTTCCTATAGCCGGAGCGAGTCGAAAGGTGAAGGGTCAGAATGTGGGTTGAAGTAGTGTGATTTAGTTTTCTTTGCTTTCAATCTTTGAGTTGCTTTGAGTTCAGTTTTTATTTTCTTTTCATATAGCAGTAAGGATATTGGGCCATTGTCACTAGTTCACTGTATTGGTACATTTATTTCCTTTTGAGAATTGATTTCATCACAGTCAGTTTGAAACCTTCTTTTTGAAGAACTTTAAAGTTTGGAAAATCATTGTAGAAATCACCATTACCATCCATACTTGAATCATTGTAGAAATCACCATTACCATCCATACTTGACTTTCAATTTCGCCATCTCACACTAGGGAATCCATAGAAGATAAACCCAAAAACAAACCAAAAACTTAAAAACGACAAAGAAATAAGAAATCGGTTATCTTGCATATACAATGCACTTCACTTCAGCAGTTTACAACTCCCGGATTGGGATTTTAAATAGCAATTTAGAACACACTAAATTGACCAAACACCGATCTCAATGTTGATTTACTTACTCTTGTCCTTTATTTTGATGTAAGCTTACATATTTCACAAACTTCTTCAAATGACAATTGGGATACATCCCCTTTACCCGTTATATAAAGGATATCAATCCACTCATCTCTGAATGTTGTAAGAAAGAGGGCTTTTCATGTGTCAAATCCTAAATTATGTAATTTTTCCCTCTTAACATTATACATAAATCTCTATATCAGATCCCAAAGGATATCATCTTTTTGATCCATTCTAAAAATTTCCTCTTTAAGATCATGATATATACAATAACCTTTATATTTTTCTAGAAATATCCTTTGCATATCATTCCATGATCTTATTGAATTAGTCCCTAAACTCATGAACCATTTAAGAGCTTTATATTTAAATATTTCCGGAAACAATCCCAATTTTTGAGTGTTTAATAAGTAACCATAAGATCTAAAAAGTATTTCAAGTTCAAAAAAAAAAAATGAGTATTATGGTATCATACCATGGAAGTGGGAAAGTACAGATGGAGGGATGTTCTTCATATGAACGTTTGTATCAATACATTGAATGGGAAATCAAAAAGAATCTTCCTCATTGTCATTATCTCCATCCATTTCTTCTACCTTCTATGCCACCTCTTCCATTTCTACCTGCAAAATTGGATGGTGATGTGGTTCTTATTGCACCACCTGATTTAGTGGGGGGGTGGGTAGGTGAAATATCTATTTTTGTATTTTTTTCTAAAAAATAAGAAAGGAATATTAATGTTGTTTTATGTTTTTTTTTTGCAGAAAATATGAATGCAAAAAATAAGTAAGGAATTAGACAAAGAACAAGAGAGTGCTTACTTTGACACCCTCCACGACAACAGTGCCAAGAAGGTGATGGTTCTCAGTATAACAACATGATTATTGTAACCCAAAGAGCCTCCTTTAATTATCAACCTCTGGTTTGTATAAACTTAAGAGGGGTTGGCACTGTATGTGCAGTATACACCTTCCTTTTCTTAGTATGACTCCCTTTTATGCAGGTGAAAGGAGGCAATGAAACACTCAAGTGAGCAGTGAATTAGTGAAGTCGTCAGTCCTAAGATTGCATAAGGTAAATAGCAATAAGAAAACCTAATCTATATTTCTAGAAAGGAAATGGAAGTAAAGGAAATATATTATACTTTTTTAAAAAGGAAAATCCTAGGAAAGAAATCACACTTTGTTGAAAGTAAATTGCATGAATGGAAATCTAGACTAGTTGCAGAAGTCAACATTTAAGAAGCAAGCAATGCAGAAGCTAAATGGAGACCTAACCAAGCCTCAGATCAACCAAAGTGGTCTCAAAGATATCATAGTCTATTCTAAGACATAAATATACTTCTACCATGAATTTAGAGTGAATCTGTGAAAGGTAAGAGCTCAGAAAGAGATTGTTATATGGAACTCTATTTTACTACGCGAAAATTCCAGCAAGCTTGTTTGTTGAGTTAACTTGCCAAATTTCTAAGTTAATCAAGTGAAAATGTTGTGGAGTCAATTTTTTTAATTAATTTGAATGTTTTTAGACTTAAATACAAGTGGAATCAACTCAAAATAGCTTCATTCAGATGTGCTAAAATTCAGCACAAATTTATTACTAAAACCAGAAATTTCATAATAGTGAACTAATTAGTTAACCTACCAAATGCCTAAGTCAATCAAGTGAAAATATTGCAGGGTAAATTTTTTTATTAAGTTGATTATTTTCAAACTTAAATCAAAGTGGAATCAACTCAAAAGGGTGTCATTAACACGTGCTAAAATTTAGTAAAAATTTACTACTAAAATCGGAAATTTCATAACAATGAACTAGTAAGCTAATCTAAGTAATCCAATGATGAAAATGATTTTAATAAGTTACTATAATGATTCATCACACTATTGACTATCTAAATAACATGAAAAAAAAACTCATTTCAATAATTTACTCAATCTTACCTACATTAAATGAAGCATAAACACTAAGTGCATAAATGGGAAATCCAGATAAACAAGAAATTGTTGAAAACAAGATGAAAGAAATGGTACAGCAGGACTTTGAGGCTCCTAGGATGGCCTAGCCCAAGGATACTCAGAGTCCTATGAATGGAACCAAGCCTTAGAAGCTAAAAATGAAACTATCTTTCATTATTAGAAACAAGTCAAGTACATCATTGTTGGGAATGAAAGTAAAATTGTTGAATAACAAGTGTTCTTCTCAAAAATACTGAAAATTCCTCTCTCCTAAAGGCTAATTCGATTTGGTACTTATACAAATTGATGGGGAATTACACTCCCTAAAAGGGGGGCTTCTTTCCCCCCCAAAATCCCTCAAAAAGTGGATCTAGTCCCTAGCAGTAGGAATCTTCATTAAATGTTAAGTTATGGCTTCTCTTGTAGTAGGGAACACATCCAAGGATTTTATCAATCAATGGGTATTTATAATCTATTCAATAATTCCATAATATCTTATTCATTCATAATCCAATCCCAGTCCATCTTGCAATAGAGAGAAAGTCCATAAATTCTCTCATTTTGTAGATCTTTAGAATCTACCCAACATTCTCACAATATTCTACAAAATAAATTATATTAGGCACATAATAAGCAAGGATAAATCGAATTCCTAAAGACCCATGAAGACTATGAATTAACACTATAATGTGCAATTAAGGGGGTTGAATAAATATTTTAAGTGCCTAGGAATGACCAAATGGGCCTTATAAAATATCCAATTGTGGGCCCATCACAAGCCATCAAGGATGTTCCCATTTATAATAAATTCATCAAAGAAGAATTTCTTAGAAATCCTAGAAGGAAGAGAAGGGATGCCCCTACCATCAATGTTATTGTGCAACTAACTGACCTAATGCTTTGGCAAGTAATCATCCCTAAGTATTTTGATCCTGGAAGTCCAGTGGTAGATGTGCATATAAACAATATTGCAATTTCAAAAAATCTCATTGATCTAGGAGCTGAAATTAATGTCATGACCACGAAAACTATGTTTACTCTTAACCTCCAAGAGTCCTTAAGAAATACCACTATTGTGCTACATCTTGCTAACAAATCCACAATAGAGCCAAAAGGCATAATTGAAGATGTAATGGTCTCCATAGAATCCTGGGAATATCCCACAGACTTCCTTGTCCTCTAGCCTAAAACCAAGTTCAATGGTTATCTATTCATTCTAGGGAGACCTTGGTTAGCTATTGTTGATGAATATATCAATTGTAGGGTTGGAAACATGACAATTACTAATGGACGGTCCCAAAAAAAACTTGTACTATATCCCCCAACTCAACTTCTCATTGAATTTTATTTTCCTACATGGGTAGAAGAAGAAGAAGAGGATTTTGATCGCTCATCACCCTATCATATATGTACCATAGAAATAACCCTCATTAGTAAGTAGGCTGATGAAGATGACTTAATTAACATTTTTTTACAAAATCACTGTCCTATTGCTATGAACATTGATGGGATGAAAGAGGAGTTATCCCTATGACAACCTAGTTGTTCTAAAGATAGTCTATGTGTGAAATTATTGGTTGTTGATTCCAATCATAACAACATAAAAATGGTGGAATTAGCCCCTCCACAATGTTAAAAATTAGCTCCCCATTTTCAATTGATCATGAGGATCAATTTCTCATTAAATTGAGGCAACTCATTGGTGCATTTGTATGGGATTACAAAGTATGAAGGGTATGCATCCATCTATATGCATTAATCACACATACATACAAAAATATCAATAAGCCCACTCACCACCATCAAACGCGAACAAATCTTACTTTAACAGACATTGTTAACAAAGAATTGCATAAACTACTTGATGCAAGATTCATCAATCCAATTTCAAATAGTTAATGTGTATCTCTTTTGGTTATTGTTCCCAAAAATAATGGCAAATAGATAATTTGTGTAGATTGCAGGGAACTTAATAAATCCACAAGGAAAGATCATTTTCCCTTTTCCTTCATTGGCGAGGGCCTTGATGAGCTTACTGGGAAAATGTTCCTTTCTTTCTTGGATGGGTTTATTGGATAAAATCAGATCAAAATTAGTCTTGAAAATCATGATAAGACCACTTTCACTTGTCCTTGGGGGAATTTTTCTTATAAGGTCCTCCTATTTAGTTTATCTAATTCTCCTACCACTTTCTGAAGGGTTGTGCTTAGCATATTTTATGATCTTGTACATGATTTAGTAGAAATTTATTTGGATAACTTCACACCCTATGGGAATGACTTCTAAGAAGCTCTCTTTAATCTTAGCAAGGTCTTGCAAAGATGTGTGGATATGAACCTCTCCTTAAGTCATGAAAAAATCTTGTTCCTAATGAATGAGGGAGTTGTCCTAGGCCATTTCCTTTCCTCAAAAGGGATTCAAGTGGATCCTAGTAAGGTGGCAACCATCAAACACATTAATCTACCTTAAAAACAAAGATATGTCAGGAGTTTCTTAGGCCTTACAAGGTACTATAGGAGGTTTATAAAGGATTTCAATAAAATTGCCTTTCCTTTCTTTTTGTTGTTGACCAAAGATGTTATTTTTTGTTAGATAGATCCATGCCAAGAAGCATTTGAGAGCATAAATGAAAATTTAATGATAACACCTATTCTTAGATATCCTAATTGAACCTTTCCCTTTCACATTCACATAGATGCATACAATAGGGAAAATGGAACAGATTTAGGTCAACTCAAGGGTAAAATTCCTTATGCAATCTACCTCATTCGTAATAATTCGTCGAAGGTTGAATTGAATTACACTGTGTCTGAAAAAGAATTCATCATTGTTGTACACTATTTGAATTAGTTTAGACATTATATTATTGGTTACCAGTTTTTTATACATATTGACCATACAGCGATTAAATATTTGATGAACATACTAGATGTAAATGCTAGGATAATCAAGTGGATATTTATTTTACAATAGTTTGGCTTGATCATTGTTGAAAAAACAGGGAAAGAAAATGTCGTTATAGATTTATTTTCAAGGTTAACCTTTTTTACAGATGAAGGGATGGTTGATGATAAACTCCCAAATGAGCATATTTTTTTCCATCTCACTTCTCTCTCCATGGTTTGTCGACAATTCCAACTATCTAGCCATTGGCCAACTCCCTCCTCACTTGTCTTCAAGGGAGAAATGCAAGATCATTAGACAAAGTGCCTCCTATACTTTGATTGAAGGAATCGTCTTCAAGTTGGGACCTGATCAAGCTTTAATGAGGTGTGTGATGGAGGATGAAGTCTATGATATTCTCTGAGATTTTCATGATGGATATTGTGGAAGTCATTTTGTTACAAGAAGGACAACCTACAAGATCCTACAAGCAGGGTACATTTGGCCAACTCTTCATAAAGATTCCCAAATATGAACTGCATAATGTGGTGAGTGCCAGATAATTGGGAAGCCTACAAGAAAGGATGAAATTCCACTTCAACCTCAAGCGTATTTTGAGTCATTTGTGAAATGGGGCATGGAGTTCATTGGTACTATTGATACAAAATCCAAACAAAAAAGGTACATCATTGTGTGCAATGATTACTTAATCAAATGGGCTAAAATAAAAGCAGTAAAAGTAGATACCGAGAAAGAGGTAGTTGATTTCTTAAGAGATAATATTTTCTACAAGTTTGGATTTCCAAGAGAGTTAATGACAGATCAAGGGACCCAGTTTACTTCCAAACTGATTAATGGAATAGTAAAGCAACATCAAATTCGTCATTGGAAATCCATTCCCTTCTATCTCCAAGAAAATAGGTAGGGATAGGTCATTAACGGACTCTTAGAGAACACTCTTACTAAGGAAATTAGTGGTAGCAAGAAGGACTAGGTAGAAAGTCTTGTTGATGTTAGGATATTCCGACACATAGGAAATTGTTAAGTTCAACTTGGTCTAGTATAGAGTTAGGTAAAGTGTGTTTCTTTACCTTGTACATTTTGTAACTTACAATCCGACGGTCACGATATGTAGTGATCCGACGGTTCATTCTCTCCTCGGTATTACCGACACTTGATCCGTGGCTTAACACCTGATTGGTCCATGAATTCTATTTAAAGCGCATGGAGGGTCATTTGTAGGGTAATCCGTCCATGAGAGAAGCTTATGTAAATTTTCAATCTTTTATTAATAAATTGCCTGAAGTGGCCGCGTTGGCTCAGGCCGTGGACTGTTTCCCTCTTTGAGGGTTTTAACCACGTCAAAAATATTGGTGTATTGATCTACGATCTGGTTGTGAGTGGTGTCCTTTTGTGTTCTATCTGAGGAACTTACCCTATAAATTCCTATATGGTATCAGAGCTATTTGAGGGCCGCGTCCATTGGTGATCCAAATCTGAAGCCGGTAGAACTGCATCTGACTGTCGTTTCCTAGATCTACTATTTCTGACTGCTTTTGGGCCGAGAGGACTGCTCTTTTGTGTTGGGAGCATCTGTTCCAGTGAGGAACCCCTTTCGTTTCACGTGAAAAGATTTCCGGTAGCCCTAGCTGCGTCATTTTTAAGATCTGGAGGTATACAGTGTTTATTTGCAGTTTACAGTTATTTTCTCTCTGTTTATTTCGGTTTCGGTTTATTTAGCTTTTTTTTATTACCGGATCTATACCTTTCATTTCTGTGTATGCTCTTTTCCCTGCGACTCTGTGCGATCTGGGCAAATCAGAAACAGAAAGGAAGGATTTTTCTCATGCGTATGCTCTTTTCCCTGCGCCTTAGTGTGATCTCGAAAAATCAGAAACATTGAGGAAAATATTTAGTTTCCAGCTAAAGCTAACTTTGAGCCGCAAGGTTCATTTTTGAAAATATTTAGTTTTTCGGCTAAAGCTAACTTCGAGCCGCAAGGTTCGTTTTTTTTGTATGTCCGTGTTGGGTTTTGTGTTTTTTGTTTTGTAGGGAAAAAGAGCTTTCTCAAAGCAAGCACGCAACCCAAAGCATAAACCCCCCCTCTCTCTCTCAAAATTTTTGTATAGCTCACTTGGTGCAAAACTAATTTATGAGAGTAGAGGTCTTGGGTTCAAGTCTCCATTTTTTGGGGGGCGGATTTTTTCATTTCCGCACATTCTCGCACTTCGTCGGCGACTTCATCAATTTTTTTTTCAAAAAGCCATAACTTCTTCATCCGGAAGCCGTTTTCAGAGCCGTTTTTTTTAAACCAGCCTAATTTTTTGAGATCTATCCATTGGAACACTTAGTTTCAGCATATTTAGCTTCAGTTTCCATTGAAATGGAAAGTCAATACCAAGTTACCCTTGACAGCACCAACTACTTCCAATGGTTGTCCTACATTGAGGATTTACTTAGAAGTAAAGGTCTCTACAGAATAGCCTCGGGCCAAGAAAAGAAACCGAAGGATGAAGATAAGGCTACTAAATGGGAAAATAGGCAAGATCAAGCATGTGGATTGATAGGGATGTCTATTTCTCCAGATCTTAGATTCCATATTGCAGAACTTGATACTCCTAATGAAGCAATGAAACAAATCAATAAAGTTTTTGGGATTAAAAATGAACTTAGAGCCCATCAACTTGAAAATGAGTTTCTTACATTGGACCCTAATAACTTTTCTTGCATTGAAGATTTCTTGTCCAAGTTCAAGACCCTTAGATATCTCTTGGAAGGTGTTAAGGTTAAGAAAGAAGATAATAACCTTATCTATTCCATTCTTACTAAATTGGGACCAGCCTACTCTGTGTTTGTTTCCACCTTCCATTCTACAAGAGAAGCCTTCATTTCTCAAGGAACAGACTACAAGTCCCCTTCCTTTGACTCTTTTTGTGATTCTTTAATAAGAGAACAGGAAAAACTCTTACACCTTGGTCTTCTTAATCTTGGAAACTCTTCCAAGAAAGCGTTAGCCGCCCAACAGCAACCAAATTCAAAGAATCCTAAGAAGTCATATCCTAAAAAGAATGGTCCTAAACCAAACAAGGGTCCTAAGCAATCTCAGCCTCAAAATGAAAATCATTTCAACAAAATGATAAGACAAATAAAAACAAATGGAAGAAGACTGATAGACATTGCAACTTTTGTAATCGAGATGGCCACTTAGAATCCAAATGCTTTAAGAAGATGGAAGCCTTGGAAGCAGCGATGAAGAAACATAACATCCATTTGGAGCATTCTTCACCTTCAACTTCATCTTCAGGAATGGCACTTTCTGCATGTGGTTGTCAAGCATCTCGGTCTGGCTATGCACTAAATGTATCTTCTTCTTCTCATTCTCATGAGTGGCTCATTGATTCTGGAGCTTCTTATCACATGGCCAAAAATAAAGCCATGTTTTCTTCTTTAAATGATTGTAACACCAAAAATATATATGTTGGTGATGATAGATCTCTTAGTGTTGTAGGGACTGGAACTGTTCATCTAGACAATGGTCAGTTTAATGATGTATTATGTGTTCCAACCTTATCCTGCAACCTTCTATCTGTATATCAGATAACTCATTCAGGTGAAGGTAAAATCGTTGAATTTTCACATCATGATGTTGTAATCAAGGACCTAAGAGATCCTAAACAGATTTTAGCTACTGGCATTGCTGATGATTCTACAAGGTTGTATATTTTTCACAACTTTGGGTCATCAAATCTTCCCTCAGTATTTGTTGCTCATAATGATGAAGTGAGCAAACTTTGGCATGAGCGATTTGGTCACTTAAACTATCGCTCCCTTCAGCATCTATGTAAAGAAAATATGGTGACAGGTCTTCCTATGGTATCTTGCAGAGATGGTGTTTGTTCCGGATGTGTACTCGGAAAACATCATCGGGACAGTTTTGAAAAACGTGCCTCTTGGCACGCCTCAGCCCCTTTACAGCTTGTGCATAGTGATTTATGTGGTCCACTTCCAGTTGTTTCATTCTCTGGCTGCAAGTATTTCTTAACTTTCATTGATGATTTCTGCAGATGCACTTGGGTATACTTCTTAAAACTCAAGAGTGAAGTATTTAACACATTTTTGGCCTTCAAGGCCTTTGTTGAAAAACAATCTGGACATCAAATTCTTAAGCTAAGATCTTATAATGGCGGAGAATATGTTAAAAACACATTCATCAACTTTTGCACTGAGAATGGAATTCAAATGCAACATACTGTTCCATATACTCCACAACAAAATGGTGTAGCTGAAAGGAAGAATCGCACCTTAAAGGAAATGGCTAATTGTATGCTACAATCTAAAGGACTTGGTCTTAGTTTTTGGGCAGAAGCAATTAACTATGCAAATTACATAATAAATCACACTCCTACTAAGGCTTTAAAGAATATCACTCCAGAAGAAGCATGGAGCTCAATCAAACCAGATGTAAGTCACTTTCGTGTTTTTGGAAGTGAAGCATGGGCCCATATTCCAGATGAAAAGCATAAAGCTTTAGAACCTAAGAGTGAAAAATGTACTTTTGTTGGATATTCTGAAGATGTCAAAGGCTATAGACTTATTCCATTTAAGTCCAAAAATGTTATCATTAGAAGAGATGTAAAATTTGATGAAAATATATTGGCCTGCGAGCCTAGTCCGACGGATGTGCCACCTCTCCCTATCTCTTCTACTTTTGAAAACATTTCTTCTTCAGATGATGAAAGTGAGGATGACAATCCTCCCCCACCATCTCAAGATCCTCCTTCAGCTCCTCAGCTTCCAAAATGGGTTCGTGCTACTCGAGATGCAGCAGGTGATCTTGCCGGTGATCCTACAGATCAGCGACGCACACGTTCTCAGTTTGACAGAGCCTCTTCTTTACTGGCTCAAGCTCCAGTAAATTATGATCCTGACACCTTTGTAGAAGGTTCAGGCCATCCAGATTGGGAAGCAGCTATGAATGAAGAATATCATTCATTATTGGCAAATGATACGTGGGATCTTGTTCCTCTACCAAAGGGACGAAAACTTGTTAGATGCAAATGGGTTTACAGAACCAAGTATGGACCAGATGGGAAAGTTGATAAACATAAAGCTCGTCTTGTTGCTAAAGGTTTTTCACAGGTTGAAGGCATTGACTACACTGAAACCTTCTCCCCTGTTGCCAAAATGAACTCTATCCGCCTTGTTCTTTCCCTTGCTGCCTCGTTCAAATGGGAAGTCCATCAGATGGATGTTAAATCTGCCTTCCTACATGGGGACTTGCATGAAGAAATCTACATGGAACAACCCATTGGCTTCATAAAAACAGACTCCAGCCTTGTATGTCGGCTTAAGAAATCCATTTATGGTCTCAAGCAAGCTCCTCGAGCTTGGTATGCCAAAATGGATAGCTTTCTTTTAGAATCTGGCTTTTCTAGGTGTCATTATGACAATACTGTCTACACGAAGAAAGTGGGCAAGTCTCTTATCATTCTTGTTCTTTATGTTGATGATCTTATCCTGACTGGTAGTGATCCCAACCTTATAAACCATGTGAAGTCTAGCCTTAAAAAGAAGTTTGAAATGACAGACTTAGGACATTTACATTATTTTCTCGGTCTTCAAGTCTTGCAATCCAAGGAAGGTATTTCCCTTTCTCAGTCCAAGTATGCCTGTGATATTCTATGCCATTTTCACATGGAAGACTATAAGCCAACCCCTTCTCCCTTTCAGTCTAGAGTCAAAATTTCAGTCACTTGTACTTCTCCTGAAGTTGATGCTACCTTATACCGTCAACTTGTAGGAAAACTTTTGTATCTAACCCATACTCATCCTGACCTTTCCTTTGTTGTTGGCCTTGTTGCTCGGTTTATGCAAAACCCACGTGAAAGTAATTGGAAAGCAGCTAAAAGAATACTTCGTTATGTTCGAGGTACAGTTCAGTTTGGGATTCATTACAGTGCCGAAGCATCTCCTCTATTGGTTGGTTTCACTGATTCCGATTGGGCTGGTGACCCTGATGATCGAAAGTCTACTGCAGGTTATGTGTTCACTCTTGGTTCAGGACCTATTACATGGGCTTGCAAGAAACAAGGTGCCATTTCTCTTTCTTCAGCAGAAGCAGAATATCGTGGTGCCGTAGAAGCTAGTAAGGAAGCCTTGTGGCTTCGTCAGATCCTGTCAGAGTTTGGCTTTCAGCAGCAGCAGCATCCGACTACACTTTGGTGTGATAATCAAAGTGCCATTCAGCTATGCAAAGATCCAGTCCAACATCAGCACAGCAAACACATTGAACTGCACATTCACTTCATCAGAAAGCTCATTCATGACCATGTTCTTGAAGTGCAATATTGTTCAACAGATGATCAAGTTGCAGACATCTTTACAAAGGCTCTCACAGAGGTGAAGTTCACTAAATTTCGATTTATGGTTGGATTTCAGGAAGTTGTCACTAAGGGGGGATAGGCTCTAGTGCCTCCTTCCTTTTCGTATTGTGTCATATTTGTAAATCCTTCAATCCTTTCCCAAGTTGTTCTTAAGGGGGGATGTTAAGATATTCCAACACATAGGAAATAGTTAAGTTCAACTTGGTCTAGTATAGAGTTAGGTATAGAGTTAGGTAAAGTGTGTTTCTTTACCTTGTACATTTTGTAACTTACAATCTGACGGTCACGATATGTAGTGATCCGATGGTTCATTCTCTCCTCGATATTACCGACACTTGATTCGTGGCTTAACACCCAATTGGTCCATGAATTCTATTTAAAGCGCATGGAGGGTCATTTGTAGGGTAATCCGTCTATGAGAGAAGCTTATGTAAATTTTCATTATTTTATTAATAAATTGCCTGAAGTGGCCACGTTGGCTCAGGCCGTGGACTGTTTCCCTCTTTGAGGGTTTTAACCACGTCAAAAATACTGGTGTATTGATCTACGATCTGGTTGTGAGCGGTGTCCTTTGGTGTTCTGTCTGAGGAACTTACCCTGTAAATTCCTACAGTTGAAGTCACTTGGGCCTATAATACTACTTGGAAAACCACCAATGGTTTCACCCCCTATGAGCTACTTTATGGCAAGAAGGCTTTGTTATAAATAGATTTTTAATACAACATTTTGAGATGGCCCCTCAACTAGAAATGGATTTTAACAAGGCACAAACCAATATGACACAACAACTAAATTCCTTGGATTAGTACATAATGCAATCCTCATTGCATACTAAGGTAGTCCAACAATAAATGGCATGATAAATAAATTAAAACTAGAGCCTTCCAAGAGGGTGATTGGGCTAGATTGTATTATTCTAGGTTCAAGGACTTCATAGGAAAGCTCATGAACATATGGTTGGGGCCTTACCTGGTGGGAAAATTCTATGACAATGGCTCTATCAAAATCAATACCACAGATGAGGAACAGATCCCACTATTGGTAAATGGTTACAAACTAAAAGTTTACAAGAATCCCTTTTTCAAGGTTGAATTTTTAGTTTCAATAAGGAACTGAATGTGATTGAGAGCACCAATGCTCTCAATCCATCTATCTCCTAACTAGAAAAAAATAAAATTTAAAAATGATAAATTTTCAAGTGAAAACCTCCTTTGAGGCACTTGAGACAAGATCTTTGGTTGAAAACCTCAATGAGGTAGCCATTGAGTTTGAAAAAAAATGAAGATCCAAGTGCAAACCTCTTCTGAGGCACTTGAAGTAGGTTTTATACCTAAAAACCACCAAGGGGAAGCCAGTGAGCCAAGAAAGATAGAGAGAGAGAGAGAGAGGGAAAAAAAAATATATTAATCTCTCACATTAGGTCAACCAAAATTGGAAAAAAAAAGACAGTCATCAACACATATTTCCTCAAGGTTGGCTAAGTCAGTACCCCTGTACCTTTTTCAATTCCCATACATCACTTTCAACATCATCCATCGCATTCCCCACTTTGCATAGGTTTTATGCAGCATTACTTAAATGCTACAGGGAATGACCTGTCTTTGAAGAAGCTATAGATCCAAGTTATTTTGAGTATTTAGTCTAAAGAATAGCACCAACATGGTCCTAATAATTTCCCTTTCCATGTATAAGCCTTGTAAATATGCTTCTCTCACTTTGTTTGCCCTATTCCACCCTATAACAACCTATTTCCTTCACTTTTTCATCATATTTAGACTCAAAACCTTCTCCATCCACATTCCCTTCATCCCTTTGAAATAAAGTTATCTACATCACTTAAGGAGATTTTTCATTGAGCTTGAAAGGCCTTTGTGCTTGCTACAAAAAAACTACACAATTATGTAGAAAGTTTAGAGGCCCTATAGAACCATTTTTTTCAACATATAAGGATCCCTTTGAGTGATCTATATTTTCCAACAACTCCATAGCTCCAAAATCACCCTCCAAAATTAATGAAGTCCTGAGTAGCTATTATATTTCCTGCAAACTACTATAGGATGGATTGCACACAACAACCAACACCAACACAGTCCCTGAAAGCACCTGCAACCATGGAATTCATCAACACTAGACTTCCAAAAGTTAAACACAAGGTATAGAGCCCTAAAATATCTATGAAATCATCTAAAGCATAGTGAAATTTTATTTTTTATGAAAGTCAAGGTTCAAATAGGCTAGCAACCGAAATCTAACCAACAATTCAACACCCATGTTTATAAGGTTCTCCTCCCACGTGTGAGAGACAAGTAAGACAAATGGGATTATCTCCTTGAATCATTCGAAAAGGTGGTCGTTGTATTTTTATGATGGAACAATCGAGGTGGATAATATGATCAAGGACTATGTTGGGTAGTGGAGTGGTAGATGGAATAGCTAAGTGTTGCACGCTAAATCCCATCCCTACGACCTCTTAACTACATTATACTTTGTAATCACCACCATTTTCAAAACAAAATAATATTAATCTCCGTGTTGATGAAGTGCATGAAATAGTAAGAAACTACAGGTTGCTACAAAAATTATCATATGTTGCTACAGGAATTGTCACATGCTACTATAGGAATTGTTACAAACAACTACAGGTCTTCAAGGGGTTTGTTATAGGATGATGTAAAAACTGTCAGATTTCCCTCACCAAGCATCAAAAACTCTCTCTTTGTGTTAAAAAGGTTTGTGCCCAAAAATAAATCTTGAATTTCTTACCAATTTCTCTTCCCAAGAAGTTATTAAGTCTGCATAGTTTATGATGTCCAACTAGGTATACAGTCTACATAAAAAAAAGTTGCTTTGTGTCAAATTGTGAGGGGGAGGAGAGGAAATTCATCATTTTTATTTTATTATATTCTATGCCCAATTTGTTGAAGGTATACGATCAAAACTATGTTGATATTTGGAACTCTTTCATTCTAAGAAAACACAAGGGTATTGTAATAGGAAACCTTGTTTCCTATAGTAGCATAGCCACACCATCTCCCCTCAAAATTATTATAACTATAGAGAAACAAACCATTTAGTTTGGCCAAACTTGTAGGAGTTATAAGAAGGAAAATTCTAAGTGTGATTTAGAAGTAGCTTCCAAAACTTGGTTAAGGGAATCTTGTGAGAGGACGGAATGGGGGGCAGCTTTAATAGAAAGGATCTTACTAATGCCAGCAAAATTTTCCAACACCCTAGAGTTGTTACCATCTTTGAAAATTGCTAATGGTTAGGGTTATTTGAAAAACTCAAGGGTTTTGATGATGAAGAGGCAATCGAATTTGCCATGAATTTGCATAACTATAAGCAACATGAGTTTGTCATTGTAATCAAAGGATTAGTAATTTACTTCAATGAGGACTCTGTGAATAAAATAAAAACTCTTCCTAAGGGAATTCAGTGGAATAAGGAAGAGAGGCAGGAGGCCATCACTACCAAGAAGGTTTTTTCTGCAAGATAAAAAAAATGACGAGGAAAAAATGGAGGTAAATTTTGTATAATCCTTGGAGTGAGGTAGCCTACGATAACCTCAAATACATCTCTTGTGAGGGGAGGTTAAGCATAGTCTATGTTTATCAATTCAAGTGATTATATTAGTTAAGATTCCAAGCCCCCTCCTAATCTCTGAATTACTAGGCATCCAATTCTTCTACCTACAATGTTTGAAGGAGGTGAGCACTAAAGTGAAGGAAGGAAATCACAAGTACTTGGCCAATCATGGCCTGATTAAATTGATTGTAATTGATGCACTAGAAGGCTTACAAAATCCTATTTCTTACACCAACCTTGTGGATATGGATAGGCAAGCATTTATACAAGCACAAGAAGAACTCAACAATCTTAAGACAATTATAGCTAAAAAAAGGAAGGGGAAGACAATAGTGAGCCCTTGAAAACAAAAGAAGAAAGACAACTTGGAGGAGGAAGAAAAGGAGATATCATCCACCTTGGTAGGTTTAAGTACGTCTACCAAGCTCAAAGTAAGTAAGCCTATCCAACAAATTGTCTATGTGATGGGCCTCCCAAATAGTTAAAACATAAGGCCCATACAACCAATCCTCGACACATAAAGGCTTTATTGAACCTACCTTTTTACACTTAATAACACCTTCCTAGCTTAATGAGTTCTTAGGAGAGTCAAATATATTTTTCATAGTTTATGTGCTTAACATGACTATTGTGAAGGATTTTAAAGGGATTTTGCATAGATTTCAAGGATATCTAGCCAGAGATATTCATGGGGCCTACTCCCTGATACAGAAGAATCCCAACTCCCTCAGTTGAGGATAGAAAATGCTCCTTCTTGTTGTTGTGTGGTGACCCTGGAAACAAGATCCAATTATTTAGGGATTTTGGAGGGAAAACAATCCTCTACTCAACGATTTTTCCCCCTACCCATTTGTATAAATAAGAAGATTAAGTAGCCTAGTAAGAGAAGAAGAATTGCATAGCAAAGCATGTGAATAATAGGAGAAGTCTAGACTAGTGGTTTCAAGTAAGTTTTGTAACTATGTCACGTAGAAGCATCTTTTAAGTTAATGGAAGTGATGTTTAATTTTAGCTCTTAATCTGGATTTATTCTAAGGTTTTTGAGATTCCTTGGGTTAGGGCCCGCCTTAGGTGCTCAAGATCCCTCTTGTATTATTTTTGTTCATGCATTTATTATTTCTGCAAAGTATTTCTAAAAAGTTACTTTCATACATGGTTAATTAGATAGTTTTACAAGCATTCTTTTCTCACAGATTATCTTAGAATTTGGTTATAATAGTTGAAGCAGTTACATTACTTAAGAAGCATTTTCACTTTGCATTTCATTCATTTCTTTATTTTTATTTATTTTTTTCCATCGTTCATTGTTTGTTGTTTCCTGCGTTGTAACTTATTTTACAATTATAGGAAACCCTATAGCCTTGCATTTTGATAGGTTATCCCTACAACACATTCTTGTGATGCCTTGCATAGATGTATTTTATCATTTTCTAACTTCTCCTTAGCTTCCTTTCCCTCCAACCTTACATTTAGTGTGTTCACCTGCTCGTTGGACTGTCTCCTATAGTAAAATAAGGACTCTTGTAGCAGTTTGCAACCCATCTTCTTAACTCGCTAAAGTTTGCACCAAACTCATGATTTGTCTTCCTTAATGTATTACAACACTCCTGGAACCTTGAGAATGGAACTTGAAGGTAGAGAGACCTTGTAGATGTCTTTATTTGGATTGTTGTAGAAATTGCTTCTTTTCTGCAAAATTAGGGTGTAATGTTTGCAAGCTTTTATTTCATCAATGTGTTTGTTTTCCTTGCAAGTTATAATAGGTGTGCTTTCATTTCATTGCATATAGTGGTTTTTTCCTTTGTTTACTGCAAATCGCCTAGGTTTTCATATTATATTTCTTCCAACAAGTTATTGCATGCAATATCAGTTTTCTTGTAACATAGATTATTCAACTTGGTCTCTGTACATCTAGATTTTAGTTCAATACTTTCGCCTACATAAAAGTCAGATAAAGGAAGAGATAGTTCCTACTACAAAAATAGTGTTGGCTCCTCTTAAGTTTGTAAAAACCTCGGGTTGAAATTTAAAGTTAAGACCCTTGGGAGTTGCATAATTGTTGCTGCAATATTGAGGGCCATCACTTTTCGGCATCGTTTCTAGGAAGGTGTCAAAGTATGTACTATATTTTTCTTTAGTTTGTTTTCTCTTTATTTCATTTCATATCCTGCAAAAAGGGAAAAACGCATTTAAATCATCTTCTTCTCAAAAAATACAAAAAATGGCATTCTTTTCTTTTATGCCTCAAAGAATTAGGGACAGAACAAGAAAATTCTTACCAAAAACCCCCACTTCCACTAGCATCCAACCTCTTTCAGCTAACTATGAGCCTCCTACCTTATCCATAGGTACCTTTAAGGCCCTCTTTGGTGAGAAATCAAGGATATTTGAGGATCTTGCAAAAGGAGAAATACCTTCACACCCCACCAACATTGTGGCTGGAGATGGACAACTAAAAGTGTTCACATTTTCCATTAGAGAAATAAATGGAAAGGCTAAAATGGAAAAAATTAATCCATTTTTCCTCTCACACTTCTATGGTTTGATTATGGAGGATCCTAAAACTTTCATGTTCGATTTTAGTGTAGTATGCAGAACTTATGACTATACAATTGATGAGAAAAAGATTGAATTGTTCCCTTCCACTCCTAAGGATCCATCCCTTTGATGGTTCATGAGCCTAGAAGGATACAACATCACCACATGGGAACAAATTTAGTAAGCCTTTAACAAAAAGTATCGAGATTACTGTACAGCAAGGGATACCTGAGATGATATATTCAGAATAATCCAAGGAGAAAATAAGTCTTTGAAATATTTTGAGGAAAGATTATAGTTGAGTTACAAAAGGGCATATAATTGCACCTTGGATCCACACTCCTTGAAGCGAGTCTTACTACAAGGAGTCAAGGAATAATTAATAGAAACACATAACCTACTGGTCAATGGAGACATATATCAACTCACTTATGATGATATCAAAAAGGTATTCAAAAATCATTCAAGGGCTACTAGAAAAAGAGGTAGAGCAAATAAAATCTCAATGAGTCATTATTACTACTCCCTGCTTATTAAAAATTAAATATGAGGTATGCTAGAGGACATGGAGACCGAAATATTACAAATATTTTGCATGCATATGGACACCTTATAGATCAAGAGAAACCAAAAACAAGCAAAGAAGGAATTAGCCATATTTTTCCCTCAATGCACTAGAAGATATATTAGGAGTCAATGTCCTATAAATGTCATATAAATATGTTATTTATGTGAGGAGAACCATTCCACCGATAAGTGCCCATCTTTTCCAAGTTTGAAGGTTGTGTACCAGGGAAGAAAAGGAGCATGGATTTGCTATGCATTTTCAACCAAAAGAGGCCACAAGCCCCTAAGCAATTCCAACAAGGTATGAACTTCCCTTCTCCTTTTAATGCTCATTATCAACCTTGGTTTCCTCCTAAACCTTCACCCCAGCCTCCTTGGCCCTATCCTCCTCAAACTTTTACTCCTCCCTTCCAACCATACCCTACTCAACCTCCTTAATCGGGTAATCCATCACAAGGATGGAGGCCTTAAGTGGCCCAACCACCTACCTTGTTTCTCCTCCTCATCAATCTAAAGCATCCCAAAACATTCCTCGAAATCAACCACAAATGATTTCCCATCCAAATCCAAATCCCAACGATAAGTAGGCTCAGCTAGCCTACAGTGGAGAAACTACCTACCAAACGTATGTTGTGGAAATCTAGGAGATCAACCTTAGGTTTGGGAAGGTCCTTCCAGATGTTCATCTACCTCCTTATTTCTGCTGCGACAAACACCCTCCAAAAATTTTCTCATGCTTGAATTTTGGAGCCTACTTATGGTCCCATGATATGTCACCTCAAGTTGTTCATGGTCACTTTGTGATTGGTTGATACTTTTCTTATGAGATTCTAACTATCAAAGTCACTTGTTTACACATGCTTAGCTTTTGATCCATTCTCAAGCACACCCTCTTCTGGCAATCTCAGTGGTCAATGTTTACCCTTGAAGATAGGCATTGCGCAATCCTTAAGCTTAGTGCTTGTGCAGTTCCTAGATATCGTGACTGTGCAGTGCCCAGTGACAGTGACTGTGCAACTCCTTATGATAGCCACTACACAACCCTTGCTAACAGTCACTATACAGTTCATAAAGACAATGAATGCGCAATTCTTTTTTACAATCAATGCACAATCTTAGTTGACAATGAGCATACAATCCTGTGAGTCATTCATTCTCTCGCTCTTAGTTGCAATCATATTATCATTCCAATGAGTTTTCTCAACCATCACTTTTGCGTGGTTTTGTTTTCACAAGTGTTTATTTCACTTTTGTGACTGTCATTTTTTCTTGATTTCACTTTCACAAGTGTTGTTTTTCCATTCTCTTCACTTTAGAATGTGTCACTTTCACTTTCTTAAGCTTTTTCAAGTGTCATTTTCACTTTTTCTTACTGTTGTAAGTGTCACTTTAACTGGTTGACCTCTTGCATGTGTCACACTTTAGCACATCACTAGATGCATATCTAGCACAATCTTTTGCATTATTTGATATTATATGTCATAAGAATATGCGCTAGACACATTCCCACAACTTACGCACTTTCTGGTTGCAGTGCACACTTGTGTCGTAACATGTTTTCTAAGTGTCGAAAAGCTATATTTCAACTGTCACACTTAGAAATAAGTGTCGCTTCAAGGTATGTGTGTTGATTTTGGGTATTGTGCATTCTTTTGGCTTGTGTTGATGTTATATGAGTGTAAGATCACTATTCTAGGACTTGTTTTCATGTCTTGTTCTCTCTTTACTCACTAATCCCTCACTTAGCCATTTTCATAACATTCACTATCTTTTCAACTTGTTGATCTTTACTGCCTCCTAGAACTACTCACTACACAATTTTAAGTCATAGTGAAGCACCCTTGCCTCATGGAACTATGTATTCCGTAGTCACTACATCCAAGGACTAAATATTACATAGTCATGGTACTCAGTCTCTACCTATTTCCCCTGAAAACTTTGTAATCTTTCTCCCAAATAGCCTTCCACTGGTGTTCCACTGACACTGCATAGTATTAGTCAATAGTCAAGCCTCACTACCTCCTTGACCTATGCAAATGTGCAATAACTTGGCTCATTCTTCCCTAAACTACACATTTGATAATCATGGTGAGAAAGAATGCCTCACTGCATTATTGTCTCCCTGAATTCTGTAGTTTTATCTTCCATTCCCTCAACCATTGTGCTTTACGCAGTCATAGTGACTAGACCTCATTTGATATCTCTCATAACTACGCAATGTGCAATCCCTGAGCCTCCTCCTCAATCATGAACTATGTCCCATGTTCAATTAGTGAATTGCATGAGGAATAGGATACACTAGGAGATTTCTGAAATGATGCTTTTCATGAGTGGACTTCACTTGCAAGAGTTATCATCTCAAAATGGCAATGGTATGCTCAAGGGAGGTTATAAAGGAGAGGTTACAAGAAGGCACTTGTGAAGAAGAAGCAAAAGGAGGAACCATCATGAAGTACATAAAGGAATCTTGGACCATGGCGAAGAGGCAGTAACTCATTTTGACTAGAAGGTTCTGACACTCACCTAAACCCTTTGGAAGGTGAAGATAAATAACAAGGAAAGATCCATCATGAAGAAGTCAAATTCATAGCAGTAAGGAGAAAGGCTTGACCTGGACACATCACAATGAAGTTCCATGTCATTAATGCCAATTCATGGCTTTTCCAAGTGTCATCATAAATTCATATGTGTCAATATACCTTGCCACATCATTTGTGGAATGTAATTATTGTATTTTCAAGAATGAGAAAATATAAAATGAGTGGAAGATCAAGGGTCCCACAAGGAATGTGAAAAGTCACTAGAAAGTTATAGATTCATTAGAAGTTCAAAGGTCATATAGGAATTTGAAAAGTCATAGTAGAAGCTCAAGAGTGATGAGGGAGCTCAAGAGTCACATGGGAAGTGAAGATTCACCTCATTTGTTATAAATACACCCTCACAGCTCAAGAGAGGGTACTGGGGACTTTTCATCATGGCTTCTCTAGTTTGGCATAGGAGAAATGTATTTCTATGGAGGATAAAGTGGTGACTTAGTGTTCCATTATTGGGACTAGTGTGGCAGCATTGTATTTGTATATCTTGGGACTTTCACTTAATATATGAAGCTCTCAGAGCCAGTGCACTTTCATGCATATGTCGTGAATTATTGTGAGACTATTATTTCATTGTTTGTGGTGTATGTTTGTGTTAGCACATACTAATGAAAATGGACTATTTCATTGGCTTTGCTATGCATCTTGTTGAATGTGCATTATTACTTACTTTTATGATCGTTTTTATCTTGTGAACTATTTGCAGGTCAATCAACAATTATTTCATGCTCTTGTGTGTCTCTTTTAGGATATTACTAATACTTTTCTTCTAGAGGTGCACTCCACCTTTTCCCTTCCATGAAAGTACCTTATATACATTGCAATTGTATGCTTCATGGTGTCAACTTGCTTGATTGAAAGATTGTTTATATAATCCATTATGTTGATAATTGTAGCTAAGGAAAAATTCTAAGGATAATGGCAACCGACCATATTTCAGTTGGGGCTCCTACTCCAAATGGTGTGAAGTCTAATTGGGGCTTCATACCAAGGAGATCCCCCCAGTTGACGGATTTCTAGCACTGTCAACAGTCAGCGCTAGGAGGGCAAGATGACAAGCTGAGCTCGTTGATTCTATTTTGAATCTCTTATATTGAATAGCTTATTCCCAAATTATACTCCTGGGATGTTTTTCAAATGTATCCAGTCTTAAACTTTCAATCTCCATGGAATTTTTTGACAACTTATCTCAATTAAGGTTTGATGGTGAGGGTGAAATATCCATAGCTCAACATACTTCTCATTTTCTCAAGTTTTGTGAATATCATGAAGTCAATTGTGAAGATATTGCTTGTAAATTATTCACCCTCACTCTTAAAGGTCAAGTTAAACTATGGTGTCATACCTTACATCTGATTTTATTCATTCATTTGAACAACTTTTCAACAAGCTTCGTCAATCCTTTGAGAGGTATAATTACCGAGATGTTTATAAAAGGATTAGTCAACTTAGAATGAAATCTAATGAATCAGTAGAGGACTTTTCTATGATTTTCCTGAAGAAGATATCAATTGGGATTTCTTCAAGGAAAAGGTTCAACATTTGGCTCAAATATCCTTGAAACAATATGAATCTGAACCCTTGGTTGATTGTGCTTTCCCAACTTTCATCAATCATGAGACACCTCTAATTCCAGAGGAGGAACCTACTATTCCTTTTTTCCCTTGTCCTCCTCCCTTTTCATTGTCTAACAAGGTAGTCTCTGCTATCATTGTTGAAGTTGAGAAATCTGAAAATCAAATTGTTGATCCTCTTCTACCACCTTCTTTTGCTTTCCATGGTCAAGATATTACTTAAGAAAATTTTCAATGTTCTCATAAATTCATAGAGACTAAGGTGGAGGTTGATCCCTTGATTTTTCAAAATCACAATGCACATAATCCTAATCCTAAATTTGTTTCAATTGAAAGTAGTGTTTCTTTACGGGATACTTGTCATACTCTATCATTTACACCTCATGCCCCTTTGTACTTCGATCTATTTAATCAATCTGCTTCACTAGATGGTTCTTTAGATACTATCAATTCTCAATTTGTTGGTCCAAGTGGTGATTAGATACAAGGTGGTCACATTTCACAGGTAGAGGGGCAAAAATGTGAAGACATTTTTTATCTCTCTTTCCTATTTCAAATTCCTCTATCTCAAAATGATGCTTCTACATTATTTGTTGATCAAGAATTTCAACATCTTGGTAATCATTCAAATGAAATCAAAGCTCTTAATTAGAATGAAGCCTTAGGAAACCATCACCCTAGAAACAATGACTCTAGTAACATGCAGGTGATAATGTGGCATGTGATGAAGAAGATGATACATTAATTGTTGAATGTATCTCTTACCATTTGGGTAATCTATTTGGTGATGTGATACATTCAATGAGATTGATTCCAATAGTTGTCATATGATTCATAATGTTATTTTTGAAATAATAATGATGGTTATTTTCACACAATCGTTGATCTAACCATGCTTTAAAAATTCAATAATTCAAATTTTAAAATTTGGGGACTTTTCAGGAAGTTGAGGCACTTACACTTCGGTTGATGGTTATGTCAAAATCTTGCAGCCTTAATAAGCTCTCTGAAATAGGTTAGATTATAATTCTCTTGCATAATTATTTTCTCAACATTGTTTCATTAGATGTAAGCTCTTGCTTGAAGTATTTTCAGTTTTTTTAAGTTAATTCTCTTAATCGTCAAGATAAGGTTTTATGATTGGATAAAAGATTCTTATATGGATAATTCCTCTTTATGCAAATCCCTTGTATCAAATTCAAGATTGGAGCACATACTTTTCATAGATATATATAGCTTCGAAATATGCTAACCTAATTATCGAGACAAATATCATCATTCCCTGAAATATTCCTTCCTATCAAATTATTCCATGAGCAATCAACTCATCGTCCTTCTTATGTTTTTTTTGGATCCAATAATTCTCCCGGTACAATTAATCCTTTTTTGTATCATTCAATGCTTGAATCAATTGGCATATTAAACCCTCATGCTGATATGGATGCTAAATCTGATTTGACATATCCTTCTAACCTTTTGTCAACATGTTATTCTAATTGGTTTCCCATATTTACAAGGCCAACAATTGTTTTTAATTCCTCAAGCTTTTGTATTATTAGCCTGGTCTGGAATTGGACACAAAGGGAACCAATATAGAATCAAGAGTCTTGTATGCCAAATCATCAATCTGATCATAACACCGGTTCTAACAATTGTCACAATGATTAATCACTTTCCCACCAGTATATCTAATGATAGTTGTTTCACATCGATTGATCTTGTTGAAACCATTGATCTCTATGGTTTATCATTTCACTATTCATAAAGTTTATGTTGATGGTTATGTCAGGTTCTCACTATATTCACAAGGTTTCTGAACGAGATCAGGTTATCTTTCCTTTGCAAGATTTTTGTAACAGTCCTGGTGAAAAATCCATGCAATAAAAGTTAATAAAGCAAAAATAATAACCACAGTTGATGGGACATTTATTCCAAGCTAAATGTTGGGCAAGACAGCCTAGTGTGGGTGTTCATTTGGTTATTAATGGCTAAGGAAATTAGAAAAGGCAATGGTTAAGGCTTTGGAAAGGAAAAATGGTATTTTGGAACATTTATTTATGAAAATAATGGAAATTAGGAGACAAGGGAGGTGAAAGGTCCAAGTTGCATGTGATGAGGAAAATGAAGGAAAATAATGGAAAATGAAGAAAATAGAGGCCTCATTCATAAAAAGGCTCTTGAGGATCAGTACACAAACTTTTGTCAGTTCAGTTTTGGAGCTCTCTCATGGATAGTGTTAGTGTCAGTCTTTGAAGCCTTCCTCCAGTGATCAAACATACTCTTACAAAGTGATTTTAAGGTGTCAAGGTCAAATCTTGTCATTTCAGTGAGTCTTCAAGTAAAATTTGGTCATTAGGTATTAGGTCTAGGGTTTGTATTCACTCCTTTCAAAATTGTCCAAATGTCAGTCCATGTCACCAATCAGATGAGTGTACCATCATTCAGAGGGTTTTCATCATCATTTCAGGTTCCAATGGGTCATTTTACACCTTGTTCATGCTTCAATTGTGCCTAGGTAAGGTTCATTTCCCTCTCCTAGGGTTTTGAAGGTAATTTCTCTTGGATGATCAAATCATCAAAAAAAATTGTATCCTAATGTTCATACACCTTCCCCTATCCTTAATGTACCTTATTAAACATTTCCCATCACTGATATCCCTCAAATTCCTCATTTTCGCACAAACCCTAGTTTCTTGCTACAATTTGACAATTTTCTAGGCTAGGCCTGTGTTTTGCCCTTTTGGACCCCTTCCCCTCACTCAATATTTGAAATTCCACTTTCTCCTGATTCCTAACATCCCTTCCTACTTCCTAAAATTTTCTCAAGAATTTAGAAGCCCCTTATCCCTTTCATTTCACTTCATTTCGACAAATCCCCTGTTCCACACATAGGGATAGGTTTTACTCAAATGATCTTTCTGAGCAAGAAAAAAGGAATTTGGAAAAAGTGAGAGAGGTTTTTTTCCATAATATGCCAAGGAAGAAAAACCTCCTTCACTTTTTATGCAGGTGTCATGGGTTTAGAGAAATGTCAAAAATACAAATGCCTCAGGAGAATTGATGCACCCCTGAAGTGACCTTGGGAAAATCACGATTTCTCCTAGATTGGTTGGCAAAATGTTAGGCCCCTATACTACTAGTGTAACCCCTTATTGTTATTAGTATAACCCACTTATTATATTGATGTACCCATGTAGTGTCCATATTGTTACTATTATGCCACATAGAAGCCCACCATTGTTACTGTTGTGCCCTACAATATTATTGTTATGTAGGCTTTGATTGTATTGGGACCACTTAGACTCCTATATATAGAAAGGAGGTATTTTCATTTGTATCATCCAAGAATTGTTCATTTATGTAATGTAAAGGAGGTTTCCCCCTCGAAGAGGCTGAATTCTAAGGCGTGGATCTCTCTTTTCTATCTTTTTGTGAGCTGGTTTCATAACATTTGGTATCAGAGCTTTGGATTCTAGGGTTTCGCTGCTCCAAACAGGTCATCGTGGCATTTTCGCTATAACTTTTTTTCTGTGACGTTTCAGAAGTCGCAAAAAAAAACCCATTTGAGAAGAAATCGTGCTGAACCGTGGGTCCAAATTTCAGATCTTTTCGCGCGATATTTTCGGAGATATGATCTGCGGAAGTTGGTCTTTTTGCAGACTTCTGAATTACACTCAAAACAGGTGACCTGGGGAAAATCGTCATAACTTTCTTTCTGAGCATCGGATTGAAATTTCGTCAGAATGTACAGAAAGAGGACGGACTGTAGTTTCTTTTTATATAATTTTTAGAGTCAAAGGTTGAAACAATGACACGTGGCACTTCATACAAGTTCGCTCTACTGAACTAGTCTATAATCAGGTCACTGCGGGAGATTGTACATAACTTTTTCTTGGAGAATCCAATTTGGATCAGACTTGTGGCATTGGAAAGAGGAAACAGAGGGCTACTACAGGTCACAATTTCAGAACTTAAAGATCTGAGAGTACAGAGTTACAGTCGTTTCAAGGTAGAGCTCCTAAAATCAAGAAAAAGAAAGATGAGGAAGTTTGATGGCAAGGATCCGGTAAATTGGATACTTCAGATGGAGCAATATTTTGATATACATGGTGTACAACTGTTACAAAAGGTATGTATTGCATCTTCATATTTAGAACCAGATCAATTTTTATGGTACAAAGGGCTTTGTTCTCGTAAAAAACTTGTTACGTGGTCAATTTTCACGGAGGAAATGATAGCACATTATGAGGATATAAAGAGCAACACCTTCTTTAGAGCAACACCACAACAATTGGAAAGAGTAAAAGGGCTTTGTGACATAATGGAAAGCAAAATTATGGAAACCAGGAAGCATACCCCTCACAACTATAAAGATGGAAGTGTTGTTTCTCCCAGCCTTCCACAACCAACAAGAGTTACACCACAACAATTGGAAGAAAAAAGAGAAAAAGGGCTTTGTTACAATTGTGATAGCAAATGCACTAAAGGTCATAGGTGTGCTGAGAAGAAATTATTTTACATAGAATATGAAGAGAAGGAAGAAAAGGATCAAGAAACATCAAAAGAAGAGGATATACGTCAGGACACCACCCCAGAGAAAGAAGAAATGAATCAGACCATATCTTGTAAAGCATTGGTAAGAATTACCACTCCTCAAACTCTCAAGATAGAAGGACATATCAAGAAGAAAAAGGTGCAAGAAGTGAAAGATCACATCGAGAAAGAAGAAATGAATCCAACCATATCTTGTAATTCAATGGATGAAATTACCACTCCTCAAACTATCAAGATAGAAGGACACATCAAGAAGAAAAATGTTCAAGAAGTGAAAGATCACATCGAGCATCAAGAAATGAATCCGACCATATCTTGTAAAGGACTGGAAGAAATTACCACTCCTCAAAAGATAGAAGGACATATCAAGAAGAAAAAGGTTCAAGTAGAGAAAGATCATATCGAGCATCAACAACAAGTTCTCCAACTTTTAAAGGATAACGCCACTTCGGTGCAAAATCAAATGAAACAACAGGTAGATCAACATCGTAGTGAAAAATGTTTTGATGTGAGTGATTGGGTATTTTTACTGCTACATCTCAAGCAAGCTATTTATGAGAAGGAAATGTTGGCAATACTACATGCACTTAAAAAATGGCGACCTTACCGAATGGGAAGACGCTTCAAGGATGAGGATGTGGAAGCATTGTTTTGTGCTATTTATATTATCCAACCAAATTGGATAAACGAAGCAACGGATGAATGGAAGAAGAACGAAGAAGTATGGCCACTTATTCAAAAGTTGCAAAAGATCCCAATTCAAGCAATATTGCCAGAAATTGAAGAGGAAGGAAAAATCATATTGGAACCTGGAGCAGTCATAGAAACAAGAACCCGACAGCTACGAAATCGATCAATTTCAGAGTATCTCATCAAGTGGAAAAACTTACCCGCTGAATATTCCACATGGGAGGACAAGAATTTTATATAGAAGCATCAAGAACTACTCAAGCGTTGAGGACAACGCTTTTTGAAGGAGAGGGGCATGTTAGGCCCCTATACTACTAGTGTAACCCCTTATTGTTATTAGTATAACCCACTTATTATATTGATGTACCCATGTAGTGCCCATATTGTTACTATTATGCCACATAGAAGCCCACCATTGTTACTGTTGTGCCCTACAATATTATTGTTATGTAGGCTTTGATTGTATTGGGACCACTTAGACTCCTATATATAGAAAGGAGGTATTTTCATTTGTATCATCCAAGAATTGTTCATTTATGTAATGTAAAGGAGGTTGCCCCCTCGAAGAGGCTGAATTCTAAGGCGTGGATCTCTCTTTTCTATCTTTTTGTGAGCTGGTTTCATAACACAAAATGATTTTCTTGATGAGTCAAATGATAACTATACACAAATATATTTCCAATCAGCTATCATGAGCTCAATTTGGAGTTGAGGAAGACCTTAAAAAGTTGACTGCAACAACACTCTGCATTTAGGTAGCCTCATTTTGCACATTTTAACCAGTCTTGGGAGATTTGACTTTTGATAGGGAAAATGACCTCCAAATTGAAAAATTCAAGATGATTTGGAAATTATACTCGATAAGATTTCCAACAAGTTATCGTGCACCCAATTTGGACACCTGGAAGGCCTCCAAAACTAGTCTGAAAAAAGGCGTTACGCACATGTTCTGTGGCGCAACTTCAAATTTTTGCAATCTTCATTCCTCCAAGTAAGGCTTCCTAAATGCCTTTGCAAGAGATTTGATCATTTTTCATGGTGTTTCAATAGGTGAAAATTCACACCCTATTTTACTGCACAACGCATTGAAAAAAACAGTCTAGGGTTTGCAATTTTGTCATTGTTGTTGTTTATTTCCCTACATCATTTTCACACCCCTTTCCACTGAAATTCACTCATTTCATTTCCCCTTCCCTCTCTCATTCACACTCATCCTACCCCCTATCCCCAAAACCATAAAACCTAATTCCCATTATTTCCCAAAACCCTAATTTGCATTTCTAAACCATATCTTCCCTTATAACCCTACAGTCAACACAAAATACCTCATTCACAGTCCCACTCATCAATCCCATTCATTAAACAGGCAAGCAGCAAAGAGGAGGAAAGTCAAATTGACACTGCTTGAGCAAGAGGTTGATGCTGACCAGGAATCTTGGCTAGAGAGGGAAAATATGCACTTGGAAAAGCTGCTGGAGAAAGCCAACAAGGAGAAAAAGATGTTGAGGCACATGGCCTTTCATTATTTGGCAAGAAACAAGATTTGCAAAGCGAGAATAAGGAGCCTAAAAGCCAAGTTGAGGAAAATTTTGAAGAGCAAGATAAGCTCAAGATCTTGGCTGAAGCTTCCTTAGCCCAACATAATACTTGATGTAGGTCACTCATCCCAAATTTCAACAAATTTGGTATACTTTTTGACAATTTTGAAATTTTGAAGGAAAAAATAGGTTTTTCTGCCTGGTTTGTAGCGCCACCCGGCGCTCGCTTTTTATAGGGACCTCCTCTCGAGGAAAAATCTACATTTTTGGATTCCTTGTGAAAAATCATGCATACCTAGAAATTACTAGAAAGTTTTGTCAAGTTTTGGGCCTCCAAAAGAGTCAAAAACACCTCACAAATGTCCTTTCTACCCCTTTTTGGCCACACAAGAAGCAGTGTTGGGAGAATTGATTTTTGGAGGGGAAAATGGATACCAAACTCAAAAATTCCACTTGTTCTGGAAAATAGACAGATAGATCTTTCCAACAAGCCCACTTGGAGAAAATTTGGTGCACAGGAAGGCTTCCAAAATCAGCCTCAAAAAAGCACTACACACAGGGAAAGTGGTGCGGCGCACAGGATGGAAAATTGTCATTTTTGCCAAAATACTCTGTTTTTCGCCTAGTTTTTCTCAGTTTGACTTTTTTCTCTCTCTTGGTCAAACTCATGATGTAAATTGATCGACTTTGATGTAAAAATATTGAAAATTCACTCATGGAGGTAAATACATCATGTATAGGTGGTTTTGAGCTGAATGAATCAATTTCCTAGGTTTTAGAGGCAAGTTGTTCCACTGCCTACTTTTCAGTTCTTAGTTTAGATCTTGTTGAAACAGGTCCTAAACTCATGAATTCGACCCCTAAAGGCTAGCATGAGTTTTTTTTTGCCTATATCTAGTACTTTTTCAGTCATTTGTAAAGGTTGGACTCTTGTGAATGCTTTGAGAACTATTGTATATCATCTCTGCAGTTTGGCAAGGAAATAGAACAGGGTTTGCAGCATTTTGTGGGATTCTTGTGGCAAGGTGATTTAGTATTTTTTTCCTTCTGTGATTCAAGTTATCATATGTTTATGTGTGCCATTATCTCTCTCTTTTCAGCTTAACTAAATGAATCAAGTATAAAGGTGGAAATCATTGATGTTGCAGTGATCTACCTTAGGGTTTATTTAGTTTTACATGTTTTCTACTATTTGAAGAGGACTCATGACACTTTCATGCCCTCTCCAAATCCTCACCAGTCTCAAGACTCACCATTACACCTAATATAAAGTACTAAAGCACTTGCCTACCTCGCCCCACAAAAACCTCTGCAAGACTGAATTCATTCCCCGGACCCAAATCTGTCTTTCTCTTTTGATCCAACAAACCATCATTAAATTCAATCAAACTCCTCTAAGCATATACCTAGCCTAAACTTAATCTTTACATTAGTCATCTCAAGCTTTATTGACCATATTTTCCTGAGATTGACAAGGAGAGAGCCCTCTCCCGACCTGGTAGGGCTAGCTACCAGGTTAAGAGTGGTTTGATTTTACCCTAGATCCTACCTTTCTCAGCCTGAGGTAGATTTTGGCCATAACAAATAGTGTGGCATACTTGGAGTTTCAAAGAAAGAAGGCAAAGGAAGAGCAGGAAAGAACAATAGGACATCGAGATCGGCATCTACAACATATTTTTCTTGTAGGTACCGAGTTGCATGTATGTTTTCCTCACTATTTTTGGCATGCCTGGCATATGCATGTGGATTATTGGTCATGATTAGTCAATGGCATGGAGGATTGTCTGGATTGACAATGGATTGCATAGCCTTGCCATTTTCTAGATAACCATGTAGATTGTGGGTTTGCTTCCTTGTTTTGTTTTGGTTGGTTCTCATGTTTCCTTTAGCTTGGGTGGAGTTATTAGTTCCTAGAATCCGTAGTTGGACAAATGCTTTGGAAGCCCTGTAATAGCTTGGGTTGAGTTACTAGTTTTGGAAGCCTTAGTTGGACAAATGCTCTGGAAGCCCTTGGTGGGTTGATTTAGTAGTCCTGGAAGCCCTAGTTGGACAAACACTCTGGAAGCTCGGTGGTAGTTGTGGGTTGAGTTACTAGTCCTAGAAGCCTTGGTTGGAACAAACACTGTGAAGCCCTTGAAGGCTTCAGTAGAGACCAATCTGATGATGGTTTTGTGATGTCCGACTGTGAGGTGGAATCACTATTTGATGGTTTGATGTGGTTGGCCTCTGGAAGCCTTGGATGGTTTTGGATTGATGTGTTCTATGAGATCCCATATTCATGCTTGGAATATGGCACAAGGGTAAATGGCTAAAGAGAGATTTGGCTCATCCATTCTACGGTCGGGTGGAACGTGGAAGTCCCATCCCAGGTTCAGATTTTGCATCATTAATAATATGAGGTTATTTCTCCTTGTATTTCTATGAGTATTATACTGGTTTATATGTGGATTATATGGTTATGATTTCCTTGGTATTTCTATTGCTATTATGTTGGTTATGTATATGTTTTATGACAGTAGCTATGTATGGCTCTCATCATGTTTTTACTTGTAAATGGATGAACAATGTATCTATGACCTAATGGATGAAATGGAAGCTAATGTGTTGAGGCATCAATGCTTCTTAGTGATTCCCAGCTAAGTATGAGACCCCTATGCTTAGATCTATTATTTACACCTGTAGATTACATATTCATGATATGTTTGATGAAATTTCTGTCATGGCTAGTAGGGGTCTAGTCAAGGGCTTGTTCAAGTATTTTCTTTTGCCTCATTGTCTCCTTGTTATCTTTATGTTCTGAAGGTGTCATTCAGTTCTGGGTAGTGACTTGGGCTCTAGGCCTAAAAACATGGCTCAAATCCTGAGGAATCTAGCAGAGTACTGAGAAAAGTAGTCCCTAGACGCTGGCAAACCTTATCATGAGAGCATCCAGAGCCTCCTGGATGTTGGCAAGCCTATATCATGGGAGTGTTTGAGGGTCAAGTGGTCTAAAATATCAGTGGGATCAAGAAGCTGGTTGGTAGAAAGGTTGAGATGGTTCCTGAGGGTCCTAATGTTGATGTTGAACGTCTATATGGTTTTTTTCATTGGTTCCATTTCCTTAATGTGACTTAGGAGGTCGAATCATATCATAGTGGCCTCTCGTCGCATGTTTACCTCGGTTGGCCGGTTACTTGGGTAGATATGGGAGGAGGGTGTTACAAAGTGGTATTAGAGCATGGTTCACCCCTCAGACTAGATGGGTTGGTTGTTGGTCATGCATGCATGTCAGTTGCGTGTGTGTGTCTTGTGTTGTGAGAACATGTGCTTGTTGCATTTGCATGGTGTTGATCATGGTTGTAGTGATGTCACCATGTGGAAGTTAATGTTGTTGTTGTGGAGTGCATCGTCATGAGTGTATGGTTGGTTACATTTTGTTATATGTCACTTACATGTATCATTCTTGTATGCTTGGTTACATGTTTCTACCTATTGTTACAAGTATTGCTCGTTTATGCTTGATTATATGTGTTTATGTGTGTGTGTTTTCCATGGTTATGCTTGTGTTTTGTTCACATATGTGCTGGTGTATCGTATGCATTTATGGTTGTGCATTGTCTACATACAATGGTGTGGTTGATGTCGTCATGCATGAGGTCATGGTATGCGTGGTTGACATGGTCATGCATCGGTGATTGGCCTCTAATTAGAGAGATGGTTATAGGGTTATATGCATATGAGTTATATTTCTATATGTTATTGTGACTGTGTTATACATGCATTACGTTGATTTGTTGATCTTGCAGATGAGATATCCTCCCCGGAATATGGTAAGGTACGTTGGTTTATTGTGATTTGGTTTAGTTGACATGATATACCTTGCAAGAAGAATATCAAAGATGACTAGCAAGATGGTAGACTATAGTTCTTGAGACTCTCCCTATGGATCAGATGAGCAGTGTGGTGTTGGGAACTCTTTTGATCTAGAAGACACACTACGAATCTTAAAGGCATAAATGTAGAGGAGGTATCTTCTGCACTAACAACCTTCAATCTAGATTTTTCAGAGAGATGTTTGATGAAGGCTTCCCTGGAGGCTGGGCGGTGGTAGAGTCTAAGTCGATGTCCATTTACAATAAAAGAAACATGGGAATCATCGATTGTGACCAATCTGACAGTCCCATTGTCAAATACTGCATCAACCTCATATGATCCCAACCATCGCGAGCGAAGATTTCCTTTAAAATCCTTAAAATGGGAATCATACAATAATGCCTAATCCCCTCTATGAAACACCTTATTTTAATAAATTTATCATGCCATTTTTCTCTCTACTGCTGTATGGCAGCAGTTCTCTAGACAGCCATTAAACGAATTTCATCAAGCTCATTTAGTTGTTCCAGCCAGTGTTTCTGGGCTTTTGAGAGGTCCAATCCTACTTCTTGAGCCATTCTAAGTGTACTAATTTCAAATTCCACCGGGAATAATGGGGATTTGCCATAGACAAGTTCAAATGGTGAGAATACTATCGTGTTCCGCCATGTTGTTCTATATGCCCAAAGAGCTTCAGGAATGTTTCAGCCCAATCCTGGCGATGATTTTCCACGGTCTTGGTGACGATGTTTTCCAATACTTTCTTTGTTCTCTCCACTTGACCATTCGCTTGAGGATGATATGGGATTGTTATCCTATGGTTGATCCCATATTTTTCCATAAGTTTTTCTATCATGTGTGACATGAATTGTGCTCCTCCATCTGAAACTATCTCTCTAGGAGTACCATATCTAGCAAAAATTTCTTCAAATAAAAAGTCTGAGGCAACCTGGTATGTTGCTTTTGCTACAACCTTGGCTTCTACCCACTTCATTACATAATTTGTGCAAACTAAAATGTGGACTTTCTGATGTGAAGGTGGGTTAAATGGACCTATAAAATCAATAGCCCATCTCTCGAAAGGCTCAAGAACTACTTGTGGTTGTAATGGCATTTCACCTGAGCGACCAGGTTGGCCCATTTGTTGGAAGCTATCACATCTTCAAACATAGTTTCGTGAATCGCTGAAGATAGAGGGCCAATAATATCGCATTTGTAACACCTTGTGGCCAGTTCGTTTATCTGTGAAGTTCCCCCCACAAGGGCTATCATGAGCAGCTTTCAAAATCTCATAGATGTCACTTTCTTCTACACAACGACGAATCTGTTGATCCCCTCCTATATAAAAGAGATATCCTACTATCCATGAGTAATGGTCACTATGATGAATGATCCTTCGTTGTTCCCTATATGACAAATTTCGTGGTACTTTTCCTATAGCTAAATAGTTAGCAATGTCTGCATACCAAGGGGTATTAGTAGAAATTGCAAACAAATGTTCATCCGGAAAGCTATATTCTACAAGATCTCCTTCATTATCAACATTTAATCTAGAAAAAAAATCAGCAACTACATTATCTTTGCTCGGTTTATCTGTAATGGTGATATCAAATTCTTGAAGCAGTAACAACCACCTTGTTATACGCCCAGGAGTTACAGGTTTATTCATCAAATACCTGATTGTTGTGTAGTCACTGTGTACAAAAGTAGGATACCCAGTAATATAATGTCAAAATTTCTTAACAACATAGATAACAGCCAAGAACTCCTTCTCCGTTACCGTATAGTTTAGCTCAGCGGATTTTAGATTCTTGCTCACGTAATAGACTGCATACGGCCTCTTATCTTCTTATTGTCCCAACACTGCCCCTACAGCCGTTTGAGAGGCATCTGCGTGGATATGAAATGAAAGTTCCCAGTTGGGACCATGTAAGATTGGAGCTTGGTAGATCAGTTCCTTGATTTTCTCAAAAGCTACTTCACAATCATTTGTCCATAAAAATTCTGCATCTTTAGTTAATAGCTGAAAAAGTGGGAATGCTATCTTGGAAATTTTTTCTATAAAATGCCTATAGTAACTAGTGCAACCAATGAAACTACATACCTGAGTCAGTGTCTTGGGTACAGGAAAATGCATAATTACCTTTACCTTGGCAAGATCAACTTATATTCCAGCAGCCGAAAGCAAATGTCCCAGCACTACTCCCTCTTCTCTCATCATATGACATTTTGTTGTACTTAGAGAAACATGCATTTGTTTACACCTTTTAAGGACTTTCTCCAAGTTTTCCAATCCTTCTTCAAATGACCCTCCATATGGCGTGAAATCATCCATATAGATTTCAACACTGTCATCGAGTAAATAAAAAAAAATCCCCAGTATTTCCCTCTGAAAGGTAGCAGGCGCATTACAAAGACCAAACAGAAGGACTCGGTAAGTGAATGTTCCCCAAGGTTATGTAAAGGTGGTTTTTTCCTGATCCTCAGGAGCTATTTGGATTTGGTTATACCCGCTAAATCCATCTAAGAAAGAGAAAAACTTTTTCTTGGCCAGGGTGTCAAGGACTTGGTCGATAAATGGCAGAGGAAAATTATCTTTCAAGGTTGCTTTATTCAGCTCCCTATAGTCTACACAAATCCGCCATTTACCATTCTTTTTAGGAATGATGACTAGCGGGGATACCCACTAGCTACCCAAGATTGGGTAAATAAATCGTGCATCCAATAACTTCTGCAACTCCTCTTTGATGATGTTTTGCAAGGCAGGGTTCATCCTTCTTTAAGGCTATCTCACAGGTCAAAAATCTTCTTTTATGTAAATATGATGAGTACACAAATCGGCAAGGACACCTTTCATATTAGTATAATCCCAGGCGAACGCTTCCTTCTATTCTCAAAGGATCTTCAGGAGTTGTTCAGTCTAGGCCGGTTAAAGATTCGGGTTGATATTCAGTGTCTTCCCTGGCTCAATCTCCACCGTACGTTGTTAGAAAATGTTGTTACAGGAATGTCTTCATTTCTAGTTTCTGATTCGATAGTTTCTTGTGTTTCACAGCTCATGATAGATTCCAAAAGCTGTCGATTTGTATCTGGAATAACATGAGGGATACTAATAAAAGTGTTGATAGTATCATCCTCTGTCTCATTCTTAAAGCAGAGGGCTTGCCCCATGGTAAGCATTGGCTGGAGTTCCTGATATTTAGTTTTGATCCCATCCAAAGACAAAGAGTTCTGTTTTGGCTTTTTCTGTGAGCTTGGTTCTATAGGGGGATACAGAATAAGATTTTTCATATTTTCCCCATTATAAATTATCATGTTTCCTGACCGACATCCAATATAGGCATCAACGATTACAAGTCAAGGCCATCCTAAAATAAGGGGATGATCACCAGTTGGGGATTGTGTATGTAAGACTAGGAGATCAACAGGATAACACCAAGAATCCACTGAAATCATGATGTCTTCCAATTTCCCTATCATTCTAATTTTAGATATGCAACTAGTTATAAGACTGTAGAGGTAGGCTTAAGATCACACAATCCCAGTGTAAGCATGGTTTCAAAAGTAATTACAGTAATTGCGACGCCCAAATCTACCAATACATTTGGAATATCTACCCCATTAATCTGAACTATTAGAATTGGGTTCCCAGGATCCCCATATTTTACAAGCATAGCCTTTCCTAGCATAATGTCAAATAATCTTCCCATTACATGAACTGTAGGTGGATCTTTTGTTTTCTTCCCTGGTCTCTTAGAACAATATTCTTTGATACTTTTAGCGAAATAGGTACATCTTTCATGGCCTGAAGCAAGGGGATTTTTACAAACAGATTCTTCAATTCTCCTAAAAGATCAAATTCCGGTTGAGGGATCCATTTACTCAAGGCTAATCATTCTGGATAAGGAGGAATGGTTTGACAGACCTGATTCACAGTCAAATGAGAAGGAGAATGTTCCACATATGGTTGGGTTGTCTCATCCCCGACTGCTTGAGATTCTAGATTCTCATCGTCAATATGTTCAACAATAATGGTCGATGTAGGAGCATTTACTACCCGGCCAGATCACAGATTTATCTCATTAAACCCTGCGGTAGAAATGCTATACGAAGGAAGGTTGAGGGTGTCTGCTTGTTGAGCGCCCTTATTGTTTGGATTTGGGTTTGCTTGAATGGGAAGTTGAGGTTGGAGAGGAGGATTATTGGAGGAAATGTTTGAGGGCAGCTGTAACTGTTGTTGCTGTGTAGGTTGAGGAAATTGAGCAGCAAGGGGAATAGGACTATGCCAACTTTGAGACCATGAAGAACTTGAATTAGGTTGAGGACACCATGGTTTCCAAGGTGGGTATTGATAATATTGAGGCCAAAAAGGAACTGACTGAGGATTCATATTATAATATTGAAAAGGATCCTGAGACGTACCTGGATTTAAGCCTAATGATCATGGCTGCCATGGTTTCTTAGATCCCATAAAGCATAGCTGATCTAGTTCTTCATTCGTCCCCTGTCTTTAGTGTTGGAAGATATGGACTTGCACTGGTGGAGTGACTCTGTTAACAAATAGCACATGTCTCTATCATGTGTAGTGGACAATCCTTCAGTGGATGTTTCTTTCTACACTGGGGGCAGAATATAGCCATGGTTCTTTCCAACTCCATCTGCTTCTACTTTGCCTGTAATGTATCCATTTGGGAGGATAATGTGCTTAGGATATCAATTTTCAAGTTATTCAGCAGGTTCCCAATTTCTGCTTTTGTGATCCCCTTGCTCGATGCTTTGACAGTCCAAATTCCTTGTTTATTCCTTGCAGCTCCCCTTGAACATTGAATAGAGAGTTCAAAGATGGTGTCAAAATATTCTTTAGATGTATCCCCTTTACGTACTATGTTTAACAGCTCCAAAGATTCTTCCCTCAGGGCCCGAAGAAAAATAATTTGCAAAATATCCTTATCAAGATCATTATGGCCAGACCTCTGGGGAGTGTACTTAAAAAGCTCCACACAGTCCTCCATATTTTCATCCTCCTTCTGCATAAATTTGAAAATTTCTTCCTTAATGTCCTGGGATTTACAGTAATCTTGATATTTTTCCAAGAAGACCTTCTTCATGTCATCCCAGGTGGAGATTGATTTTCCTCCTAGACTAATAAACCATCACAACGTTGTCCCTTTTGATGTAGCAGGAAAAATTTTCATCTTTTGAGCATCATTGACATAGTCATACCCTCTGTAAACAATATCAAACTCAAATAGGAAAGTGTCTAGATCTTCCATGGAAAGCCCATGGAAGTTTGGCAATGTGGTCTATGGAATAGGCTTCATTGGTGCACCACTCGTGATTTCCCCAATTGGGAATTCAATTGAAGATGTTGTGGGTGCCATAAATATCTTCCAATACTCGCTTGGAACTTCAACAAGTTCCTGCTATGTAACAACTGATGGTTGTGGAAGTTTAACAACACTCCCCTGATCGCGAGGTGAAGAAAATCCTCTAAGGTTTCCTTCTTCAGTCCTTGAGTGGATTCCTTCTTCTGACCCTCTATTGGCCACTTCCTCCCTGTCTGATACCAGAGGAGGTGTTTCTGATTCCTCTGAAGCCCTGCTTCCTACTTCTCTTGTAGATGTTGAAACAGATACTTCCACTCCTGGAGGCTATATAGTTTGTTCCACATAATTCCCTTCAGATTTTGTGTGAATGTTCACCCTAACAGCAGCTCGCAAAGAGGCTTCTGATGCATCTTTTTTTATAATCTCCTGGATATAGGTATTCCTCCCCAAATCCTTCCTTCCTTTCCTTTTGGGTCCTCCTCTATCCCTTTTATTCGAACCCTTGTTCATACATTTATTGGAAAGAAAAAATAAAAAAATTCACAGCTCAAGACCTAGAGTAGGGTGAAAAACTCTTTTTCCTCCCCAGGACGAGAGGATGATTCGAAAAAAATAAACTAGCATAAAGAAAACTAAAGCTCAGGACCTAGATCAGGGTGAGAAAACTATTTCCCTCCCCAGGACCAGTGAGTGGCCCCTATATAAAAATAAAAAATAAAATGAAAAAGACAAACAGCTTGCGCTCAGGATCTGGAGCAGGGTAACAATTCCCTCCCTAGAACGAGAGATTGGTTTCTAGGAAACCAACAAAACTGAAATCAATTGAAAAGAAAATAAAATAGAACACTACGCTTAGGACTTAGAGCAGGGTAACAAATTCCCTCCCTATGTCGATAGATTGTGTTAGCGCTTGAAATTTCACCTCAGGCTGAGAAAGGCAAACTTCAAGGCAACATCAAACCACTTAGCCTCGTAGCTAGCCCTACGGGGCAGGAGAGGGCTCTCTCCGGTCTATCTCGGCAAAGATCTTCAACGTGCAGAGATAACCAATAAAGAACACTGATTTTAGGCTAGTAAACTGATATAAAAAGGTTTGATTTGGGATTTTTAGGGTTTTGGTGGAAAATTGGGGAAAGGCAATTTTGGGTGCGGGGATTGGACACAGTTTTTGCAGGGGGTTCTTTGGGGCGAGGTAGGAGACTGTATTGATGCCTTTGAAAGATTTGGATGGATGAGAATGACTGGTGAGGAGCTAAGGAGAGCAAGCAATCACCTTGAATTCTCCTTAAACAGCTGAAAACATTGATATTAAGCAAACTTAAAGGCAGAGCATAGCAACCATGAATTCTACCTTAACACTTCATTTGCCTAATTTGCAAAAGGAAAAGTAAGAAGATGAATCACATAACAAACCTACAAGTACAAAGAGAAACACACCATCAATACATGTAACCACAGGAATCCCAAAAAGGACTGCAAAACCCTGGTCTTCCTTTGCCAAAAATTGCAGAGATACAATGAGTAATACAATAGAAGCTTTCTCCCTCAAGAGTCCAACCATGAAAATGACCAAGAAAGTACATAATATAGGCAATCTAACATCTTTCCTTTCCTCTAGGGGTCTAGCTCACTATCCTAGGAGCTGTTTCAACCAATTCTAAACTGAGCACTGAAAACTAGGCAGTCAAAACAACTTGCCTCTATAAGCTAGGAAACCAATTCATTCATTAAATTTTTGCCTATCTCATGAATGAATCTTCTAGAAGAGATAAATAAGTGTCAAAATATCATAAAATTACATCATTTACAACAAGGAAGATCAAAATCTACTCCAAAAAGTCAAATCCAGTCAAAACTGCGTTTTGCTGAGCTGTAGGTGAATTTTTGTGAAAACTGCCCAACACGTCGCGCCCTGATCTTGAACGCGTCGCGCACCTTTGGAGCTGCTTTTGAGGCACTTCCAAGTGTCCAAATGAGGCAAAAGTGGGCTTTTTCGAAAGGTCTGGATGTCTAATTTCCAACTCAAGTGGAATTTCTGAATTTGGTGTCCATTTGCCTCTCCAAAATTGCAATCTCCCAAGACTGCTTACTGTGTGTCAAAAAAGTGGCAGAAAGTCATTTTTTGCTTGTTTTTTGACCTTCTGGAGGCTCAAAACTTGGTGAAATTTCTTGGCAATTGCTGAGCAAGTGTATTTTTGCATGAAAAATCCAAAAATGCTAAGTTTTCCTGAAATGGAGTTGCCCATCTTAAGGGTCGCGCGCGGCGCGCTACGCGTTAGGGAGGAAAACCTGTGTTTGGCACAAAAAATTCACAATTGACGAAATTTTCTCCAAATTTCTTGAAATTTGGGCTGGGAGTCCCCAATCAAGTACCATGCTCAGTCAAAGAGGCTTTGGCCAAAATTTGGAGTGGATCGGGCCTTTTCCGTCGTTTTAGTGCTTTGCTCAACCTCCTTGGATCTAGCGATTGTATTTTTGACATTTCTCTAAAAACATGACACCTGTGTAAAAAGTGAAGGAGGTTTTTCTTCCTTGGCCTGTTGTGGACAAAAACCTCTCTCAGTTTTCCCAAATTCATCTTTGATTACTCTGAAACATCTTTTGAGTGAAACTGATCCCGATGTGTGAAACAAGGAATTTCGTGGAAATGAAGCGAAATGAAGGGGATGAGGGGCTTCTAAATTCTTGGGGAAATTTTGGGGAGTAGGGAGGGATGTTAGGAAGTAGGGGAAAGTGGAATTGCAGAGATCGAGTGAGGGGAAGGGGTCCAAACGGGCAAAACACAGGCCCAACGTAGAAAATTGCCAAGTTGTAGCAAGAAACTAGGGTTTGTGCGAAAATGAGGAATTTGCGGAATCTCAGTGATGGGAAGCATTTGGTAAGGTACTTTAAGGATAGGGGCAGGTGTATGAACATCAGGAAACAAGTTTTTCCGATGATTTGACCGTCCAAGAGAAATTGGCTTCAAAACCCTAGGAGAGGAAAATGACCTTACCTAGGCGCAACTGAAGCATGGACAAGGTGTAAAAAGACTCATTAGACACTGAGATGATAATAAAAACCCTATGAATGATGATAGACTCAGCTGAATAGTGACATAGATTGGCATTTGGGCAACTTTAAAAAGAGTGAGAGCAAACCCTAGACCTAATGCCTAGTGACCAAATTTTGCTTGAAGACTCACTGAAATGACAAAATTTGACCTTGACACTTCAAAATCACTTTGTAAGAGCACGTTTGATCACTGGAGGAAGGCTGGAAAGACTGACACTAACATTGGCTCCAATGGGGATGGTAGCTCCTTGGAGGTGCCAAGAACCGCAGATCTCTGTAAGAGCTAGACAGTGCCTTCATCCATTGGGCGATGGAGTCATTATTTGACAAACAATACAAGACTTTGACTCATTTATTGACTGAAACCTGACTCAAGCCGACACAATTATGAAACCTACATGACTGAAAACTGACTCACAAATGACTCATGACTGACTTAACTAAAACAAGAACTTACAAAGCTTATTGAAGGGCAGCAGTCCATCAAGATTTGAAATCATGATGACAACCACCTGTGTTTCTTACAAGACAATATACATAAAACTATATCAAAATGCCAATGCAACCAATCAAGCAGATTCCTTCTTGATTGATTCTCCTGATTAGATCTTCTGGTCAACAATACAAACCTATCACTGGGCATCCAAAAACATAGTTGACCATGGCTGCAACAAAACACTGTAATAAAAACTTTCACTGCAGGCTGCAACAAACTTGCTAGAGGATCATAAAAAACATGAAGATTTGCCATTGCCACCTCCTGCTGAAAGATCAAGGTGTCCTTTGTTTCAAATTTTGATCTGCCTTCATCATGTGCTGCGGTAAAAGTATGCTCATGGGCTTCAAAAAACTCTGAACAGGTAGATGAGCAGATCTCCTCTTGTAAAAACATTTCAACACATGAGACATATGAAGAATCTGAAAGGTAATCCTGTATGCTATGATCTTCTATAGTCTGACAATATGGTAGGTCATCTTCATATGATATCACAACCAAATTATCCAGTTCCTTATTACATTCTTCAATATTATCAAGCACAATATTATCATTTACATCGTCTACCACAAATTCACTCAAAGAAACTTTTTCACTTGCTTGAGCAAAGATCTCACCTTGCTGTTCATGAGCAGACTGAATGACCTCCTCATGAAGACTCTGTTCTGATGAAATGGGAGCACTTAAATTTGTAACTTTGTTTTCTTCATGCCAAATGATCTCAACAGCCAAGTTTTTCTTTATAGGATTCGGCACAAGGTATTCTTGGTCATCATGATCTGAATGTTGATCTGAAATAGTTGACTTGACTGCATCACATGAATCTTGACTACCCTGCACGTTGTCTTCTTCTGTGGGCAGATATGAAATAGAACCCTCTCTTTCATCATTTTCAGCCATATGGCCATCTTCAAGCTGCTGATCTTGATTCTGCTGCAAAATTTCCTGATCATCTTGATGGGTATCCACTAGGTTCTCTTCATGTTGCTGAAATGGATTCTCATACAGAGCCTCCATGATCTCAACATCCATAAAATTATCATCTTCATAATATTTCTCAAGGCTTTCAATAAAACTATAAGCATGCTTGCAACAGTCATGAACCAAATTTAATGATGGATAAGATGCTTGATATCTTTCAATGAACAAGGCATGAAAATCCTTTAAACAGTAAATACAGGCCTGCGGCAAACTTTCATACCAAGATTGGGCTTTACCTTCCAAAGTAGCCATGAATATCTTCATCAAGCAATCTTCAGGAAAATCAACCTTCAACTTGCGAATATGCATATGAAATCTAACTAGATGTAAAGCAACATCCTTCTTACCATCATATTTAAATGTAGGCAGATTCCTTGACCAATCTACCTTCGGAATTTTATTCGGAAAACCTGGAATGTGATCTCGGCTCATGGGAGCATATCTTCTTGTGATTCGGTCCATCTTGAAAATCTCACAGCTACTGATCTCTCTGCAGTGAAGTCACCATGAAGCATTGATCTCTGGAGTTTTCAGTGAAGGAGTCGCCAGTGAATGATTTCAGCCTGTGAAAACTCTCAACTAATCATCCAAAAGTTCAGAGTTTACAAATGAACTGGGGTCAAATGCAATCGAAGTGGCCGTATTCACAAGCTCACGGAGATTGACTGAAGCAGCATTTATCTACTTCCGCTAATGCAAAGCAAAAGCGTTTCGAAGGCTACCTGGCATAACTTCAGGCTCCGTCTAAGACTTATGAAACAAACACATCAATCCACAGACAAGTTTGTTCTCCCCAGTATGGTCGCCAATATGTTAGCGCTTGTAATTTCACCTCAAGCTGAGAAAGGCAAACTTCAAGGCAACATCAAACCACTTAGCCTCGTAGCTAGCCCTACGGGGCAGGAGAGGGCTCTCTCCGGTCTATCTCGGCAAAGATCTTCAACGGGCAGAGATAACCAATAAAGAACACTGATTTTAGGCTAGTAAACTGATATAAAAAGGTTTGATTTGGGATTTTTAGGGTTTTGGTGGAAAATTGGGGAAAGGCAATTTTGGGTGCGGGGATTGGACACAGTTTTTGTAGGGGGTTCTTTGGGGCGAGGTAGGAGACTGTATTGATGCCTTTGAAAGATTTGGATGGATGAGAATGACTGGTGAGGAGCTAAGGAGAGCAAGCAATCACCTTGAATTCTCCTTAAACAGCTGAAAACATTGATATTAAGCAAACTTAAAGGCAGAGCATAGCAACCATGAATTCTACCTTAACATTTAATTTGCCTAATTTGCAGAAGGAAAAGTAAGAAGATGAATCACATAACAAACTTACAAGTACAAAGAGAAACACACCATCAATACATGTAACCACAGGAATCCCAAAAAGGACTGCACAACCCTGGTCTTCCTTTGCCAAAAATTGCAGAGATACAATGAGTAATACAATAGAAGCTTTCTCCCTCAAGAGTCCAACCATGAAAATGACCAAGAAAGTACATAATATAGGGAATCTAACATCTTTCCTTGCCTCTAGGGGTCGAGCTCACTATCCTAGGAGCTGTTTCAACCAATTCTAAACTGAGCACTGAAAACTAGGCAGTCAAAACAACTTGCCTCTATAAGCTAGGAAACCAATTCATTCATTAAATTTTTGCCTATCTCATGAATGAATCTTCTAGAAGAGATAAATAAGTGTCAAAATATCATAAAATTACATCATTTACAACAAGGAAGATCAAAATCTACTCCAAAAAGTCAAATCCAGTCAAAACTACGTTTTGTTGAGCTGTAGGTGAATTTCTGTGAAAACTGCCCAACATGTCGCGCCCTGATCCTGAACGCGTCGCGCGCCTTTGGAGCTGATTTTGAGGCACTTCCAGGTGTCCAAATGAGGCAAAAGTGGGCTTTTTGGAAAGTTCTGGATGTCTACTTTCCAACCCAAGTGGAATTTCTGAATTTGGTGTCCATTTGCCCCTCCAAAATTGCAATCTCCCAAGACTGCTTCCTGTGTGTCAAAAAAGTGGCAGAAAGTCATTTTTTGCTTGTTTTTTGACCTTCTGGAGGCTCAAAACTTGGTGAAATTTCTTGGAAATTGCTGAGCAAGTGTATTTTTGCATGAAAAATCCAAAAATGCTGAGTTTTCCTGAAATGGAGTTGCCCATCTTAAGGGTCGCGCGCGGCGCGCTACGCGTTGGGGAGGAAAACCTGTGTTTGGCACAAAAAATTCACAATTGACAAAATTTTCTCCAAATTTCTTGAAATTTGGGCTGGGAGTCCCCAATCAAGTACCATGCTCAGTCAAAGAGGCTTTGGCCAAAATTTGGAGTGGATCAGGCCTTTTCCATCATTTTAGTGCTTTGCTCAACCTCCTTGGATCTAGCGATTGTATTTTTGACATTTCTCTAAAACCATGACACCTGTGTAAAAAGTGAAGGAGGTTTTTCTTCCTTGGCCTGTTTTGGACAAAAACCTCTCTCAGTTTTCCCAAATTCATCTTTGATTACTCTGAAACATCTTTTGAGTGAAACTGATCCCGATGTGTGAAACAAGGAATTTCGTGGAAATGAAGCGAAATGAAGGGGATGAGGGGCTTCTAAATTCTTGGGGAAATTTTGGGGAGTAGGGAGGGATGTTAGGAAGTAGGGGAAAGTGGAATTGCAGAGATCGAGTGAGGGGAAGGGGTCCAAACGGGCAAAACACAGGCCCAACCTAGAAAATTGCCAAGTTGTAGCAAGAAACTAGGGTTTGTGCGAAAATGAGGAATTTGCGGAATCTCAGTGATGGGAAGCATTTGGTAAGGTACTTTAAGGATAGGGGAAGGTGTATGAACATTAGGAAACAAGTTTTGCCGATGATTTGACCGTCCAAGAGAAATTGGCTTCAAAACCCTAGGAGAGGCAAATGACCTTACCTAGACGCAACTGAAGCATGGACAAGGTGTAAAAATACTCATTAGACACTGAGATGATAATGAAAACCCTATGAATGATGATAGACTCAGCTGAATAGTGACATAGATTGGCATTTGGGCAAATTTGAAAAGAGTGAGAGCAAACCCTAGACCTAATGCCTAGTGACCAAATTTTGCTTGAAGACTCGCTGAAATGACAAAATTTGACCTTGACACTTCAAAATCACTTTGTAAGAGCACGTTTGATCACTGGAGGAAGGCTGGAAAGACTGACACTAACAGATTGACCCATAGATCAATGTGGATCGTGTTCTTGCACCTAATTAGCCTCCCCGGAAACAACGCAAAAATGTTGGTGTCCGAGTGTGAATAACTATTAAACCCTTTTCCACATTTAATTTATCAATATGGGTGCGTATATTATTTCAAGGTAACGTGAAAAGTATATGCAGGTAGCAATGACACAATCCAATCACCAATCCCAGATTCAATAACTGAATTAATTAAAGAAATATTGTGATAGTAAATAAGAATTAATTACAAAATTATAAAAGAATTCATTGAAATTAAGGTACTATAACAACAATCGAAATAAACCAACATAAATAAAATAACAACACACAAAAATAATGTAACACCTGATCAGAAGAGTGGGCCCAACTCTCTGACCAGGGCTGCGATGGATTCACAGCTTATAGAGAGAACAACAAAATAACTTGCATTCAATTAATTAAACAGTATTCTATTACAATATTAGTCCCTTGCATGGCTAACTCGATTCACAGCATTGAAACCCTTCTTATACAAATATTCAGAGAAAATTGTTCTCCGAATCTGGCAGCTAATGTCTACAAATATACATTTGTTGAAACAGCCAACTAGTTGCTGAGAGAGAGAGAACAAGAAAGGTATGGAATGGCCTGGAATCTGTTATGATGTTACAGCATTGCCGAAATGGTGTTGTAAGCTCGGAGTTACTTCTGTGATTTGCATATGTGACCTTTGACCACCGAATCTGTGGAAATGACAGAATTAGTAACTCGCGTAGGTAAAATATCCATGATAATTACTTCATTAATTAAACATTCTAAGAAGACAATCAAAGAGGATTTACCTTGTGCATTTAGAGAGATTAGTGATTATAAATGATACAAAGGAGTGAGAGAGAGAGTAAAAATGGAGGGAAAAAGTCTGCAGATTTGGTACCCAACACTAGTTATAGGTCATTTATAGATTATAAATGTCTTCAAAGTTTCACTTCTAATTGAGTATTCAACTGGACAGATTGATTCTCTTATACATGATTATTTTTCCCTCCACCCACTTTTCATAACTTCCATAACCATTAGGTAGGGATCTGCAGCTTTGATGTTGCTTTGCTTGTTTAGTAAAATATTGTCGAGACTTTAATTTATTGAAAGTTGTAGAATTTAAAATTTATGAAGTTTCAAGGTCTAATTTTTAAAAGTCTGATTCTTTAAAGGGTGCTAGCTCAATGGAAGAGCACTTTCTTTACAAGCAGGAGGTTGGTGGTTCGATTCCATCATGCCTTGACATCCATACGGAATGGCGACGATCATTTTTTGGTGACGAAGGCTCTTTTGCCCATCACCAATGAGTTTTGGTGACATTTTTCGACCCTCACCAAAATATGAAATGGTGACAGTCAGAGAACACCACCATATATACACATCAATAGTGATGACCCTCAAAAGTCCGTAACCATAAATCGTTGTTGTTGATATGAAATGGTGACGGTCGTTGTCCATCATTATAGTTATTATTCGTGACGGACCTTGAATGTCACCACAACACCTATACTTCTGGCAATGCAAATTTTGGTGATGGTCAATGAATGTCACCATATATATGCACCAATAGTGATGGCCATGAAAGATCTATCACAATAAATCGTTGTTTTTCATATGAAATGGTGACGATCACTATCCATCATTATAATCAATATTCGTGATGGACATTGAATGTCACCATAACACCTATACTTTTGGCGACGCCACCTTTGGTGACATTTAACTTTTGGTGACGGAGGCTATGGTCCATTACCATTGCTCATATGAAATGGTGGCGGTCGCTATCCATCATTATAAATCATTATTGGTGACGAACTTTGAATGTCACTACAACACCTATACTTTTGGCGACGCCATCTTTGGTGACATTCAGTTTTTGGTGATGGAGGCTATGGTCCATCACCATTTCTCATATGAAATGGTGATGGTCGCTATTCATCATTATAAATCATTATTGTTGATGGACTTTGAATGTCACTACAACACCTATACTTTTGGTGACGTTCAGTTTTTGGTGACAAAGGCTCTTTTGACCATCACCAATGAGCTTATGGTGACATTTTTCGCCCTTCACCAATGTCCTTTTTTCTTGTAGTGATAGATAACAGCCTATCTAGATAAGATCAAGATCATTAAAAATCTAGATAACAATTTATCTAGAGATGTCACGTAAATCTATCATTCTATTTCTTTGCCTACTAACGTACTGGTTTGTCGTTTTCTATTCTCGACACTCTAGTTATCCTTTTTTATTGTTCTATATTGTGAAAATGAAAAAATAAATGTATTGCATCAGATTTATTATTGTCACTTCTACACATATGTTCTCCTGGATATACTCCGTCTTTGGCACATTCTTCATTGCGGATAATGAAAACCTTTTTCTCAACTCGTATTAGCTAACAGCATAATCTTTCATCAATTAATTTATTTTGTACAACTGTTCTTCCGTATTGGCCATGTGTCTAGCAGTGTGACACATAAAACATTCTACATGACCAACATAAGAAGCCAAAGGATTTGACCTTTTGTTCCTCATGCTAGATTTCCAACTTCTCGTGCTAGAACTAAAATCAATGGCCTTATGGAAAAAAATGTTATAAGCATAACATAAGCCATTAAATGAACTTGTATACCTAAAATAAGATCTCATTCTATTCTTTCCAAACTGCTGCATGGATGTGTCAAAATTTCTCCTACAAAATGTTGTTATATGTCCAAATTGATGGTAATTAAAACACTCAATTTCATTCATCAATGGAGCAAATTAATTCTAATTTCTATTTTTAATTCGGCTACCATCAACTCTAGGAGTGAATGATTTTCTTGTCATAGAAACTCCTTTCGAATCCTTTCTTTGCTGATGATGATTTTGCTACCTCTTTTCTCCAACATTCTCATGGTGCTCACAAATTTTGTTGTAGATTTTCTTTCTTCTATGCTGCTCTTAATTTTTCCAAGTTGTTGGTATTTCTCTTTTATTTGATTTCTCAATTTATCTACTTCAACATAATCTTTCTTTTCCTTCTGTTTGCTGCACATTATTTCTTAATTTCTTTTTGAATCTGCCAACTGGGTTCTTAAGGTAGTGAGCTCCTCCTTGAGTTTTTTCTCCTTCTCATCACAAATCTGTAACATTTTCTTATTATCTTATGGGTGAACAGTTGCATTTATAACTCTGCAAAAGCTCTAAATGAGAAAGAGTTTAAAAATTAACCAAATAAATTATTTTCCTAGCGCGTAAAGGAGTTGTGTCTTTGTACAACTATTAGCAAATTATTGTGTATATAACTTTCACTTTGCGAAGAGGAAAAACCATGGTCGTTTGAGCATTGGTTGCTTTCTAGATTTATGATATATTTAAAAATACATCTTCAATTTTCAATTGAGCCTCAATGGCATCTTCAATCTATATTAGCTTTCATTGATTTATGTTCATCATTTGGTGTTTTTCATACAATGTTTAGAGATGTCATTCAAGCACAATTGAAATTCGAAGGTGTGTTCATCTATGCTTCGACATCCTACGTAGATCCTCTATTTTGTGTAGATTCAGATATCTATTGAATTGTTTTTCTATATATGTGTTGTAAGGTTGCTCTATTACTAAATAGAGAAACCATGGCTCAACAAGGAAAAAAATTGAGTGATTCGAAGGGGGAAAAACTCATTCTAGTTGTATCATGTGGGAGCTTGACAAAAAGGGGAAACCATAATCATTGAAGAGTTGGTTGTCTTTCATATATATGATGTGTTGCAAAATACATAATTGATCTCCAATTGGGGTTGAATGGCATGTCAAAATTCAAGAAATGTTATATTGTATTACTTTATGTTCAGATATTCAAGCTCATGTAAAGAAACAAAAACTCAAACAATACTTGCATTTTCTAAATGCATTGTGCAAAAAGAAATTTGCTAGCCATTTATGTTTTGTACTTAAAATTATTTTCTTAATCAGCGACATTCTCAATGTCATCTAACTCTATATTTCTTGTTTCCGTGTATAATGACCATGTGTAACTATTTTGTGTGTGATAGGTTAGACATGACAGATCATGTACACATATCCATGATGAATCACAAAAATGTAGGAAATTAAATAAATATGAAATTGTGTGATACATTATACAAAGTGATTGATATTAAGTGGATTTCGTTGTTTAAAAATTAGTATTATGCAAAAGGAAATTGTATCGGATAACTATGCGAGGGGGGAAGTGAATGTGGAAGTACGAAATTTTGTCATAAAAAGATTGTGTTTGTTATTGCGCACACTCGTTCTTCAACGTAAATCATAAATAAAAGGGTCTAAGTTTTATGAAGATTTTGTGACATAATTTTAATAACAAGTGATATGTCACTATATTTTTCTCATTAGCTTAAGAATCATAAATCAAATGTTCTAAGTTTTATAAAGCTCTTATGGTGTAATTTTAACAAGTAATGTGTCGATAGTTGCATTGGTCAGGTGTTGATAATGCATTATTTTTTTGGCATGCATGTTGTCAATGCATATTGATATATTTCATAGTTATAGGGGAAGGGGGGCTCATTACAAATGGTTTTTCTCATATTTTTTAGAATCGGTACATTATTCTAAGAATTGTGTGTTTTGCTTGTTAGCATAAGAATTATGCACAATATCTGTTTTCAGAAATAGATACATATTTTACGATATCTATATCGGATACGTTGTGGTTCATTTGTTTTTTTATTCTATATCTCGTTCATGTACAAGAGTTTTATTCGAATCGGTTGTATCTATATCGTTTTACCCATTTTCCTATACATTATTTATGTTGTGCTTATTGTTGAATAATATTTCATAGTGATATTTTTTTTTTAACATGATTATTAAAGCATCAATGGAGAATCATGTGTTTACTATAGAAAGTAATGGTACAGATGCAATACTAAGGCATCATAATCATTTTCATTTGAAAAATTATACATATGTTGTGGGAGATTGTATGTTCGATAGTATGTAAACTTCATTGCATTTTAGATACACGTCAACATAATTGTGTGAAGGAACAATATAACATTTTAGGAATTGTTTACATGAAAGGAAGAATGAAGCCATATTATCTTACGAATGTGAATAGAATAAAGATGCATTAATACATATGCATGGTATAAATAACTTGGATGTTTTCTTGGAAAGGATGACAAAATCAACTTTAAATACTATCTCTGGGGAAGAACAAGTACTTTGGGGGGACATATTTTGTATACATTAGTTATCGAACTCGCTAAAAATTCCCATAAGACTTTGGTCAAATACAACAATGAAAAACTATTTTCATTTTAATCATATTTATGCAAACAAAGTTATGACATATTGTTCCATGATGAGAATTCAATTACCAGACATTTCGAACCACTCTTGTGCAAGAAAAAAAGTTTAATATAAATTGCTCATGAACCTATAATAAATATAACAACACACGAATAAACAGATCATGGATGGATACATGTATAAAAAATCATGGGCAAACATATGTTTAAGATATTTTCCAAGTTCAGGAGTATTTATGGTGAAAGTGGTTTTGAAACAATATGCCAACTGATGAAGAATGAGTATGAGGTTCCTTGTTTATGTTGCATAATTGCACAAAAAATTTGCAACGCAATGATGCATAATGATTCATTTCCATTAAACTGCATAGAAAAATACATGAACAAACATGCAATTAAGCAATTTCCTTGAATAGTATTTTAGAGGGGATACATTATACAATTAGCAATGCCATATGAAAAGGGGAAGATAGACAACGACCTTTTTGTTTATGACTAGATACGATATATCTTGGACATAACTATATGCATATGGTTCACTGACACTCTGGCTATTGTGTCTGAATTTTGTGGGTTCAAGAAAGACGGAACAATATTCCATATTATGAAATTTGGTACGAGTGTAGGTCATTTGTATTATGAACCTCTCAAAGAGATAGTACAACAAAAAAACATTTCACGTCCTATTGAAGCAATTAACGAAAAGCAATGTATAGAAGAATCCAATAAAAAACATAGTGGCATTAATACGTATGACTTCGAAAACATGAATGTGAATGAAAATGGCATAGAAATTGACATAGAGTTTATCAATGCAAACAATAAATTATGACTATCAATACATCGACTCAAAAAACATATAAGAAATAAGGACGTTTTTGAAACAAGTGTTCTTAAAAAACTATGCAAGCCATTAAATTCTAGCTCTAAGAACATGGACATTGATGAAGATGCTATGGAACCTAATACAAAACCTATCAATGTAGGCAAAAGACCATGTTCTTTGTTGCACAAACTCAAAAAATACATATGAAACAAAAATGTCATTGAAACAAGTCAGATTACAAGATGATCGAAATGGAAAAAGCCAATATAGGATCACATATTTGATAATCAACATAAAAGAATCATTACAGATGTTTGATTATACATTTGAATCAGTGGTTGAACAAAAATATTTTAAGAAAATACAAGATGTTCCTATTTATGACTGTGAAATTTGCAATCAAACTTGGTTTAAAAGAGATGTCATAGAGCCCACGGGGTTTTGGATTGACGGTGAATGGGTGCATTGTTAAGGCACTCCTTGTGATAGGTCACTAGTTCAAATCCCCTATGGGTGCTTACCTACCAAAAAAAAAATGTCATAGAAAAAAAATTCAGCAATGTGTTTAAAACTAAGTTTGTATGCAAAAAACATGTAGAAAGGCACTACACAATGACACAGTTATCAAATTTGCAATTCCAAAGAAAATTATTCATAATAAACAAATTTCTGTATTGAAAGAATTTTATGAATTGGAGGAACAACTAATATCATTGTGATTACCATTTTTGAAAATATGATAACTTATACAGTGTTTTAGAAAACCACAATTAGCATTGACTAGTGGACTAATCAATGCACTTGCTGACATATCTCGAATTCAAATTGCACTTCCTCATGACATAAATGAATATAGTACTATGGTTGTGGAAACTAAAATATGTTTAGGTTTAGAAGCATATTTTTTGTTGGGTGAATATGTGTTTATAAAGTCATCAAAGCATTGAGATTATTGTGTAAAACTCCACTTTATAGACTAGAGAATCTCATAATAAATGAAACTTGGAAACAATTTTTTGATCAAAACGAATATGCATATGCATGTGAGACAGATGCAGATACAGAAAGCAGTGATGATAATGATTACTGTGATCAAGAGCCCATAAAAAAAACATTGTTACATGGATTTAGCAATTCGTATAGTATTTATGATATTCGTAATAATCAAATAAACATTGCTCTGGGTGAAGGCTATAGGCCTTTGGGCATATTCAGAGATAAGTATTTGGAAGAGATGAGCTTTCCCACATTGTTTTACAGAAGAAGAAAAAATGATTAGACAATGTTACAAGAAACTTTACATATCACGATATTGCTAAGTGGGAAGTTTTGCATCAAGATCATGATTTTGTGTATCATATAACGAATTTGTTTTACAAAACAGTGTGAATTATCCTCAATCAAGTATTCAGTTGTATTTGGATTCATATAAGAAAAGGACAGTTAAAAGGAAAAAAACTAATAGCTAAAGATGTTAAAACAACGACAAATTTGAAACACATTCTTGCATTGAACATTGCCTATATGGATCTTAGACGAATATGGACATCGCTAGACTATTTTTCGCATTTGTGTAATTATATGCAATGATCTGACAGTTAGGTCCACCCACTTTCTTTGTTTCATTTAGTAGTGTTGAACATATCTAGGAGCCTTTAGTAAAGGCTTTGCAACAAATACATCGAGAAAAAAAAATTGTATGTTGAAAAGAAGTAGATGAAGATGACATTGATACCTTGATAAGAAATGACTTGTTTACCTGTGTACGATATTACAGAGAAGAAATAATGTTGCATTCCAGTTAATTTCAAATGATTCCAATTACTTTGGTGATGTCGTTGACTATTTCTTTATGACAAAATTCCAAAATATAAGAAGCCAACATGAACATGGGTTGATATGGATTAAAAATGCTCCCATCTATGAAACAAGTATGAGTACTAAAGTCAAAAACTTTGTTGACAATTACTTGTCATGTGATTCAACTAAACTACCTACAAATCTAAAAATTGTTCGACCTCATTGTCACACAAGCACTTATAGGAAAGGAAAACATTTGCATTGCAGGTTCAATTTTCCAATACCACCAACGCCAAGAACACAAATACTTGATCCTATGGAATTCAAAAATGAAAAAATAAAGGTGAATTCAAGAGTGATATTTGATGCACTAGAGCATATGGAACATGATGAGACATATAAATTTGATAGTTTTTTGTATAAAATAGGTACAAATGAATCTGATTATATCCATGCAATTTAGTGCACTCTGAAACAAAGAACAATTTCATAGAGAACTAATAGACATTTGGCCTAATAGCTTTGATCGGCATATTTTGTTAATCTGGGGTGAAAATACTAATGCTCATTTTGTACTTGACTCATATGCTACAACTACTTATTATAGTTCATATATGACAAAACTAGATAAAACAATGACATCGATGTTTAAACATGTGTGAAGTGAGTGTAAAAAAAGTGATGGTGATATCATAGAAACAATTGCAAGACTTGGAAAAGCTTTATTGAACTTATTGAAAAAGTTTGCACAACAAATTGTATATATAGTGTTGTCAAATCCACTGAATACTAGTTCAAGGAAATGTATATTTATTAATACTTTAACAATATATGATCAAACGTTTTCGCTAAAGAAACCAAAAGACCTAGAATGTGAATCAGATGATTCAGAAAAAATAGCATGTTTATCAATTATTGATTGCTATGTGCAACAACTAGAAAACATAGAACATGCATGTTTAGAGGAATTTTCATCTTATTATACACTACAAGGAAAAAAAGGAGGAGGCACTGAGAGACCATATGTTATAAGGTACGTAAAGTACAATAAACATATTGATGTTGATAACTACTATAGAAAACGATTAATATTGTATGTCATGTATCATATTGATGAGAACATATTTAAAGAACAATATTCGAGTTACGAGAATGTATATTTCTTATTTGAGAAAATCATAAAATGTAACAAGCGAAAATTTACAAACGAAACAATGACAGCATGGACTAATATCGATAGCATAGTTGTTGAGATTGAAAACAAAGAGATTGAATTGTTTGAAATAAATTTACCTCCATGTGAAGAAATAGAGAGTGAAAAATGTTATCAAGAATACTGTATCAAATCAAATATCCAATATTTGCAAAAGGCTAGAAATGCAAAATCAATTGTTGAGAGACCTTATTAACTTGTAAAGTGACTACAAGTACTAGAAGAAACAAAATTCTATGAAATCATGAGAATGCTTAACCCAGAACATGTAAATATAGTGAAAGAAATAATGGATGAGAACAAAAAAATCCAAATGACCCATCGTATGTACTTGTAACAGGTGGTGTGTGCGTTTAAAAAACATTTACTATTATATCAATATTCCAATCTCTAATTTTCTTGTACAACAACATGTTCATATATGACCCATCTCAATTAAAAGGAATCATCATAGAATATATAGGAAGGTAGCGTTCAATGCAGGTGGTATAACATTGCATTCTACATTCCATTTACGATTTAACAAATTGGAATATCTTTCTCTTAAAGGAGAAAATTAGAAAAAATGACAAAACATTGTGAACAACTTCGTGTTATGTTGATTGATGGAACGTCTTTGATAGGTTCAACATTATTATACCACTTTGACAAATGATTATGCGAAATTAAGCATACTTCGTTAGCTTATTTTGGATATATTGATGTAATATTTTTAGGTGACTTGTTCCAAGCACAACTGATCAAAGATTCTTTGATTTTTGAGCAACCAATTTTAGCGGGCAAAAAACTAGTATACGATTTCTAGAAAGAGGATGTCAAATGCTATGAATTGCATAAGAAAATGCGTTAAAAAGATAAAAATTTCGTTGAAATCATTAACAAAATGTGAGTGAATCAACAATCTGATGAAGACATAAAATATATAAACAATAACTGTTATAAACCTTCTCCAATGGATCCATTGTTTCCATACCTAATTTATAGAAATAGGGATGTACATAAGCCTAATGAAAAATGTTAGCATAGCATAATAGAAATGAGCCTCAAACTATTTACTCGGCAAATATTCTGGGAAATAGGGTCAATCTGCATGTAAAGAATGGAAGCTGTACCATTTGCATAAGCACCATTTGATCTCCAGCCTATTCTCTAATTCAATAATTGTACTTTCTCCAAATGTCCTTCTTCTATGACTAACTTTTATCACTAGTCACGTATAGAAACAAGCTACTAATTAGTACACCAATAACACCAGCACCAATTACTCCAGCATAAGGCACACCAACACCAACACCAACAACAATTCTAGCTTAAACTCGTAGCTATTACTCTAATCCGGGATGGCTCAATCGAATGCTAAATATTGGTCTTTTAAAATAAGTATATATATTTTAATCCATCAAATATATATCCAAAAGAGTATTTTATAATGTCAATAGGTACAACCGTATCGATATCTTTGCAACTAGATGTGATAATGTGATTACGGGTGGATTTACTGGATGGATACTAATAATAGTACTTAGCATTGATTAATTCTTACAAGTTAAGTGTGAATACCAAGTTTCCACATTGGTAATGCAGAGAATTATTTCAACAGTTTGTATGTTTCTTGTTATCATTATAATGATTACGAGATATAATATGTTATAAACACGAATATTAATTTCACTAAAAACCACTACAATACGTAACACTAAGATTGATCAATGAGATTTGATATTGTATTTGGCTTTGATCTTTCCACACTTACTCTCTGCATACAAACAAATCTCTTCACTTTCTTACATGTTCGAATAAAAAATACAAAGTGCGGAGTTGGTGTGGAAGAAGATGATTTTGCTACGATGTGGATAAATCGTTATTGTACGGTTGCATAGATTCGGACATTGCTATTTATAACATTAAACCATATTTCAATGATTTAATAAACCACAAAATCTATTCGACAAAAGCCAAATTATTCAACCAAATAATAAAGGGTAATGTTAAGTTTGCTTCTCTCAATTTGCTTTGTGAGTGCTTCTATGCTTTTGGATACCCATCTTTCCAATTTTAGCATTAAAAATCGTATTTCCACAAGAACTTTAGTTAACCAAAATCGATTGAGTTTTAGGATATCAATAAAATCCTATGTTGATGTTGATTTATAAAGTGTCTTAAACCAAGAAATCATCTCTAGTTTTCATGTTTTAAACATTTCGATCTTTGTCCTCTGATTAATAGAAAATAATTTGATTAATAGAAAACATTGTTGCAAGTAAATACCAGCCCTCTTAGCATTTAATTCACCGATTACGCGCATCTGGGCCAAAGAACGGAAGTGCAGAGATGACTTTATTCTGAAAAGGAGAAATTAGTTTTAAACATATGCGAGAGATGAGATATGTGTAGGAGAACATTAAGGTTGTACAGAAGGATATTTTAATAGTAATGTGTTTTAGCTTTGGGATTGCATAAATGAATTTATTATCTGGAAACAAATTAATTTTAAATTGTTGTCTACATAAAAATTTTACAGAAGATTTCATTGTTATAGTCGACCTTTTAATTCCTGAAACTTTATAGCAAATGATATCATGATTTTGAATGTCCATTTTCAATTAATAATTTAATATATTGAAATAGAATTGATTTATGGGATGACGAATGTGCAACTGAACAATTAATGAGAGAAACAATGAGGTTTTTGGATTATTGGTTTTTAGCTATGAATTTGTGCAGAATGAATCATGTGCGGAAATATCTTTAATTGTAATGTGTTTTTTAGTGGTTACTCTATTATTAATAGATTGTGCAAAGTGCAAATTTTCACACAATGAAACTTGGGACCTTGTTTCGCGTAATGGATTTCCTTTGCAGTCCTGCATATATGCATTTGTGTTATTTGTTTTGAAAGTTTACGTTAAACTAATATTTTAATGCTTTGAAAATCATGGCTATTATTAATATATTGTGTGAAGTGTGGAGCTTTGGATAATGAAAGCTTCTAAAAATATTCCGCACAATGGATTTTTCTTTGCAATTCCACACATATGCATTTATGTTATTTGGAAAGTATATGTTAGTATTAGTTATGCGGAAGAGAAATTACATAGGATTGTGTGAAGTATACAGGTTCACACAATGAAAGCTTGAGAGCTTCTTCAACTAGTTGTGTGGAAGAAGTTTTGCGCAGGTGGTCATGTGTGTACGAAGATGGTTGTGTAGAGGGAGTTGTGCGTTAGTGGTTGTGAGTATACAAAATAAGTTGTGTGAACTTTGTTATGCGTTGCGGAGGGGGACTGGTGGGATGAATATTCAACTGGGTTGATCTTATTTCTAATGAACTCTTTTTTCAGTTAGTTGAATTTTACAGGTTTAGTGTTGACATGCATGAGTGTGGAGCTTTGTTTGAGTGAGTGCGAAAAAGTTCAAAGATGGCATACAATGTCACACAATCAACTTCTATGCATTATTTATTATTAAAATATTGCCAATAATACAACCCTACACATATGCTTAATTCTTTAATCACTTGATTGTTAAAGTGTTAAGCACAAAAGCATTTGGTTCTGCTACACTATGAGAAGCGTTCACTGATAAATGTGCTTATTCAAAGAGTTTTCTACACATATCGAAATAATATTATTATGTTTTCAATGAATGTTACCAATAATATCGTAGACATAGTGATATGCCACGTCAAAGTGCAAACGTATGTGAATGCGAAGGTTTATGTTCCTTGTTCCACACACCATTCTTCCACAAATATTTGAAATTGTTTTGTCATTTCGAAGAAAGAGAACCAACTTTTGACCCATTTATAACAATGATTATTTAATAATATTGAATCTATTGATTATCGTGTCGGAGGAAGTTGTATGAAGGTGTATTTATTCCCTCGATATCACCAGATGACCAAGGTTTTGTTCAGAGTAAGTGTGTGCAGAGAACAAATGCACGTGCGCATTACTTTGATGGTGTCCACCAAAGGATATTATTGAAAATGAAAGTAGATTTTTGGAGATGGTTGTGCATATCCGAATATATAATAATGTATTTCATAAGCATTTCTTCCTCCTCATAACATCTAGGACCCACATTAATTAATAACAACTTCAAATGGCAATGATTAATCGTTGTGTGGAGGAAGTCATGTGCCAATGTTTAGAGACATGCTTTAGTGTCAATAAAACAATTAATTAATAGTGCTCATTACCAAATTAAATGTAAATTGTTTTGGCATTTTTCGGTTAATCGATCTTGCATTTTTCACGCCTTTTCTTCTAAGCTAGTCATAGTATTAGCCATTGTTATTTATCGATTATTAGTTAGAGATCATTTGCGCTATGTATAGAACATTACCAGAGCCATGGAATCATTTTGTGTTAATGTTAAGTGATTGTGTTTTTACATGATATTTCTATACCATTGTATTGAATACATGTACAATAATGTACATGATCACAATGAACTCATATTTATTTTATTTCATACATCCCTACTATTTAGTACATGTATATTGACAACATTAAAGAAATAATCGTTAGCAAAGTAAGAAAGGAAATAATTTTCAATTTTTGACATTTATTTTACCACCTACCATTAATGTTCACTTTGGTATTTTCAATCATTATTTATTAAAAGTGTTAAACATGTCAATAAATCTATAAATCATACCTAAATCTAGTAATGGATAAGAAAATTTGGTGGTAAGAACTACTACCATTGGACTATTAATTCATGATTAATAGCTTTAGTAAATGAAAACCTTTGTCAAAAATAATGAGAAAATGTGTACGTAGCCAACTGAAACACATTATGGCAATTAGCTTTGTACCATGATCTTAAAAATTGTGTATCAAAGTGTTCGTAAATCAAGTTTCCTTTAGCATTTTTCATATTACATTATCAAAATAAAATGAATCGTCAATGATTTGGTGGTGGGGGACCAACTCAGTAACAAAATCAATATGTGATAGAAATAGACGAGCATGTTTGCACATAATATTAATTTACGATTATTTACAATTATTGTTGGCAATTTCAAAGCTAATTGTCGTGATCTTTATTATTGCATATTGTCAAATTTGTTTTGAAAACTTGTACGACAGTGATATTGTGCATAAATTTCAACCCAAAATTGTGAATCCAAGAAATCGTTGACAAATTTTGAGCAATTTAAACCGAAAAATGCACCATAAAATCTTTCAAAACATAGCACAGATAGACAGTGGCCTTATATTGTATCACAATTTTTTGTTTATATGACACGTATTTCAATGATATTAAATCAAGAGAAAAATGCATAGTAAGTGGACAAGATGGTTTTGCAATATCAATACTTATTTACCTTACTTCCCATAAATGTTGGCTTTAATATTTTCATTTGTTATTTATTAAGAGTATCGTATGTGGCAGTTTCCACGTGAACAATAGCAATAGTTGGTAATTGGGATTGGAGAATAAAATTGTGAATTTACGTGACATTAGAAGTGAATATATGTACCAAATAAACAAAGAAAACTATTTGCATTTATACAATCAAACAAGTGGTATTTGAATCTACCAACAAAAAAGAAGAGAGACATAAATATTTGGAGTAGAAAATACTTTCTTGGCTCACAAATAAGAAGGTTCTTTCACAATGTTCTCTCCAACTTATTTATTTTTGGTCATAGTTTTTTAAGGATTTGTATTTGCTCATTTCATACTTTATGAACGCAAGAACTCTAGTAAATGTTTCAACACATGCACTAGTCATTACTTCTTATCAAATCTATCACATGAAACACACATTCCATTTAATCAATTTACTATTGCTTTCTCTTTTGCCTCTGGTAATTTCATATTCTTTGCCCTAATAACCTAAATTGCAATTGAAGAAAGAACCAATGCAATTTTTGCATGTCATAATGTGCAAGCAAATAGTGTCTCTAAATCTTTGTCTAATTCAAAATATGTTTACACACCACATAGTTTATAAAATTTGTAGACAATCAAGTATCAAATATCAACAATGGATGCCCAAAGAGTAGCTCAAGAAACCAACATTAACAGGGAAGCAAGACAGAAATAAAATCCCTGAAATTTTGTATAAAAATCTTCAGCTTCCGCACCAGCTACTGGCGCAACCTCATCCACGAGTCTAGGAAAGTAAAAAATCTTCGTTCTGGAAAATGGGTTACTGATGAAGCAACAAGTCGTCGAGATGAGCAAGATAATCTTTGCAATTTTTTTCCAAACCAAACACATACAGTTCAAACATCCAAGTCCAAAAGTGTCGTAAATAGAGAAAGCATTCAATAGGCTATAGACGTGGAAAATGATAGTAGTGTACCACCTAACTAGGTTGCTACTCGTTTAGAAGAGAAATAGAAGATTATGGAGCAAATTGAAAAAGAGGACATTATTTTTTATGAACGTCCTGTGACATTGAAAAATGCAAAATATGACAAAGCCAGCAAAATATTGAGAGTTGAAAAGGTAAAAGTTGAAAATAAAAATATTATTTGTCAAGAACATGTGGATATTGATTTGTCTGGCATTGACACAATGGGGCTTATGGTATTGCATCAATATACCAATGATGCAATTACTCAGACTGTTACCAACATGCTTGCAGAAAATCACACACTAAAAAGGAAATTAAAAGAACTACAAGACATTGCAAATCCAATTCCTTTATTAATGACTCCACTCAAAATTCAATCACCTTTATTGTCAATTTTTTATGTTGCAACTCCACAAACATTTAACAAGGTTTTGAATCTAATTAATGCACTGAAGACATATCCTCGACAACATATGCCAAAGATTAGAAATTATTGATGATGCATGGCAAGCAGTTTTCAATTTAACGTGTTTGCAAGAGAAAATGGAAATATTTATGAACTTGGTTAATAATAATATTGAAGAAGACATGAAATTCATTAACAATGAATTAGTTACTTTTAAGCAGAGGCTAGAACTACTTTCTTACATCGAAAAGCAAAACCAACAGCTACGAGATGTTCATTGAATGAAGAATTTAGAAGATGGATGCGCAAAGAGGATTAGTACACTTGAGCATATCAATTATTCCTGTAGTGACCTATGCAATAGGAGAGGTGATGCCTATATTAGGGCAATGGATATTATAAAATTCTTATATGGCCCGTTCATCTTAATAGGTTTTGAATTAATTTCAAATGACATGTTACAAATTGAATTATAACATTAAAAGACAGCAGATTTTGATAGCATCATTGATTTTACTATAGAACACATTAACACGTGGCTAATTAATTTTTCTAAGGTAAATAAGTAGAACATTGAGTCATCTATCGAGGGGCAAGAAGAAACTAGGAAAATTGGAAAACAAATTTTCACTAAAAACGTGAAAAGGGAATTTACAGTTGCCCTCGATAGGGATTACATTAAAAAACGTTGAATGTGTTTCTTCAACAAGTTATGGACTCGTAATACATATAATAAAAGCATCATCGTGGCAAATGATTTTTCATAGTGTGAGTATTTTCAAATTTAAGTATTGAGGGTCTTTCACAGTGCATTATATTAGATACCATTTTTGGGATTCAACTACATTACGTAAGTCATTCATCTATGACCATTTCCATGAGAGTTAGTCGTAACTGACTAATTTCTCATGATTTTTGAATAGTCCACTTAACACTTCTTCACCCCTGTGAGCATCACCTGATGCAATGAGCTTTAAGTGGACTATTCAAAAATCATGAGAAATTAGTTAGTTATGACTACCTTTCATGGAAATGATCATAGATGAATGACTTACTTAATGCAATTGAATCCCAAAATGATATTTTCAAATTGTTCAACATTAGATATTTTGTTAGCTAATATAAGAGAATTTAGCTTTGTTTGTTATGTTATGTTGATATTTTCTAATTACTATTTACAAATTATTGTTTTTTGGTTGCAGATACCTTTCAAGGAAGCAGAACCCTAATTTCAGCTACATTATATGCATTTACTTTACAATTTTCTTTGCACAATTTCGACTATGTTCAACAATTTTATCTTTTACGACTATATTTTGAATATGGTCTCATACATATTTGAAATATGGCTATGGTCATTGACATTTTATTTTGAATACAATTCTTATTAAATATGCTTTTGTATCAATGTTATGATAGTGTTTTCTATAAATTTGCAAAGATATGTTTTCATATTTTCTATTATATTCAATGTTGTGTTGTTGCTTTAAACAAAATTGAACATTGATAATGGTTTTTCATCTTAAACATATATCTGTTAATAATAGAATATTGGCATAGATGTAAATACCGCCATGAGCTGAACTTGCACACGCTGCCTCTCTGCTGCAAACTAGGTCTGCTGCCTTTGCTCTGCGCGCCCCCTGTGGCTGTTGCGCACAGCAGCTCTTGAGCCCCTCGGCTCTCCAATGGACTCCAGCGGGGGTCCGCCTCCCCCCCCCACCCCCCAGAGGTTCTGGCTTTCAAAACGATGATAGCAGCTTGCATTAAGAGAACCCCTTCCACCATGCAACAGAAATTCGTGAAGAAAATGGACAACATACCCTCTGTTGCACTCCCGGAAGAAGAAACGTGCAGAGCAGCTCTGAATCTTGCAGAGAGAGGCCTCATAGGCCAGTTCACTGGCCTCTGGCCTTCACCAAAATCTGTTGAAGAGTGGGTTCAGAGAAACTGGATCCCGTTAACCAAAGAGGCCATAAAAAGATACTTTGTGGGCAAGGGCTACTTCATTTTCATCTTCGAAAGTACAGAGGACAGAAGCTTAATCTTCAGGAACGGACCATATTTTATGGGTCCACAAGGATTATATCTGAACAAATGGTCGCCCGATTTTGACCCTGCTCAGGATGTTCCATCAGCTGTTCCTGTCTGGGTGCGTTTGCCCCATCTTCCCCTCCACTGCTGGAACCAAAAGTCTCTTCAGCTAATCGGCAACGCTCTAGGAAAATACATAGACCAAGCAGTAAAAAAAGATCAGTATTCGTGTGCCCGCATATGTGTCGAAGTCGATCTGGAGGAGGGATTGCCAGAAGCAATCAAGCTAACGGTCGCCGGATGGACGCATGTTCAAGAACTGGATTACGAACAGCTCCCTTTTAAATGTAGACACTGCCATGGTCATGGCCATTTCACAAAACATTACAAGAAAATGGTTGAGGAACAAGCAGAGATGCACAATGGTGAGCAATGGACCCTAGTCCAGAAAGCATCACAGCAAAAAAAAGGTAGGGGGAAAGTCACTCAAAAGGAGGCCCCCAACAGCTCCAAACCCACCGAAGAAAGGGGTCCAAACCCAAATGAAAAAGAAAGCAGTCAAGCCCAACCCTCAGAAATAATCCCAGAAAACGTAGACCAGGAAGGAACATCCAACTCCAACAAAGAAGACGAAGAAGTAGGCCACCCAGAGGCTTCCAAAGGCAGCCCCTCCAATCCCTCGTATGCAGAAGTCACAAGGAAAAAGCTAGCAGATAGCTCAAGATCATCGAAGGACAAGATCTACGAGCGTCCATCAAAAAGAGCTGGAAGGAAATCCCATAAAGAAGCAAGGGAGGAGGAGGCTGAAAGACTTAAAACTCAAGGCAGCCAGCCCACGATAGAGATGTCTATTGGGAGAAATACCAGAACAAGGCCTCCTAAGGGAGGATCCCTCCCCCCATCTGGTAAATAATGCATCTTGTCTCTTGGAACTGTAGAGGTCTGGGGACCCACATGAAAATAGAAGCAGTCAAGGATCTACTGAAAATCGAACCACCAGATATTCTCATGCTCCAAGAGACAAAAATCGAAGGGCAAGCCCTCCTCGACATCAGTAAGGTGAAGTGGAAGAAAAACGCAGGCAAAGCAGTAAGCTCAAGGGGCTCTTCAGGGGGGCTAGCTACCCTATGGACAAAAGATCTCTTCCACCTAAACAACTCCTTCGAAACTCAGCATTGGATCTTCACAGAATTAAAGCATTGTGCAAGTAAGTTGACTATCTCACTCTTTAATCTTTATGTTCTAGTTCTTTACTCTGAAAAAAGAGAATGTTGGAATTCCCACCTAGCATTCTTAGAGTAGCATAACCCTAATAACATAATCCTTGCTAGAGATCTAAACATAGTTCTGAAGCCCAAAGAAAAGAGAGGGGGCAACAGCAGTAGAGACCATTTGCTGCCTTTTGTGGAAGATCTCATCCAGCAATGGGACCTCCTTGATTTTAGCCCAATAAGAGGTCTCTATACATGGACAAATAACAAGACAGGGGAGGAACACATATCTGCTCGTCTAGACAGATTCTTAGTTCAAAGCTCGCTGATGATGAACAACAAGATAATCAATACAAAAATCCTCCCCAAATTAACTTCAGACCATAAGCCCATTCAGCTGCTCCTGGAGGATGAAGAAGACTTGGGTCCTCTTCCTTTTCACTTCAGCCCCCTCTGGATTGAAAGGGATGGTTTCATGGAAACAGTGAAAGAATCTTGGGCCAAACCAATCTCAGGATCACCATGTTATGTTTGGGAGCAAAAGCTCAAGGCAACAAAACAAGCCTTGAAAGAATGGATAAAAAAACCCGCTTCAAATCCAACCAGCCAAAGGAAAGAAATAGTGTAGACTTTGGAGGACATACAAGTTGAAATGGAACACAAGGATATCACCTCAGAGATGATAGGCAAAGAGGTAGAAGCCCAACGCTCTTCCTTCTGCTCCTTTAGAATGGAAGAAGAGTACTGGAGAATCAAATCCTATAGCATGTGGTTGAAGGCTGGGGATCTAAACACCTCTTTCTTTCATCGCCAATATAGAGCTAGACTCTCACGTAGACATTTTTCGGAAATCACAACTGAAGAAGGGCAAATCTGCAAAGGGTTTGCACAAATAAAAGAGGCAACAGAAAGTCACTTCAAAAAGCTTTTTACTGCAAGGACACAAGGCAGCGAGGAAGACTCAGCGGAGCTCCTCTCAAACATCCCTTTCCTTGTCAACTCAGAAGACAATCATGCTCTCATCAAACCCTTCACGGAGGAAGAAATAATTAATGTTATTTGGTCTATGGAACCTGATAAGGCTCCTGGGCTTGACGGGTTCACCATTCACTTCTACAAGATCTTCTGTGATACCACTAAATATGACCTCCAGAAAATGATAAGAGGGTTCCAGAAGAAAGCCAAGATAGGAGGAGGAACCAATTCCACCTACCTCGTACTAATTACAAAAGAGGCCAACCCAGAAACCTTTGCCAGATTCAGACCCATATCTCTATGTAACGCCTCCTACAAAATTTTGGCCAAGCTGCTGGCAAACAGAATTAAACCATTACTCAAAAGGCTCGTCTCCTCCTCTTAAGGAGGATTTGTTGAAGGTAGACACATCTTGGATAATGTCATCCAAGTGTAGGAGACAATTCACTCAAGTAAACAACGAAAATAAAAAGGAATGTTGATGAAACTAGACAAGGCGAATGCTTTTGATAGGGTTAATCACACCTTCCTCATCAAAGTCTTACTCTCCTTCAGGTTCTCGAACCAGTTTGTGAATCTTATAAAAGCCTGTATTGACAATCCCTAGTTACCCCCTAGTTAATGGGTGCCCTACTGGCTTCTTTCATGCCCAAAGAGGCCTTAGGCTGCCCCCTCTCTCCCTTTTTGTACATTATGCTGGCTAAATCTCTGAGCAGAAAGCTCACTGCTGAGAGAGATGTTGGGTCACTACCTAACCTCAGAATTTCCCATGGAATAGATCCCTTAAACCATGCCCTGTTTGTGGATGACCCTATTCTTCTCGGAGGAGCCCCTCTCAGAATTGCAATGGCATTTGACTCAGTCCTCAAATGTTATTGCAAGGTAACAGGAGCCTTGGTAAGTGAAAGAAAGAGTGAAATTTATGACTATAATTTGGAACAGCAAGAGCTCATGAGCATATCTTAGATCCTGGGCTTTAAAGCCTATGCAAAATGGGACAAGATCAAATACCTGGGTTTGCCCATTACAAATGGAATTAACAAAAGGGATCTGTGGAGCGACATTATCAGCAAAATCAAAACAAAGATCTCATCTTGGGGAGGCTATTGGTTAACAAAAGGAGGAAAAGTAATTCTTATTAAAACTCTGTTGTCTACGTTGCCAATTTACCAAGCTACTTTTCTTCTTGCTCCTAAAAATGTGATGGATCAAATATCTAAACTCCTGAGGGATTTTCTATGGCAAGGGGGGAAAGGGAATCAGGAAAAAATTCACCTGATCAACTAGGACACAGTCAAAAGAGACATCACAGAGGGCGGTTTACAGATTCGCAATCCTGCGATGGTTAACCTTGTGCTTGGTGGAAAAATCCTGTGGAAATTGCATTGTGATCCACAGCACCCGGTTAGTCAATCACTCTTGCACAAGTACGCAGATGGTCCTGCGCTACAGAATCTGCAAGCCTGCATCTCAGTTAACTGCTCCCAAACCTAGAATTTATGCCGAAAAAGTCTACACTTCTTCAGAGTGAAGTTGTATCGTGTGCCCGGAAATGGAAAGAAAACCTCTCTATGGGACGATCACATTATGGATCGTGCTCTGCTATCTGAGTCTGAAGACATCACAGATATAAAGGAGTGGCTCCAACGCGCTGGCATCAATAGCGTCTACGATCTTTCTAAATGGGACAGCAAAAACAACTGGTGCTGCTGGGACTTCCACGGCATCCCTGTTAGACTCTTGCAGCAACAAAATTGGCTCATTGAATTGCTTGAAGAGGCAACACTAGTTCACCGAAGCATGAAGGACACATGGGGATGGGGACACTCAGGAAGGTATACCACAGTTGTTGGTTATAGCACCCTTCACCCAACAAAAATCAGCAATCATCCGCCCAGTTTCTGGAAAAAAGTATGGGATCCTGGAGGTCTTCCCAAAGTCAATTTTTTTTTTGGATTTTGGTGCATAACAAAGTCCTAACAGGAGAAAATCTAGCCAAGAGAAGCTACGCAGGACCGCATAGATGTGCCCTCTGCAGAAGAAATACTGAAACAACTAAACACCTCTTTATTGACTGTTATTTTGCTAAAGAAGTATGGGGCTACATTCTCCATGAACTCCAGATTTCCCCCCTGAGCCATGATTATGTAGTAGATTTATTTGCCTCATGGAGCCACCTATATCCCCACAATATTCCCACTAAATCTCTATGGAATAGAATTTGGATCGCCATCCCCAAATACATATGTTGGCAAATTTGGTTGACCCGGAATGAACAGATTTTCAAAGAAATCTCTTATACTCCCTTGAATGTAGCAACCAAAGCAAAATCCCTCCTTTTAGAAGCAGTCCAGCAATCTTACTTTAAAGAAGACCTCACTCTCCTTCTTGAAGAAAAGAGATGGTTGGATTCTCTTTCCCCTCTGCCTTGAAAGCTCCCCTTGGTTCCCCCCATTGCAAACCCTGAATGGCAAAAAAGAGATTCTGACATCACTTTCCAAGATTGGTGGAGGCAACAACATCTAACCTCGATTTTCTTTGATGGGGCTTCCAAAGGGAACCCCGGTGCTATTGGAGTAGGGGGTATTATGTACTCTCCGAATGGCTCAAGAAGGGATTGCTTTTGCTGGGGTATTGGGCAAAAAACCAACAATCAAGCAGAGATTCTAGCTCTCCTCAAAGCATGCCAAATTGCAAGGGAAAGAGGCATCAAAGACTTTCAAGCATTTGGAGACTCAGAAATACTAATCAAAAAACTCAACATGGAGGAATTGTTCAATAATGCAAGCCTCAACAAAATTCTCAACAGATTAAAGAGAACCCTCCTTGAATTCGACACCTACAAATTCTACCACATTCTAAGGAATTCGAACAGTGAAGCAGACCTCATGGCAAATAAAGGGTGTGCTCTTCAGAAGGGACAACTCAACATTAATGACAAGATATCATACCAATCTTGCTTCTCTTGACAGAATTGTAATCCATCCTAGCATAAGAAAGAGGATAAGGAGAACTGTACTCTTGGTTGTTTAGGCTTTGGCCCAACCATCTACCTTCAAATAAATAAAAAACATACCCTTTTTAGTTAAAAAAATAATAATAATAGAATATTGGCATAATGTCTTCAAAATTGCACAGATTTCATTTCGCAGAATACGAAAATCCGGAGAAAATTTTCATTGTAGTTCATCGTCACTATCATATTCTACACAATCAAATCTCTCTTTAATTGTACCTGTGCATAGTAATTAATTAATTATGTTTCTAACACACCCTTTCTATATACAACAAAATAACTCTCAGTAGTACAATTCTAATCCTTTTGAACTTCGTTTGTTAATTCTATGTTATTTAAAACTTTTAATCAATTATTAAGCAAAGACTTTACTTCTTAGTTCCTTGTACAAAGTTGTCATTGTGCAGAGGTTACAATGAAAAGTTTTGTTGTGTGAAGTAAGCTTCTTCCGCACGGTGAAAGATTTGGACAAGGAATACCATACTTTAAAATATATATATATATACCCAAAAATCATAGATATAAATTAAATTAAATTAGTTATGATCTTATTGATAAAATTTGTTTTTAATGCCTGTGTCATGAATCTAAACAGACTTTGAACTATTCGTTATTTATAAATTGAACTACAGTAATTATTTTCCATTTAAAACTATTTGACTCTATTGATTTTATAATAACATTTTTTATTTATGTTCGAACACATGTTTTGAGACTTTGTTTTATATCTGATAGTGCGTTATTGATTAAAATAAAAATTAACATTTAACAATAGTTTTGGATCTGAGACATAGATCTCTTAAAAATACAATTACTAACTGCAATTCATCTGAGTTAAGATTTGATTCTTCCATTACAACTTTTAATCAATTAATGAGCTTCGTTTGCTAATTCTTTGTTATTTAAAACTTTTTAATCAATTGATAAGAAAGTCTTTACTGCTTAGTTCCTTGACAAAGATTTCAGTGTTTGAAGGTTACAATGAAAAGTTTCATTGTGCAGAACAACATTTTTTGCACAGTAAAACTTCTGCGCAAGGAAAGCCCTACTTAAAAAAACTATAAATTAAAAATCATAGATATAATAAATTAAATTAAATCATCTTTATACCAAATCAAATTTATTTAATGATTAATTCTATTCATAGCTCTATGCAAATTGACTACCGAAATATGCATTATTTATTATTAATTGGTACTTTTGTTTACGTTTTGACATTCGAGAGATCTGATATATTTTATATAATATGAACAAAAAATCATAATGAAGAACTTTTTGCAGAGTAACGCAAGCCTTTATCATTTTTACTATGTATATGTACTATTGATTTTTTGGATTTGAATGGTTTGTTACAATGTTGCATATATAATAAAATAGGGCTTTCAAATTTTATTTTATTCATGGTTGTTTGCAGATAGAGAATGAATATCAATAAGTAGAACAATATTACGAAGATAAAAGCAGGGGTGATATGAAAACAAATTGATGCTCATTCGCAATATGGATATATCTTAACAATTGAGCCATGGTGTTTGTGCCGCATTAGTATATTAGCTTTGAAATTTTCTGTGCTCGGTCTTTGCACTCAAAAAAATTGTTTGGTGCAGACTATGAGCATTCGCATAATGAAATCTTAAAAGCTTCATTTTCCTAATTTCATAAACATAAGCACAAACAAAGTTTATGTTCAATGATGCAAAAATTGGACTTGCCAATAGAAACTATGGATTATTTAATACTAAAATATTAGCAATAGAAGCCTTTAGTGTGGAGTACAGAGATCAACACAATGAATACTTTATTTATAACTAAAATAAAGTGAAAAGAGAATACAGAGATATGCATTATTTATAACTAAAATGTTAGCAATTAAATCTTTTAATGCAAAGTGTGAAGATCTGCACAAAAAATCTTTATCGGTACAATGGACTTGCTCCGCAATTCCACTCCAGAGCATAAACGCATATATCTTTGGAAATACGAAGATAAGCATTATTTACAATTAAAATAATACTAATAATATTGTATACATCAATCGAACCTATTTATCAATTAATAACATCTTCTAATGTCAATATAGAAGTGGCTAGATATTTTCACTATGCAAAAAGCTTCATTCAAATATAATCAACTAAATAGTGGTGGTATGCATTATTTATAATTAAAATATTATCAATAATATAAGCATAAAAAATGTTATTCTGAATAGAAAATATGGATTATGTTTTAATACTAAAATATTAGCAATAAAAGCCTTTAGTACAGGGTGTGGACAACTACACAATGAAAGCTTGAAACCTTCCTCTGCAAAATGAACTTTCTCCGCACTTCGACACATCTATCTAATTTCAAAATCATAACCATAAACAAATCTTTTGTTCAATGAAATGTGGTTTTGTATAGAATTTTGTTCACACTACGCACAAAATTTATTCAATTGACTATTGAGGCAGAAAGCATATGGAATAACCAACTCCTATTCTTGTTGGAATTTAACACGCTTATATTTCATCCATCTAAAAGAGCATAATTGAAATTGCATGCAGTAATACGCTTCTCTAGCAACGCCATCTCCCATGGCCAGCATACCATTGTATTTATTCAAGAATAATCATTAGTGTAAGATATGTGTGTGAAACTATAGTCAACATTATGATGGGGATCTCAAATGATTGGAATTGGGAGATGGTCCCATGGACAATGTTGCCATGGGGCTACAATATGCAAAGAAACATCATTATAGGTTGTTGACTCCTGCTTGAAGAAAATGCACGAGAAGTTGTGACCGTAGGAAAAACTAGGGATGGTCCCATGGAGAATAATTCCATGGGGCTATGATATGCAAAGAAACATCATCGAAGGTCGTCGACTCCTGCTTGAAGCAAATGCACAAGAAGCTATGATCGTAGGAAAAACTAGGGTGCGAAGTCTTTAGTGCAGAAGCATTACGATGGGGATCTCAAATGATTGGAATTGGGAGATGGTCCCATGGACAATGTTGCTATGGGGATACAATATGCAAAGAAACATCATTATAGGTTGTTGACTCCTGCTTGAAGAAAATGCATGAGAAGTTGCGGCCGTAGGAAAAACTAGGGATGGTCGCATGGAAAATAATTCCATGGGGCTATGATATGCAAAGAAACATCATCAAAGGTCATTAACTCCTGTTTGAATAAAATGCACAAGAAGCTATGACCGTAGGCAGAACTAGGGTGCAGAGTCTTTAGTGCAGAAGCATATATGCAATATTAAATTTGATGAATGAAAATTGATTCTTTATATTGGCTATGAAGTGCTTGTGTGGCATTATATATTAGCTTTGAATTTTTTCACACTCGATCTCCATACCCAAACAAAGAATTTGGTGCACACTATGAACATCTGTATAATGAAAGCTTTAAAGCTTCTTTTGCCCAATTTCAAAAACATAAGCACAAACAAATTTTATGTTCAATGATGTGAGAATTGGATTATTTAATACTAAAATATTAGTAATACAATGGTGTTTAGGAGTAGTGCAGAAATACAGAAGCTCTACAATACAGCAAGCTTTTAAATCGATTTATCTTTGTTGGTTTCATGTTCGTATTTGGCAAGTTATTAGCTGATTATCATGATTACAATTAGTTCGAACTTGTTTTGTAAGGTAAATTTCTGGTGTAGTGTATATTGGTTAAAATATTTTCTTATCATTAGTTTATGAATTCAAGAATAAGAAACTACACACTAACCATTCTATTTGGGTCAAATAATGAGGGTGTGGACAACTACACATTGAAGGTCGTCAACCCCTACTTGAAGCAAATGCACGAGAAGTTGCGACCGTAGGCATTAATCCTTTGTGTGTCGAATTTCAGTGGAGTCGGAGAGACAAAGCTTGTGGCCAACGAATCTGTGTAAGACAACGGGAAAAATGAGTATTGGATCTTATGTTCTTCTTTGTCATGATCACCTTTATATTTATGTTACTTTATTACTTAATTTTGGTTGTGTGTTTTGATGGTGTTTTATGCGTTGTGAGAGCTCAAACAAAACTCTGCACTCCCACACTTGTTCCCAAAAAAAAATATGGTGTGGAGTCTTTAGTGCAGATGAATATGAATGATGCAAAGGATAGCAATTCATATGATGGCTCATTGTGCGAAGAAGTGTAGATGCTTCGCACTTCCACACAATGAGTTTCTTCTGCATTATATTACGAATTATTGTTAGTTTAGTAATGCAAAACTTTAATTTTAGTTGTTTTTAACGAGGTGTTATCTTTTAGCAATAAATAAAATTATGAACTAGAGGAAAAATTGTTAGCAGATAATAATGAATAAACAAAAAAATGACTACCTATGCAGAGGAAGTTGTGCAGAAGCAGAAGAAGATGTGTAAAGGTGGATTTCATTGTGCATGTGCGGAGATGGAAATAATGACATATTGCAAGTGTGAAAAATATTCTCGAATAAGGATGAAATGTGGACCCCAAACTAACAATGAAATGCGGATCCCACACTATATTGATCAAATAATTAGTGGTAGAAGAAAAACCTATATTACATCGTAACTATTTCCTTTTTCTTTAGTTCATTGTATTAATAAATATATCAATACTCATTGTCTCTTATTTTTATTAGAATTCAAAGTTTTACCGAACTCAAAATTCAAAAAAATGATTTTCAACAATCTACTTAAACGTGGTGACCATAAAATTATGTATTATTTTTATTCAAGTTTAATAAGAAAATTTTCTACAATATCAATTTACATGTCAACAATATTATTTTGCGTAGTCAAAAACACTTATACATTAAGCAAATCCATCAATCACATCGAGAGAGGGAGGCGTGTTTCCAATTCAAAGTTTGTTCGAATTTTCTTTTTAAGTGTTGAAGACTAATATCCCTTTATGCAGGAAGGTACCTTTCAATGGTATTATTAGTTCCTGCCTACGGCAAAGGAGAGACTACTGAATTCGATAGACCGTTGACCCAGTATTAAATCTATTTGACCTATCACTGTATTTAACTTTTAGCCAATGTTTTAATAAAAATGTTTTAGCAAACAAAATTTTATCCAAAGTTACAACTTGGACGTCTTATTGCTGGCAATAATGTATGATTTTCGCGATACATAGGATAAAAGGTTTTGAAAGTTTTGAATTTTAATCAGATGCAGTTTAATGCTAGTGTGGCTTTAACATTAATTCAAAAACATTTAATGTTTACATACATACTTTCCATTTTCCTAATCTCGTAATCAAAGGGTGTGTGTGATGTAACCGACTATTAGCATGTCAGCCATCTGTCAGGTTGATAAATTAATGAGGAGATTATCTGAGCTCCGGTAACAGTAGCCTGTCTAGAGTAAGAATCAGTAAGATAAACTTATGGTCCAATAATGATTCACTCTCCCACCGGTAACAGTAGCCTGTCTAGAGTAAGAATCAGTAAGATAAACTTATGGTCCAATAATGATTCACTCTCCCAGAAGGAACCCTACACTATCTAATGTTCTGGTGAAGTGAGCAGGATGCCCATCCCTGTTTTAGGAACGGCTATCCTATCTCATTGCCGAGTTTGCCCGATTCCTTCTAGGCACAGCTCCAGAAGTAGATGGACCAGAGAAGCAGAGCTCAACATGGCCAGGAATGGGTTTCGCGACCAAAAGGTATTGGGCAACAACGGTTTTGATAAGGTTTACAAGGGTATTCTCCCTAGAAGCAGCCAGGAAATCGCAGTCGAATGTATAATGAAGGAGTTCACAGAGGGAATGAAGGGCTTTGTGGCAAAGATTTTGGCAATGGAACACATGCAACACCAAAACCTGGTTCAACTCAGGGGGTGGTGCTTAAATAACTGAATAGGTGAAGGTATACACTGTAATAGCAATAAAAGATTCTATGCTTTTATTTATTGTAGATAATTGAAGTAGCTAGTTGTTGAAACAACACCTTGATGCTTTTGTATATTTAATATAACTAGAACTGTAGCAAGTTTTTGATTTGTTGTATTTGTTTCATATAGTTAGAATAGTAAGACAAAGATAGTTTGAGTACCACCCAGGAGTAGCCAAAAAAAAACTTACCAGTGTGTGCAACATAACCATGTTGTAGAACACTGATGCTTTGTCACTTTCACTTTTCTGCTTCTGCAGTCACTTTTCACTTCTCTACTTCTGAGCCTTTCAACAGGCGCTTACGCTCTTCCTTGTGCAACAATAAGCTAAGCTGATTTCGACCGTACTAGGTACTCTGATCTAGATAAACAACCTTACCATTGTGCTATTGGTATACCTCGCATATATAATTACTATCGCATTTATAATTACTAAAGCTTCATGGCAATGACAGCTACCTCGCCTACTCATCAATGGGGATATGTGCCTCTCCATATGAAATCCCTGAAAATTGATAAGTTTAATTTATTGTTCCTCTTGCCAAGTTACTTATTTAGAGGGGGAACCCAAATTTTCCCTCCAATGAGCTAGTAATCGACGTTGGCAATTCAAGATCTGGAATGTGTTAAGAAACCAAGAACAAGGAGCTAGTAATCGACGTTGGAGATTTGAGATCTGGAATGTGTTAAGAAACCAAGAACAAGGAGCTAGTTAACAACGTTGGCGATTCGAGAGTTAGCATGTGTGAGCAGGGAATCTATTGAAGCATCTTGGTTCTCATCTTGGTGTGAGCGAATTATCCATGTAGAGATAGATTAGACTGAGCAGTGACAGTCTACGAAGAAGAACTTCGGGTTACCAGTTCATTTCTTTTTTTTAGTCTAGTGCATTTATTTCTTCTAGCATTCCCATGATCAAGGTGTATCAATTTGGTCCCATTGGTAGTGCTAGAAATTTGCTAGTCCTTAGAATATCGTGTGACCATCTATTAACGGAGTCAAATTTGCCTTATCTTGGATTGGACACCACACCACCTTTCACTAGCGAATTAACCAACATATTTACATATTACTTTTTTCCCAGGCTACGATACTACTTACTCTCCTTTCATTACTATAAATGTGCTTGCATAGAGATTAGAGACACTTATAGTTGTGATGAAAGGAAAGAAAAAAAACAAAGCGAAAGGAAAAAGCAAAGAGAAATAACATATTTTACAAAAACACCAACACATTTTATTCATGCATATGGGAACAAATAACCACATATGTAACACGAAGTCTGATTAATCATCTATCTTATATTATTAATTTAATTAAATAATGATTATCATGCCACGTTCTTAACATGCTCTACATCCTTGCATGCATATACCTTTTAGGAGTTTCAATATTATGATGTTAGTCAACGTTAAAACACTCATTTTTTCTTTCATTATCAAGGGAACTCGTTGTTGCTTACACTTCTTTGTTGTGCAAATCGGTATTTCAGTGAACGACTTTTGTAGGATTTTGGAGGAGACCTATGGAAATCAAAAGCTTTGGCTGAAATATGCAGAGAGAAGATTGAGTGGTGTAGAGAATAGGCTTCTTAGGATTGCTATTGAGATTTTCATGCACCTTTATTTGCTATTTCTCGATGAGCTAACTGGTGGTCTTTATAACGTACTCTACTAAATATTTTCCATTCACAGTTTGCATTCCATTTTTAAATACTGCATATACAATTACTTTCAATTCATCTTTCTTTTTCCAGGGAAATGTTGCTTATAATTGTCCCTGCCTTCTAAATTAAAGAAGAATATTTTTTATTTTTTATATTGTCATTTATGTTACATTATTTATATCCATTATGGTTTAAATTAAAGAAGAATATTTTTTTTATTTTTTATATTGTCATTTATTTTACATTATTCATATCCATTATGTGAAACCATGTTATATTGTCCATAGTATTTGGGGCAACAAAACATGTTTGGATATTTTTTCCCTGAATATTTTTTGCAGATTAAATCTCATTGTCACTGTGATGGAAACAACTTCCTTTTGAGCATCGGGGGTTGGCACTCAAGTGTGAGTTTTCCATAACTACCAGGGAGGAAAAATGAACAAGCCAATCAAAAATCTGAACAACAATGGCAGCAACTTCCTTTTGAGCTCTTGAACATCGAGTGTTTATCACTCAAGTGTGAGTTCTACCAAGGAGGAAAAATGAACAAGCCAGTCGAAAATCTAAACAATCGAAGTTATACTCGAATGAGGCACAAACAAATCCTATTTTTCATTATACGTCTACAAATCCTATTTTCATTATAAGTATGTCTTCGTTGGGTGAGGCAATTTAGAAGGGGACCACCTAACTACGAGCAACAACTTCTAGTCACTTGAGGACGGCAATTACCATGCTCACCAATAGGATTAGATTATTTCATTTACATTCTCATTTTCATATTTCATTTACATCCTAAATCATACATAATAATGCACTTTGCAGAAACCAAAGCCAACATTAGACTCTAATTATGTTACTTTTTGGTTTATCGAGTTGGTTTATATTTAATATAAATATGTGTTACATAATATAAATATTTATATACATATGGTTCATTCTAACTTTTGTGCCAGCAATATTATTAGTGAAATGATAACTTAGTGTTTTTGGTATTAGACGCATAATGAATTCATTAATTGACTCCTCTGAATACTTATGTGCATCAAAACGATAAATTTATTTGTGGTAAGTTCTGGAAACTCTGGTGTAATATTGTTTAATGAATTAATTGACTATTCTGAATACTTATACTTATTTGCATCTAATCGTTTTCAAATGGTAAAATTTATTTGTGGTAAGTTTTGGAAACTCTTGTGTAACACCTTTTATGTTTGTTGGGAGGTTTGTAAAATTTTCTATAAAATATTAATGTTATATTTTTACTTTACTAAAAAATAGTAAAATATAAGTTATATGAGAATGCAGATAAATATGTACTTTTAAGAATTCTGGTATATATATATATATATATATTATTGTAAATTTATTTATTTATCTTTTTAACATTTTACTTAATTTATAATTTTAATATTAAAAAAATTTATGTATACCTTATAATGAAAAAGGACAAAGGACAAATAACACTGCAAATAAGTGCAATGAATAAAACAATTTATACTCTTATAAAGATGTGTAGATGGCCGCTTTTGGTATGTGAAAACATGGATTGTATTCATGTGAAGAAGCAATTGGAAAAACTCCTCACTTGTTAACATTTCCAATATAGTGTTACAATATAAGCAAATATTTGCAACCTAGTGTAAAAAAATAAGACCTCTCTGTTGTATGGGCAACTATCTCACAAGCTAACACAATATGATTTCCTCAAATATGATGGTGTAGAAATAATCTCCAAAAAAACAGCATGACATCTAACCAGTAAGCAATTTTTTTTGTTTTTGGTTGCTACATTGAATGATTTTTATGAAAAAATTGTGCTTTTAACATTTCACGGCAGGGACTACCGTTGCTAGCAGCACTTGGTCTTAATAGGGTTGTCAAGGAATGAGTGAAGCAATCATTCAGTAGTTATTCATATTGAATATGATGATTATCCCACTAATAAAGCCTTCACTACTAGGTGGAATTTCTTATTTGTAAAATAATGTCATGGGGTTAAAGATTCTAGTTAGAAATAGAGCAATTTCTTCTAAATAGTCGAAAACAATTTCTACTCAAAAGAGATCATCATCTTGATCATTTGAAAGCTAGCCAAATATAATAGCAAAGTTTCTTATTATAGGTTTTTCTTTCAGCAACATAGACAACATATCCACAAAATCTCCTTACCAGAATTTCAATTTCAAGTACCAGAATGTGCACCTAAAGTTGCACAATGCAAGACAGTCACATAGAGAAAATCATTGGTTCATCCTAGAGGTTCATTTTAGAGTGACTAGAGTAATGCAGATGATCTAATCCAAGGGGAACTCTTCACTTGGCAACCACCCATGTAATATTTCTTCTAGCTTCAAAGCTCAAGAGCCTAAGCCCTCAACTTCTACATTCTTTAAGCTAAATTATATTATTAACCTACATGTATGATACTTATTAATACTAATTATCTTGTAATTGTAGTTTGTTATTACAATTTCAACCAAAAACATTATGGAAACATTGAACGTTGAAGCCTAAGTCCTTGACTTCTACCTTCTTTAGGCTAAATTGTATTATTAACTCACACGTATGATACTTATTAATGCTAATTATCTTTTAATTGTAGTTTGTTATTACAATTTCAACCAAAAAAAATTATGGAAACATTTAACTTTGGGTTGATGCTCAAACCAAACTAATACATATTTGTTTCCTCTACAATAATACTCAGTTTGATGTTAACTTTGATTTTCATTTTCAAATTTGATGTTGGTTTGCTTTTGTAACACATGAATATTTATTTTAAAATGCTCACATATATAAATATATTATTGTATTTCCAAAATTTAAACGTAGGTTGTCAAAGCCACAAAGTGAAACCCTTTAGATAGTCATTGTTTTTAAATGGGTTAAAATAACATAACATAAAAATGATAAAGAAAATAATTAAAATATGAAAATAATAGAAGGCAGCGAAATTGGAAACTAAGGTGAGAAAATTGGAAACGTATATTTCTATTAATAATGAACAATGTGCATAAATAGACGACCATAGTTTTAAAACTAATTTAATTTTTTTTAATTATTTTTTTGGAATTAGATTTGAAATCACATAGTTAAGGTATAACGAAAAAGCACCCATTCAAATTCAAATTAGTGTGTGGACTTGTGTAACTTTTATAGGAAAAAAAAAATTACAATTAAGTTTATATGTATATTTAATTATTTCATAATAATATTTAAAAGTTTAATTTTTTTTTCTTTATTCATTTTACAGGTCTAATAAAATAAGACAAAAGAAAGTTTTTATTTGTAAAATTTTAATAATGGAAGTTTTTCGAAAGTATAAAAGCTTAAAAATCTCAAGAATTTTGCATACATAACCACAACAGGGGAGGAGTACCAAACCATCAAGATTGTAGATAATTGGTGTTTCGCTAGAAGATTCAATATCTATGATTGTTGTTCTTATAAAACCGAAGAATTAGACAAAAGTGACCTTGCATACATAGTGGAGACTCAATCTTCTATTAAATTTGATTGGGTTTGGTTCGAGTTAGATTAGTTAGATGGTTCAGTTAATTTAGATTGTGATAATTTGTTACACCGTGATAACCTAAGTAGAGTAGCCCTACACATAGTAAATGATGGTCAAGAGACACTAGGCAAAGCAGCCTTGCATGAAGCTTCTTTTATATAGACACGAAGAAAAGTGGCCCTACAAGGAGGGAGCGAGATAGACAAGAGAGACATAAGCAATAACGCATCAAGGATACAGGTGAAGAATTGTTTCAGTCACAATTACTTCTACAAACATTTTTTTATTTGAAAAGAAGAAAAATACGAATACTTGAATCTTCCCTTACATAGTTTCAAGGAGCATAGAATAATAAGAGACTTGCAAGTAGCAAAAGATGGTTGTAAAGACCAAATTCAACCTTGGTATGCTCACCTTCTTTGTCATATTGGCATAATAATAACATGAAATATTATAATAGCTAGGTTTCCATCACAATATGGAAATGAAACTTTAAGGGGTGATATTATTGTGCAGGGAAGATGATGAGGCAGTGAGAAGACGGTGAGGATAAAGAAAGGAGAATATGATGAATCAACAAATCAATAGCAAGATATCAGTGCAGATCAATTTAACAAACCTCAACTGTTATCAACTTGAACATTATCATAAATAAAATGACTAATTAATTACAATATCAAAACCTATGAAATGTACCACTCACAAATTTATTATTTTTAAATAACTTTTTTAATTTAAAAAATTCGAAAAATAAAAATTAAATAATTAAATCACATAAATTATATATATATATATATATATATATATATATATATATATAAAATATACTTAATAAATATAAAATTTATTTTATTTTTAATAGCAGATCGATTTAATATAGGAAAATTTATTTTATTTTTAATAGCAGATCGATTTAATATAGGAAAGTTTGAATTATGTTTGAAAATTTGAATAAACGCATAGAGTGTCAACATAATTTGGACTCCTTACAAATAGTTATAATTATAATGTCCAGTTGAAAATAAAGAATAACATATTTTTCTCTCTGAAAAAAAAGAATAACAAATTTTATCAATCATATTACATGTAATATTACTTTCCATGACCACTTTCACACTTTTTATGCAATTAGGAATCCTTTTTATATTCTCGTTCACAATACTCCATTATTAAAACTCCCATTCCAAATATTCACCTTTTAAAAGATAAAGAAACATACGATAAAGATATAGTACATATTCAATAAATCGAATAAAAGTGTATCGAATATTCATTTTTAAAAGATAAAAAAAACATAGGACAAAGATATGGTATATATTCAATAAATTGAATAAGAGTGTGTTACTAGGTGGGGCTTCAGTGCACTTGCATTTTTGTTGAGGGTAGTGATTTGTTTAGGTAATATATTTGTTATTATTAATCCTTGTTTTTGGTACAGCAGGGATTATAGAGATCGTTTAGTATTGACTGAACATTAAAATGTTTTAACCAACCGTTTATTCACGGTTTTAAATGAAGTCACGGTAAAAATATTCTATAAACAAATTTTTATGCAAAGTTTAGTTTTGGTTTTTTATCGTAAGAAAAAGAGTATAATTTTATTAAAACTTAGGATAATCAGTTTCAAGTTTCACTTCAATGGCCGTTTAATGTTAGTTTGTATTTAGCATTTTTTGAAAAACATTTAATGTTTTTCATTCTTCATCGCAATACATAACCCACAATATGTATCCAAAGCCAAAGTCACGGCGGTATATATCCAATGTAATCCACAATTTAGTCCACAACTTCGTGGCAACCCACATGTCGCTTCTTCGTCTTTATCAAATTGTTACTTGTTGCTTCTTCATCTTCCCATCTTTCTCAAAGTGGTGCTCAGGGTCAATACCGAGCACCGGGCCACACCGAACATCTATACAAGAAATCTGAAGAACCAAGTCAGCTCCTTGTCCATTGTTTAGGTAGCAGAGGAAGCATGAATTTGTACATTGATTTAGGTAGCAAAAAAATGATTACATCAGATTCCCCACCCTATATAGCAAGATTTTACCAAATCATTTAGCTAACGAACAGTTTGTAAATCCCATTTTAAGAACCAACATTAGTTACCCTTTAAGTTTGACGTTGTTGGATTGTTGCCTGAAGTTTAGAGTGCAAAGCATGTTATTCCAAGAACCACTTAGTTAAGGGTCTAAAGCCTATTATTCCAAGAACCACGTAGTTTAGGGTCTAAAGCCTATTATTCCAAGCACCAAATGTAGAGGAGTTGCTTCACGGGGTTCAGTTATATGGCATAGGATCAAGTGGCATATAAAATAGCTTTATGCCACAATTCTTCCAACTGAATAAAAAAAGGGAAAAAGTTGGCGGGTTATTATTCAACACCAACTATACATTTATCTAAATATCTCTAAATTTCCGAATATTTCTATGCATTTTCTACCTCAAGTTGTGAATGTTTCTTACAGTGGGGTGAAGAGCCATTAAATAGTTTTGCTAGGCATAAAAATTCAGACCGGGCCAACTGAAATTCTAATGGGGTTTAGCTTTCTGAATGTTTTTGTGCATTTTCTCCCTCATGCTATGAATGTTTCTTACAATGGGGTGAAGAGACACTAAATAGTTTTACTAGGCATAAAAATTCAAACTAGGCACACTGAAATTCTAATGGGGTTTCAGCTAAATTAAGATAAATTGTTCTTCGGAGACTTACCAACATAATCCACTATAAGTTATTGCATTTCTAGATGCACACCTCCAATGGCCCCTCCATCTGAAATGTTAGAAGCACCACCTCCATCACTGAATTAGCCAACTCTATCAAAGCCATGAATTTCCTATGAATATTGGTGGGAATCTCATCTGGAGCTTGATTATAGTGAAATAGGGTTTTAAATGTTCCATGCTCATTTTTCTAGCTGCTACCTCCATTATATACGTTGAATTCCTATCTCTTTCTTTCATTCAAGAACAGAAAAATACCTAGATTTGACAAGCATGAAAATTGAGCTTTGTTTCAAAGTGGGTTACCCTTGCCTAACCCCTTAACCGTCATCCCAACCCCTTCAATCAAAGGAATTCTTCGAGGCTACCTTCTTTCTAACCCATTCAATCAAAGGAATGCTTTGAGGACTACCTTATTTCGAGGACTAGCATCTTTCTTTTTATCATTATCAGAATCAGAGGAAGTAAAATGGGGTGCTTTATTTAGCAACAATGGGCTCTAAGGCAAGCCATTTTCATTTGAATCTTGAATTTTCCTTGCGCTTGAAGGAACAATCTCTTTTGAAGGAAAATCTTGTGGACCAACATGCAAAGGAGAAACAACTTGTAAAGAAGGTGTTGTATCAGTTACAACCACCCTCCAAAATTTTTCCTTAGCTCTATTTTGGAGCCTCCCTACCAACCTTTCATTGCAGCATGTCTTGTCTTGTCAAGTACACAAGCTTCAGTGATTTTCTTGTAGAATGATAACATGTCCATCAAAGCTTGTTGCATTCCCCTCACAGGTTGTTTCACTAGACTTAGTCCAGCTACAGGCTGAGCAGCTCCCTCAAGAAATTGCGTAATTCTGGAGGGAAACTATCCTTCCCTCTAGAAATTGTGCAATTCTATCTAGCAGCCTGTTGGGCTCCAAAATTGCGCAAATATGCCTATCACTGCTCACTGAGAAAATTGTGCAATTCCTCCCAATAGGGCTGCTCATCCCAGAAATTGCACAATTATGGGCAACAGTCAGTTGCTCTGCCCATAAATTGCACAGTCCCTTAAGGCAGCTAGCCCAGTTCCCTCCCAGTCATGCGCATTTTTTTCCTCCCAGCTGAACAGATTGTTGCATGTGTAGTTGAGTTGATCGGTTCCCTCCGGGACCAAGCAAAATTGATTTTCATGCATGGGCTGCTCCTCCCAAGGTAACATGCAAAGGCATCCCTTGTTTCAGGGATCTATTTTTAGCAGTTAGACGTTACATGCAAGGATCATTTCAGAAACCTCCCAACAAGTGTCGTTTTCCCTAGATTTGTGGCATGCACGTTGCAACCTCGATTTTATCGAAACTCATCAACTGGATGCTGCAAAGCTCATTCCTCGCATCGATCTTGCAGCTCTGACATCCCACATTGCATCTAGGAGTCATCGACAAATTGAACTCAGTTGTTTTGGGGTAAACCCGCTTTTCATGTCTCACTTTGCATTTCTGGTACTTTTTGTGTTTTGCTTCGTATGAATGTTGTTTTCTTGATTTCAATGAGTGCTTGTTTTCGTTTTGATACATATTATCTTGTACTAGCACCGTTTCAGTTTTTGTTAACATCTCACTGTTGTCGCATGCATGACATTGTTTTGCACAGACGGTTGCCGTTGCAGTGACTCACTTCACACACATGCATGCTTTCCCATTTTCCGAATCCTGCACTTGTTTTTTGCATGAATGATCATTCACTCTTGTTTGTACTCATCTCATCATGCTTTCACACTTCTCATGTTTTTAGTCACCCGTCGGCCAGAATGGGCTGCCTTGGCCCAAATCCTACCTTGCCCGACTAGCACTGCACATTTCCGGAAGCAAAGGCTCTCTGCCTTCCCCCTAGAAATTGCACAAGTCTAGCCAGGCACTGACCTCCAGGCTTGCATTGCACAATTCTTGGAGGCAGTGTCATGTTGGCCCCAGAAACTGCGCAATGCAGTTTGCTTGTTGCATGTCACTACTGAATGAAATTGTGCATTGCGCAGTTTAAGTCCTCAGTAAGCTAGGCTGGACTGTGAATTATACAGTTCCAGCATTTAGTCAGCCTCATGACAACCCAGACTGTGCCTTGCACAGTTTTGGCATTCATTCTCCCGACCTCCCGACGAAAATTGTGCGACCTTCATGATCAATCACACAGGTATGTTGCAAGTCAGTTCTCAGGTTCGTTTTAGTTTTCAACTGATAGATTTCTTGCCATGATTGTTTCCATGTCTCCAGGTATCGCAAGTGTTCATCTTCCTCTCAGCATCACAGGTACAATGGTTTCCAAGAGAGCAGAGTCGAAGACACTGTTCAAAGCACACTTGGGGATGCATTCGATCAAGTGTATATGAACTTGCCTACCCGCGAAGACATCAAGTTGTTATAAACAAGGACATTGAGATATGATGGCAACAGCATCACAGCAATCATCACCATCAATAGCAATTGAAGGCAGCACATCGGATGTAACGAACACAAGAGGAAGTAGTTGACAACACAAAGGTGGAACAAAGTTGCAAGCTCAAGCAGATCCACTTGTGATGAAATCAACTTTGGAGACTTGGGCTATGAGGTGACAGCGTGACATGACAATCGCGCGAAGGTAGAGAATGGAACAGATAAGGAGTTGCATTTGTTGAAGTAACAACTCAAGGAAGAAAAGGAGCTGCATAGATGAGAGAATGAGTTGCAGCAGGAACAGGTACAACAGGGGGTGCAACATGCACTCACGGATGAAACTGTGCCTGTACAAGTTATAGATTCATCCCAGCAGCTGGCACGGAGCAGACATGGTGAGCAGTGTTGTTGATCGCATGTAATGGAATTCAGTAGCATGCATGTCATTGTGCGCACACATGCAATCTAACCCATTTGGCACACTCATCGAGGAAAAGACAAGAAGCAATTCCAACTGGAGCTAAACATGCAATTGATAATTGATGTGCATGACCACCAGCACACACTGGAAGATCATCACGAACACTATGCATCAGTGTGTTTCAAATTTGGATGCACCCAAGAATACCATGCGCATGTTAGCAAACAAGTTGGTTGGAGGAGCCACACCAATGCACCGGGATGCAACGAAGGCAAGAGTTTGCTTCAGCAAGATCTCACCATGGAGCGCATGCACACCATCATGGATGACCAAGCTTGACATCAGCTCACCACCTTCACCATCACAAGCACGTCAAAGAGTTGGTCTCATCACAATAGACCGAGTGTCAGTGATGTCTTGCATGGCTTGCGCAATCCATTTTGTCTCACATGGGCACATGTGCATTGTGATGTAATGTCTTGTCAAGTGGAAGTTCAAGTGTCGATAGTTGGATGTAACAGTCATAGAGTAGATGAAGAGTTATGAGGGTAGATGAACTGTCACAAAGGGGAATGTCAAGGGTCACCCCACCCTTTACTATGAATAAAACCTCATAACTCATTGTAAAGGCTTTTGGTCGGCCAAGCTTCCGATAGGACTATCGTAGAGAAATCTTGGATAGTATTGTAACGAGCCTTGGCTTCTCCACTTCGCAGAGCTAGTACATCTCTTTGGAGGAGTAGGCGGTTGTGGTTGTACCATTCCATTGTCGGAACCAGTGGTTGGACATGGATGTATTGTATGACTGGAACTTACACTTCTTAATATAACAGATCCATCACATTTCATCCATATGTTGTATTGTATTCTATGTCATCTGGTTTGCTCTAAATGATATATGTATTTTTTTGCTTACGCATGCATGTATGGACTATTCTATATAAGTATGTATGGATCTTTCTTAAATGTGTTGTTGGTTTAACCATCACTTTCGATTGCTCACTAACTTGCTTTCCATCTTGTGATGCATCTTCTCTCATGTGTTCCCTTCCAAGCCGTGTACTATTACATATTTCCAAAGGGTGCACTCACTTCACCCTCAGTGTGTTAGAACCTCTCATGCACCTTCCTTGACTTACTACATTTGTCACACCCTTGCTACCAACAGGAACATCTTACTTGCCTCTGTGCGAAATCGCGGTCAAGGCATTACTGTATGACCCATTGCTGAGACTCCTACACTAAATGGTCTAAGGTCTAATTGGGACTTCTTACCAGGGAGATCCCCTTACATGTTGGTGGGTCCAGCACCGTCAACATTTTGGCACTAGAAGGAGGGCCAAATAACAAGTTGAATGCTCACATCTGTTTTGAATCTCTACATATCTATCATGAATAACTACAGAGTTCCTCTTTCGGAGTGCATGTCTTATGAAAACGACTTCATTATCTCAGAAAAGATCTCGGATAACATGTCACATAAAAAATTTCATGCTGGAGGTCACATAGCCTTAGTTAGGCACGCGGTCGGTGTTGTAGGTTCATGCAAAAGACATGGAATCTTTGAAGAGTACATGACTTGCTTTTTTGTCTAAATGCTTTGAGGGCACCCCATGCATAGGTGTGCCACGGTGCCAAAAAAATCTATTCATTCTCTTGCTCATCTGGTCGAAGAGATAGACCATGCTTTCAATCACTTTAACCATAAAGCACTCGATCAAGAAATTCTGAAATTACAAAAAGCACCCGATGAATCCGTTGATCAGTTTTACACATGCTTTTGTAATCTTGCATACCGATTTCCCGAAGATGAAATTGATTGGGAATTTCTTTATGGAATATTTTATTATCTTCTTCGCATATTTGAACCCTGTGCAACACACTTCGGTGATGGAGTTGTGCAATCACAGGAAGGCATAGTTGTTGTCATAAGTGATTGTCCACCTTCACCTCCTCAAATAGCTCCACCACCGCAGAGTGATGTGGGAGATCATGCACACACATCTATTGAACTGTCACATCCTCCCACCCCACCTGCTCTTGATATCTACACAGATTTGGCTTGCAAGCCTGTTGGTTTTCACGTGGATTCGTTCCCTCAACCTCCGTCCCTGTGTTTTGTTGATCCTCTGTATTGTATTGTCTTATGTTTTCCCATTCTGGACTCCTCCCCTGTTTTGAGCGAGGATCAAGTTGTCAACGGAGTTGGTGTTATGCAGCCAACCTATGCCATCATTCATGATGAGTGTGTGCGGGAATCTAAAGAAGAACCCACGGTGAAGGATGACTCCCTTCCAACCACGCCTCATCCGCTTTATCCTAACATCCCTTGTGATTTTTCCACTACTAATTTCCCCTGTGAAAACCCATTTCTAGATGTTTCTACTTCCGATCATTCACAGGACACGTCGGATGTCAGTCTGTCATCACAGTGCGGAGAGGACACATCTTCCTCCAAAAATCCATCCAATCTGTCATCTATCATTTTTGAAAACACAGAGGGTGAACATCTTTGCTTCTCATCTACCCCTCTGCCTGATTCATCAAATCATGAGGATGCCGACAAACATCCTGAATTTTCTGATCTTGGTTGTCATGATCTCTCTACTTCTTCATCTAATCACGATGTTGATTCAATTATTGTTAATCTGTCTAAGACACTAGTCTACGATGATCTATCTGTCAACGAAGTCGAAACCTCGTAGACTATCGAGGCACTTCAGCGTGATCTGATGGTTATGTGAGGCCCTTGTCGTCCTGACATTGGTTTCACTTCCAATCAGGTAATTGTTGAAACACTCAAGGATCCTCATCACTCTCTACTTTGCATTGAAGATCAACCAAACACCCATATTTCGCTTCCTCCACTTGAACTACACGATCCCATAGCTCATGCATTGGAGGAATCTTACATAGCAAGCACACATGCAAAACATAAGTGGTCTACCTTTCTCACGTTTGATTGCATGTCACAGTCAAGAGAATGCATACACTCGACATCTGCACACAGTGTAGCACAGCACCATGGCAGCTCCACAGAGTGCATGTCATGCACTTTCACTCATCTTTGTTTTGTGGTCGCTTGTAAGCTCGGAGTGTGTCCATCTTCATCATTATATCTTTCATGCTTGCTAGCTTGCGCAATTACAATGTTCGCAAACCATGCCTTCACTAACATGGGTCAACCAATGCGTCGGTGGCTGCATTAGAAGTATCACTTCACGTGAGATGACCCATGCATGTTAGCTTAAGAGTAGGAGTAGTGCTTGTGTCGGCTGGATAAATCGTTCTTGCGGACAAGACCGATCTCCTTAGTATCAACAGATATCTAGCAACAAGTAGGACAATCAAATCTACCTTTCTATAAATATATTGTGATTTATTAATTAAAAACTAAGAGGTGTTTTAGACCCTACCTTAATTCCAACGCTAGTTTATGGCAGCCACGCTTCGACCGTCCGAACGAGTTTCCTTTTGAGAACCTGCAATCACAAACAAGCACACATCAAATAACACCTGCATAGCTAATGTAATAAATCATATTCATCATGGTGATCAAGGAATCCATGAAATAAACCATAAAACACAGCTTAATGAGAAAAATAAACTTGATTGTATTAACTTTGAAAATATAAGAACTTTACAACTTTTGGTGCCTTGATGTTGTACAAGCTCCTCCCAGGGTCCAAACAGGAATCTCCTCTACTTTGACAAGCCTCACACTCTTCCCAATGAGATCAAAAAAGTTATGTAATCTCTCCTCTCAAGCTCAATTAGGAAGACTAAATTCCAATAGCATTTCACCTCAAAAATATTCAGCTTTTTTCCTCCTCAGTAACCAGCCAAAATGCTTCATTTTATAGTGCAAAGGAAGGAAGTTACAGGTCCACCTATGAAGGGATAGAGTCCTCCTTCAAAGGGATAAGCTCCTCACATCAAGGGGTTAGCTCCTTAAGGTATGGGATGCATGAACCTTAAAGGAGTGAACTTGCCACCTCAAGATTCCTTCTAGAAGCTTCCAGAAATGACTCAAAGTGAGTTTTTAAGAATGTACTTGCGCCTTTTTGACTTTTACAGGGGTCCGCACCCATTACACAGAGACAGAGCGGTCAGGTACGCAGGGGACATGACCAGTAGGTGCGGGACCGCAGGTAATGCTAAGAGAAAGTGTGAAACCAGAGTTTTAGAGACTTTTAAGGGCTTTCTCTTATTTTTCAAGGCTTGACATGAAGAACTGAGGTTTAAGACTTGCAAAGGAGGAAAGTATGAGTGGTGATAGACTCATACTGATTGCAGAATGTCATGGTGACAATATTTTGTGCAACAGATTGCCCCCTAAAGTGCAAAGTCTGTAATAGATGAGGATAGAATTTGTCATCTAAGAAGAGTGAAGTACTTTATCATTTCAAAGATCATCCTGTGGACACCCTAGTTGGGACATGTAAAAACATTCAATACAAAATATATATATGTGAACATATCATCGCTGAGGTAGGCATTCCGATACTCATATCAAAACTGACTAGAAAACTAACTAAACTGCTCTGATATAGGAATGATTTTGTAATACATCACAAGTATAGACATATGTAGACACAGTATGGGCACAGCCATCTGTTTATGAATAGTCCACTGTATAATGAATAAAAAAATTCCTCGCAGCCTAGATGGTGGAAACTAGATCCAGGGTCTTGATTTCTACTTCCCGAACTAGTATGATTCTATCCATGTGAATGAATGTGTCGAAGTCGAACATGGTAGAAACCACTTGATTACCAGTCAATGATGTGAACTATTAACAAGTGTGAGGGAAATGACCAGTAATGTCAATGGCTCTCAAAGTACTCAGTATAATCCATGAAATGTGAATTGATGAGCTGATGTCGAACATGTCATAGAATCCTTTGATCGAAGGTCAATGATGCAACCTGTCATCGAAGGCGAGAAACCTGCCATTGAGGCATGCAGATTCCAAGGTACTGACGGTTTCTAGATCATATTTCTAGATAATGAACTGAAGTCGATAGAAAGCGATCCGTCGTAAGCAAGCCCACAACATGAAATCATAGATCAAGTTTGAAGAAATATATTTCGCAAGGACTAACTCAGGAATGGTCAAGATGGATGACAAATATTTTGCAGATTAATGGTTTATTTGAACTGACCTCTTGAACACATAATGACACTGCAGATGGTTTGGTGACAATTGACCCAAAGCTAATACCCAGAAACCGGCTAAAGACTTTCAATATGGTTTGATTAATTGTTAGGCAAAGGATTTCCCAACCCAGGTGAACAAAAAGTGTCATGTTCAAGTGTGGTTAAATGCTTTTCTAAAACACAAAGTATAACAAACAAGTTCATTTTTCTTTCTTTTCCCCCACCATTTCTGGCAAGTACCTCTTTATTTTTGACAAGCTTGACGAGGATAACATTTGCTTGGTTATAATCTCATCCTTCGAATGAGTCCAACTTAGTTTAAAATTCGAACCCTAAGAAGGAGTGGTTCGTTCCTGTTTAAAATTGAACAGGTCCTTTACTGTTACATTTTAACAAGTCCAGTATAGGAGAAACTCGGCGTTTTTCAATTTTAGGGAGTCAGAAGAAAAACTTAAGAAAACTCCATGGATGTCCTTTTTCATAAATTTGTGTCTCCCAAGCCCGAAAAAGTATAAAATAATACTTGAGAGAACCGCTTGACCATTACGATCAAGGAGTACTTTTCATAATTAGTGTCTCTGATCCGAAAAAGTAAAAAAGCGATCAACGACATGTCGTTTTATAACCAATATCGAACTTGAAACGACAAAAGCCCGGCAATCTTTTCATGTTTATACGGTCAAAAAAGAGTTGTAAGTGGACCGTCCTTTTAATTCCATTTTAACGAGCTTAAAAAGAAAAACTCGGCAATCTTTTCATATTTTACGAGTCAGAAAAGAGCTTAAAGAGGACTCCAATGTTTTTTGTTGAAAATGATCAATTTTCCCTGAAAAATCCAATATTCTGCACAAAAACTCAAACATTACTCATACCTGTTTAAAATAAATAAAAATGCATCAAAAAGTTACCTTTTTAAAGTGAAAAATAAACAAATTGAAAATTCATTTATTCAAAAAAGCTTATAAAAAGGGCTTTTGTAAATTCATTTTTACCATTTGACTTCAGAGTGAGAAGAGAGAGCTTTTGGGTAAGAAACTTCCTGTGAAGATTGCGGAAAATCCGTCCGTTGGAATCGAAAACTGTCAGCTCCAGGTAATCCACATCATCTTTATCTTGCATTTCAACCATTTGCATTTCATTTTTAGGCTTCCATTTTGATTTTTTAGGGAAAAATTAGTTTAGAAAACCGCTCGCGGGGGTCCGCAGGTGCAACATGCAAAACCTGCGGACCCCGACTTTTTCCTAGAAAGGAAAGAGCCAGAGTTTCACACTTGTTGCTTGGGAAGAGTGCGGACCTACACACTGTCCCTAACTAGCGGGTGCGGACCCCGCGAAATAGGTTTTAAAATTTCAAATTTCTCCATTTCCGCCCAAAACTTTTCAAACTAAATTGTTCTAATACGTCTTTTGTGCAATGTAGGACATACAAAATGCTTATTTGGCGGGAACACGAGCACGAGGATGTGGACCTTGCCGCAATAAATCATTAACCCTCATTGGATGCATTGAGAGCATGCGGGCTATTTAAATTATGGGTCATACCTGGCATGAGGGCCCAAGTAGACTTTTTGCAATGGATGGTAGACAGGTGGAACATACAGTGTTTCATTATTGGTGGCCACTGGCTCGAAATCGAGCTAGAGGAAATTTATTTCTTAACTGGTTTTCCCAAGAGAGTTGAACGATTATCTCTATTCGGGACTAGGCTAGGTGGCCAGTCTGTCGATAGTCTCCGACTAGAGTTTTGTAATGACCAAACAAAGGAAAAAGGGATCGATATCAAAACTATCTCCCGTCCTGAACTTAAAGTGATTTCATTTACTGTCACCAGACTCTATGGAAGCGCAGCACTGCATGTAGCTACCAAATCCCAAATGTGAATGGCAGTATACTGTTATCGAGGCACCATCTTCAACTGGTGCGAAGCTGTGTTGGCGAATGTAAAAGGCCAACTAACTAGAGCAAAGAATGGACAACTAAAAAACTTTGGATATGGTTTCCTAGTTGTGAGATTTGGTCTAGAGAGGGTTCCGATGTTGGTCCCCACAGCAGCTTTTCATTGGAGTTGGACTTCCCCGAGAGCCTAAGCTCATGCGTTGGGTTGCAGTTATGGCCCATCATCCTGAGGAGGGTTCAGAGGTTGTTCGATTTCCGCCTGAGTATTTTCGTTGGTTGGAGAACCAACTTTTCGTGATTCAGGATTTTCCATATGCTGGGATGGATTATCGTGGTGACCCAAACATGACTCTTCCACCAGGAGAGTAGTGGGATGATTTAGGTAAAATCATTCTCAAAATTTTCTAAGCTTTAACTAATTTTTTTTTTGTTTTTTAAATCGTCCAAAACTGATAATAAAAAGTTTCAAATGCATATGTGGGTCCACGATGACCAGCTGCTCTCTGGCCCTATGAGAGGAGACACCCAGCTGCAGCAGTACTGGCCCCACGGGACGAATCTACAGAGACCCTGACCGAATTGGAAAATCATCTAGAGCGTTTGACAGTAGATATTCCAGAGACTAGCATAGATGATATTCCACTTAGGTTACAGCACTATATGATTTGGGTCCCAGGACCTTTCAGGAGGTTCCTTTGTAGGGTGGCCCGAGCAGTGGTTTCTTATCGTGATCATCACCAGTGATAGGATGATCGCCTTTGTAGACTCATACGACATTTTTGCTTTTTGTACTATCATTTTTGCCGATCATAAGGTGTTTTTCAACCTATGATCGAAGACGATGTATATTTGACACACTTCTATGCTATGCTATATCACTATTACTGGCTATCTTGTATAACATGTTATGGAATGTTTTTAAATTTATTGTTTGATTATTGCAAATGTCTATTTAACATTCGAGAAGCAATTGCATCTGCTAATGCATTTAAATATCTTGGAATATACTGATATTCAATGTAGTCAAATTCACGTTCCAAGAGACGAACTCTCAAAAATAATCTTAATAACACTGGATTTCTAATGGCATAAACTCTATTGAGCTACAATGCAACGAGTTCAAAATCTAACCTAACAATCAAACTCTAAATGCCGAATGAGATGGATTCAGATAATAACTCAATCACTGCACTATACTTTGCAATTTTTTTCGTTGTTCCGAGACTTACCCCATGCATAGATACCAACTCATCAGAAGGTGAATAGATAACCCAAGCTGCGGAAGAAATGTTCCATGTATTATGACAAGCACTATCATCGAAACCAATGTATGTTTGAAGAGACGTCGACATCTGCAATATCAAGAGTAAAATCAAGATAAGCAGGAATAATGATAAAAACACTCTCTAAACTAGGCACACTTTTCTAATCTAAAACACACTAGCTAGAAAGAAACTAATCTAACAAAAATCTCCACACCCAAATTTAAGCATAATATCTCTTCAGATAAAGACCATTTCTGGGTTTACCCAAAGAGACATCGTCAAAATATACCAATTCATAGGCCCCTTTTGCCAGCTTTCGCTTAACAACATAAGGACCATGCCACATAGGTACAAATTTTCCAGCCCCTAGCTTATCGTTTGCTTGATCGTATAGTAAGACTAGGTCTCCTTCCGAAAAATTACGGGGTGTAACATTTCGATCGTACTGAGCTTTAATTCGTTTGGCATGAGTTTCGATTGCTAATGCAGCATCACGTCGATTCTCATCTAGCTGAGCTAAGTACAACAAATGTTTCTCCTCTTCGGAAGTGGCTGGGAGTAATTCTATGGCTATTTGCAATGATAGAATTTCGCATTCAATGGGTAACACAGCTTCCAAACCGTAAACCAGTTGAAAAGGAGTGAAACCAGTTGAGGTTCGATACGCCCAAATTGCTGAAAATAACATGTTATGCCAATTCGACCTATGAATACCAATGATTCGTCAAATCATAATGACTAGAACTTTTTTGATAGCTTTAACCAGACCATTAGCCTGTGGGTAATATGGAGTAGAAATATCGTAACGCAGGCCAAGTTGATCTGTTAGTTCAATCATCACGATGTTTCGAAAATGACTCCCATGATCAGTAATAATCTCTTGAGGAACACCAAATCTAGTAATTATATGATTGAAAACGAAAATTGCAGCAGTTTTGCTGTCTGCCGAAAATGTAGGCATCGCCTCGGCCCACTTAGTAAAATAATCTACCACAAGGATGATATAGCTTCAACCTTCGAGGGATCAACACGAATGCCAGCTTTTGAAACAACAAATCCCAGTAAACGACCTGTTTCTATACAGAAAACACATTTGTGTGGATTCAGCCTAATTCGATAATGCCTACATCTCATAAAGATTGCTCATAAATGAGTAAGATGATCGGCTCTACGTAATGAATGGGCAGGTAAATCATCGAGATATGGCTGCACAATGTGCTTGATGTCATGAAATGCGTAAGACATAGCCCTTTGAAAATTTTCTCCAGTGTTCTTCAATCCAAAAGGAAATTTGCAGTAAGAAAACGTCCCCCATGGACAAATGAAAGTCATTTTTGGTTGATCAGCAAGGATTATGTTGATTTGATTGTAACCGGAAAAACCATCCATAAAGGAGAAAATTTCACTGCCAGCACAATCATCATTGATTTGATCGATATAGGGGGTTGGATAATTATCTTTAGGACAAGCTCGATTAATATCCCTATAATCGATACATATTCTTATTGTTCCTTGTTTTTTGTTAACAGGAAAAATATTCGATACCCAATCCATTAAGGGAATTGGATAAATAAAACCTGCTTGAAGTAATTTCTCAACTTCAGCTTTAATAGCAGTAGCTTTTCGCGGATGTATCTGACGTAAACGTTGCCGGACAGGTTTAGCATCCGGGTAAGTTTTAATTTCATGAACAACAATTGATGGATCGATTCCTACCATTTCTTCATATGACCAGGCAAACACATCATGGAATTCTTGAAATAGGGCTTTATAAGTTTGGAGTTCATTGTCTGTACATGAAGCACATATATGAATGTTTTCAATAATTCCTGGTTTAACTGAAATGTCAATAGGAACCGTTCGAGAAATATTTCCCAAATTTAACTCAGAATCAAGATGTTGCAATGGATTCTGTGGTTCTTTGACATAATCAGTAGTAAAAATAGATGAAAAATCATTTTCAAAATGATCAAGCTCAGGTAAAAACGAAGATCAATGATGAAGATCTTCCCATGGTAAATCATCAACAGACAAAAGTTCACGAATCTGCTCATCAGTATGAACAAGCTCGGAAAAAGTTGTTGAATCTGAGGTTGATATTGAAATTGATTCTCCATGGACCACATTCATTAGATCAATTTTGGTTGAACAAGGATCAGAAAACGACTATACAGCCTGATATGCAATTTCATAGGGACTCAAAGACATCGCATCACCAAATGAATCCAACTCAGATTCGGAAGGTACAATCCAAGGATCATCAAAAGCGATAGTGTTCGATGAAATCATATGAATAGTTGCAGTAGAAGGTAATACGTTAGGAGGAGGAAAGGAAAAAGTTCCTAGTAAACCAGAATCTTTAATCAATCCTACCCCAACATCCTTGTAAGGGATAGTTGTTTTACCGACATGTTGGATACTTTCAGAAGAGGCTGGGTCAGATGAAAAATAAGTCAACTAGTCTATGGTTACGATCTTTCCATTATGAGGAAACTTGATAAGCCGGAAGACCGATGAAACAACAGCAGTCATAGCATAAGACCAACTGTGACCCAAGAGAAGGTTGTAATCTAGAGGCGAATCAACCACTTCCACATCTAGATTAACAGTTTTGCCTTCAACCCCTATAGGTAAATCCTATAGAATGCCAAAAGGATGGAACCCACGGCCATAAAAAGCCTTTAGAATCGTTGGGGATTGATTGAGTGTAGGAGAACCAAGCGATCTCCAACACTGGATCGACATAATACACGTAGAAGCTCCCTCATCAATTACAGTCCTAAAGCAAGGTCTGTTTTTTACTAACACCGGAATCTGGAAAGCCACTTGATGAGGTAGGCGAGGTGTACTATTCTCTAAATCAAAGATTAGAAGGTTTGAATCCTAAATATCAATAGCTCCTATAGCCGACAAAAGTAATTTACGTTGTGCTGGGCATGATTGCAGCACCTCCAAAGCCGACATTGCAAAAGGAGAAATAGTTAAGTCTTCAACAATGTTATAATTCTGAGCAGCTCTCGCATGCGGATTGAAAGCTAACTTCCGAAGTATACCTTTAGCAGGTGGTTTGATTACTAATTCTGGGTTAGGTTTCTCAATCTGTAGCGGATCAGAACCAGAAGGAGTTGAAGTTGATGGGTTTGAATTAGAAGATTCTGCTTCCTTACCACCAACAGGACTTTTACTACCATAATCTTGTGATCGCGTCGCAATCCTGACATGAGACATCATCATTATGGGTTATTCTGAGGCATTAGAGGAAGAACCAATCATCTTACTATCTTGACTAGGAAAAGGATCCTTCAAGACAGCAGGCGTTTGAGAACCTTTGACAATTTTCGCAACCTCAGCTCGATGTGGGCAATCTCTTGTAAAATGCTCCTCGTCACAAATGAGATAAGGATAGCGAGGTTTACATTTCTTGTCAGTAGATTTAGTTTTATCTGATTTCTCTTTTGAGTTTTTTTTATTTTTCTTCTTCCCTATCTTTTTACCACCGCATTTTGATTTGGCTGTAGATGATTCTACGACATGAATATCGGCAGGAATTTCAGTGGAAGAGTCTCCTGTCGGGGAATCTGGTAAAGTTGTAATAGAAGAAGATTTCTTTGAAGATTTCTTCTTGCTTTTGGTGCTAACTGAACCAATCATACCATCAGTGGCATGAGACCTTGAAGGAGCTGCAGTTATTTGATTTTGTTTCGGAAGGTCGAGGATTTTTTCGTGTAAAGTACCCGACTACGTATAAACAAGGTTAAGGTACTGAGCTTGAGCAATTACTTGATCTTCAGTAAAAACTCCTGCCTTAGCTACATCCTCAGTGATTTTAGGTAATAATGATTTAACAAACCATTTGGCTAAAATTTGATCCGGAATAAAAACTTTCACTAAACGTCGTCTACGTCGCCATTCATGAATATGATCTGAAATATATGTGGATGTTGACTGTTTTAATGAAGTTAATAATTCCGTGCCATTATCATATCTAACAGGAAATTGAAAATGAGTTAAGAATGAAGTGGTTAACTGACTAAAATTAAAAAAAGAAGCTCGCGGTAACTCAATGTACCACTTGGCCGCAAGACCAATCAGAGTGCGTTGAAAAAGACGTAAGCGAATTAAATCATCGATAATGGAATTAGATGCACACCAGAGGTGATAAGTCATCACATGGTTTGACGGATCTTCTCCTGATTTACCTTCAAACTTTGGGATATCACTGGGCAACTTATTCGACATTAGCAGCCAAAACGGAAGATAATTAATCGGATCATTTGTAAGGTGCGACAAATTAGGCAAGTCCAAAGTTGCAATAAACGGTAACTGACGGTTATGGTCACGAAAACCCTGGGTCATAAGACCAGCCCCAAGAGGAGGATATCTAGGATAACTTGGAATTGGAATCACATTTGGAACATTGTATCCTCCCGGAAAACCAGGATTAACCGGACCAAACTGGGGTTGTTGAGGTTGCTAATAAGTATATCTAGGGTACAGTTGATACTGGTAAACTGGGCTTTGCACAGCAGGACCGAATTGGTACTGTCCCTAGTACGGTTGATAAGTGAATTGTGGTTGACTTGTGACAACCGTACTTGGACCAGATTGTCCTACAGGCTTTTGAACCGAAGTCTAAATTGTAGGTCCCGACTGAGGTAAAGAGGCTTGAGGAGTTGATGCAGGAACAGTAGAAACTGGAGCCGCCGATACTCCAGAAGTAGATGGGGTAGATTGAACAGAAGCTGCAGTAGTTGCAGTAGTCATTTGAGGTGGAGTTCGAGGTGAACTAGGCCCATATTGATGAGCTACACTAGGTGCAGAAGTTTGAATAGTAGGCTGGACAGGTTGTTGGGTTGAACCAGAAACCAAAGGTTGTCCAGATTGAGATGACAATTTCACATTAGGTTGCAAAATCTGTTGAGATTGAGACGGATCCCACACCATATTCATTCCGGGGTATGGACCCATAGAAGGTTGAGCATATTGAGGACCATAACCAGGTTGAGCATAGGGCTGATAATTAAATGGTACATTTCCAGTTCCTTGTACAAATGATTGACCAGAAGGTGGTTGGAAACCTTAGGTTGGGTACTGACCTTGAGGTTGATAACCTTGAGGCACGTACTGAAACTGGGGTTGACCTTGAGGTATATATTGATACTGGGGTTGACCTTGAGGTATGTACTGAGTCTGGGGTTGACCTTGAGGTATGCACTATCCTGAAGGTATGTATTGTCCTTGAGGTTGCCCCCCAAGTGGTAACTGACTACCTTGATGTTGCGGATTTGGAATAGTACTAGACATCATAAGAATTTCTTCTACGCTCAACAGTTGAGTTCCGTTATTACCAGTTGATATCCCATGTTCAATGGGTTGAGGAGATGCTCTTAAAAAAATACCAGTGAGTGACTGATACCCAAAAGGAACAAAAGGACCACCATATAAAAATGTTTCCGGTGATTGGGAAAACATGGATGATTGTCTCGACATATTCAAAGGAGGATATTAACCTCTAGGTGTTGGATGAAAAGGAATTCGAGGTAGTGAAAAACTAAGACCCGGATTTTCTAAAAAGTTGGTCAATGAGACGTACCAAGCATCCCTCCTAGGTGGACTGTAGAAAATTGATTCACGCTCCCTAAGTTCTAAAGTTGGTTGATTTTTAGGGAAAGTTATATCTTCTTCTGGACTAACAAGTTCTTCAATAAAAATGAGTCCAGAAGGAAGATTTTGGGTAATGATCCATCCTACCTTGGGTGAACCAGGACCACTAGAAATTGGAGAAGCAAATCCTAAGGATGGAGTAGCAGTAGGTTCAGTTTCAGGCTCAAAAATTTTAGGTTCTTCAGCTAATTCACTAGTAGAAGAAATAGTACCAGTAACTTCAGAAAATGAAATTGGTTCAGAAATATACTCTGTCGCTTGAACTTGAAAATCAGGATGAACAATTAAAGGAGACTCTCAAACTTTCGATGACCCAACTCTACTGTCACTAGGTGTTACAAGAGCTTGTAGCCCTTCAAGCTGGCTTGGTGTATACTCGGGAGGTTGCCCCCGAAGTCTACGGGATTGTCTCAGTATTCAGCCATGATTAAATATTTTAATTACTTCACACAAAAATAAAGAAAATCTCAATAAAACCAACTAAAGTCTCTAAAGAACCAAACAATTGAATCACATGCCTAAAAAATCTAAGAGTTCAAACCACACACAAACAGTAACTTTTCGTACCAAAAACACTAGTTGGTGATGAAATCCAGCGTCACAGAATTCAATACAGAAAGGGCGGTTGGAACAGTTACCAAGACAACCTGCGTAATGAAATAGACTGGCACAAGTTTCTTCACAAAACCATCTTGAGTGAAGAGAACCCCCAGAGAATCCAAGTGAGTCTAGTCGACGTCTGCTCCAGGTACAGTGAGACCCGTCTTTCACCATCACCTTAGGAAAGAATCTTAAGATTATGGTCACTAAGGATACCAACAATAACAAATACAACTAGGGGAACAGTCTACGATCCGATCTACGCGCAAGGGCAGAGTAACAAAGCTCAATCCCCTTGAAGGCTCCTCGACATGATCAATCCAAGGTTTACCAACAAGTGACCCCAGGCTCCTCGACAATGGTTAATTCGAGGTTTACCGTTTTTAATACGCGCAAATCTTCTATCTTTCCCAATGAGACAGACTTGATTTTCTCAAAGGTTCGGACATGATCTCGTGATTGACTCCTTTAAGAGGAGCTTCCCAGATTATATCAATTGCAATTGGATTTATTTCCTACTGCAAGATTGATAGAGGGAAATGTTCCCCTAGGGCTTTTTGGGTTGAAACCCTAACAGACTGAAAGTTATCTATTCAAAGAAACATACATTCACACAGCCATTATGCTATTATCAGCAAATTCTATGATAAGGGTACGTACCTTTGGTCCTACGTTTGAGAAGGCCTTTAGGGTCCAAACCCTTCTTGGAGTCCCCTTCTTCTCTTTTGTCCTGCAAAACAACCAATTCAAAGAATACAGCAGTACATGGAAAAAAGCTTATAAAGAAATCATCTTCATGTTATAAAGAAAGGTAGTTAGTTATGAAATCCAAACAACCATTTACATATGAATTCTAAACATGAATATTATTAACATAAAGAAGATTCATTTCGGGAACCAAGACATGTGTTTCTTTTATTATAGACAAATAAAGTACATAAAAAGGAATATTTTCACCTGAGTCACCTTCAACAGGCTCCAAGTAAAGCTTCCTTCCGGATCCGTTCCAGCCTCAAGCCTCTAACAAAACTCCTTCCATGACTCTCTCCATGATGTCATAAATGGTGGATGAACATCAACACACAAGGAAACAAAGGTTTCCTGTACAAAATGGGGGAAGTGAGAAGGCACAAGGGACTTCAGACCTGGTCAAGGGAAAAATCTCAGCATAATAACCTTTCTCTCTCTTCTCTCCTCCTCTAGGCCTTCCCTTTGAGGTCTTTTTATACCATCTCCAAAGTAGTTTTTTAGTTAGGAGTTGGTTGGGAACAGTTGGGCCACGGGCACTAACAAGTGATCATCAGGTAAAACCCGCGATCTCCGCCCGAAAAGAAGGAGTGTTATATTTTTTTAAGTGTTTTAATACATACACGCGGGTTGGCTATACACATACCCGCGTATACACGCGTTTAACTCAGGGCAATGTTGCGTATAAGGGAAAAAACACTGTTTTTTAAATTTTAGGACCAGGTCTGGAAGGAGGGGTTGCCCTAGGCCATGAGTACATCATCACAAACCATAAGAGTGAGATTTGGAGCTATAACAGATTCCCCCTAATATATGAGGTCAGAAGGGGTACATGATAGCCGAAATATATTATGCGAGTACATGGAAAGGAAGTATGTCAAAAACCTAGGAGGACTTCACCAAAATTCAGCCTGCCAAGCCACCAAAGGAGATCAGAAAGAAACATTGTCTGAGGCGGGCATACCCATGCTCAGAAAAAGTAAAGCATGTTCGCATATCAAGTACAAGCGGATCCACTAAGTATACAAGTATAAATGACTAAAAGATATATAATGGATCATCTGATCATAATGAACAAGTACATGTCTGAATATCACATATAAGACTGTCAATGATGTTGAAAGATGCAATGGATCACTGATATCAAAAACTGATCCCAAAAAGGTACCAACTGAACATGATGGAATAGGATGGTACTACACTGCAAACTCAGGTGCCAGCATATAGAATGTCGCCATGACTGACTGCAACATATAAAGTGGAGTGGTATCAACTAGCAGCAATAGGAGTAACTGTCAAGTGAACCAATGAATGCTGATACAACCTGAGGTCTTCACCGGCCGCCGTGGTACATTTCTACACCATGGGAATAAATGATCTGAATTCGACCATGTGAGAAATCGTTTGATTACGGGTCATTGATGTATACCGTTAACAAATGCGAGACTACTCACCGATAATGATAATGAGCGTCAAGGTACCCAGTACAATCTAACAAGTGTGAATAGATGAGTTGGAGTCGAACACCTGTAGGAATCTATCGATCAGGAGACAATGATGGTTTCCCACTGTCGATAGCGAAGGATCTGCCACTAATGACTGCAAACACCAAGGTACTGCCATATGGACTCTAGATCTTTGCCCCAGAGCAATGAGTCGGAGTCGATAGGGAAAGATCTGCTAGAAGGAAGGCATTAAGGCATCCTTCATCAATCTGGCGCGAGTGTAACCCGTAGGCCAATAATGTGGAAGGAATCAGACGAAAAAGATGTAGTAACCCAACCGAAGTACATTTCCGGCGTACACAAGATGTGGCTAGCGCACTGCAGAAACCCTCTGAACCAACCAATAATGAAAGCTGACACAAAGGCGAGGAATCCACCAATAGGGTCAAATGGAAACCAAGGTACTGCACGAATCCCAATGTGTGATAATGTAAGCTGATGTCGAACACAAGGGAAACCACTCAGTCAAAGACCCATGATACTGATCGACGCTGAGCACAAGGTAACCTATCAATAATGAAAATAGGGCCAGGGTGCAGCTCTAGGCTTGTCCTCAGAGCAATGTGTCGTCGTCGATAAGGACCAGACCCGCCAGCAAGAAATCAATGGGGACCTTCTCAAACCGGCACGAGTAAAGGACCAATAGAACTAATGTGATGATAGACATGATACTGACAACCAGGGGTGGCCGACTGAAAAATGAGTCAAGATACACCGCAGAGAGGCCGACTCAGGCTAACTTCCCTTGAACAAAAGCACGACTCAACGTGACTATGTGGCAGCATATGATGACTCTGTATAAGTTCGCTATGCAGGAGGCACGAACGAACCCTCCATATGATTGGAAGAGATAACCAATCGGGGGAGAACTGACTCAATAACAAGGTTATGGCGTACCTAAGTCAAACTAAATCCCACCCATACGGAGGAGACTTTGTTTTGAGTGCTTTGTTCAAGGGCGACACAACTGACTCTAGCTGCCAACAATAAATGGAAATAATGTCCCGTTCCCGCTCTTTTTGGAATATTTAATTTTTTTTCCTTTTTCTGTTAAGCCGGAAAAAGAATAAAAGAATGCTATGGTACAGTGGAAAGAACGAGTGTCAATGAAACAAATGATCTAGTTCCTGGGAAAGGAACGTTCCTATGCTCAATGCAGGGAGGTGAAAACTGGTCAGTGACACTCAAAGGTATGTTCCTTCCACGGGTCAAGGTGTGTCAAGTTGCAGAAGTCAAAGGTATGCAAGGTTGATTTTGCAAACGTCATGGTCAAAATTTGGCTTAAACACGAGTCCAAGTGAAGCCGGCCCTAGGCCAAAAGGTGCAAGTGGTCAACATGCAATGCAGTAGTACAACTCAACACAAAGGAGCCTCTAGGGTATAAGGCCAGAACAAAGCGGAGAAGCTAAGAGGAATGAGTCTTCAATGCATAAGTCATGGCGAGACTACAGAGGACTCCCGAGCCTACTCAAATCAGAGCAGCATGAGCACCAAATGTCAGTGAGGTGCTAACTAGGATGCCCATGTAAAGGATGGCTCTACCATCGTGTCATGATTTAAAGAATCGGCGAGTGAAGATGGCTTACGAACCATAATACGATGGGATCGACCCTATGGCAGATGTATCTGTCAAATGGAGGCTAGTATGCATAATGCAACGGAAAAATGGTGTCCCTAACCTATATTCCAATGAGAACACGATACCTGCCATGATGGGTCAGCAGTCATGGAACCGCCTCGAAATTGAAAATCGTCCAAAATGTCCTGAAAAACAGACCAATCTCGACATTCCAAGCTCCCAAGTTAAAAGTCACATGAGGCCAAACAAAATAAAAGTTTGAAAAAATTTTGCATTTTCAAAACTTATAAAAAGCATTTTGGACTCACTATTTTTACCATTTGAGTTTGAGAGCAAAGGATTTGGAGCAAAAGGAGCAAACTTCCCACAGCCAGATTCAACCGTTCAAATTCATCAAAAACCTCCAGGTAACTCTTATACTTAGCTTGCAATTGATTGTGACTGGTTTTAAGATTTTTGATTGATGTTTCACCGTTGAACTTTTGTCCAAAATTTCCTCGCAGCGTATACGTGGGTTGGTAATATTGAACCCGTGTACACGCGGGCCCTATACGCGAGGGACCCGCGTATACGCCGCAAACCATTTTTAAACAAAAACTAACGACCTTAAATTGTTTTTATCTCAGGATGCCTGTCACGTGGCGTGAAAGAGAGCACGCAGCGGTAGATAATGAAGTTATGAATAGTCCAGAAGCATTAGATGCCCTACGGGGATGCGGTTTGCTTAAATTTTTCAAATTGCCAAATATGAAAGCGAACACGCGTTTGCTTGAGATGCTCATTGATTATTGGGATGTCGATGAGGAAGATTTTATGATCGATCAGATGCCGCTCAGGGTAGAAGTGGAGGATATCTATTTTATCACGGGCCTTTCCCGAAGAGGAGAGGTAGTACAGTCCTGGGGCAGGACACGGAGTGCCCTCTCGATAGAGGACTATGTACAGATATACTGCCCGGGACATCCCAAGAAGGTTGGGAGCCAGATTTCCATCACACATGTGGTGATTTTGTCACTTAGGATAATCCTGTTCACCATGGCTCGAGTGAACGGATCATCCTCTCTACATCAGGCGTCACGGCAAAACATGAGCGTGGCAGTTGACTGTCTCACTACTGTGTTCGACTGGTGTACTCCTCTTCTGGCCATCATGAAGAGCCATCTCACTTCTATCAGGAGGGGTCAGACTAAAAACTTTGGATATGGTAGCATCTTGTGTACTTTCTTTTTCGAGAAGGTTCCTGCACTCCGCCCCAGGGTAGCAGTTTCCATCAGCACCCCACGTGATCCACGCATGGGCCGGTGGGCTGATCTGATGAAACGTCTGGGGGGTGGGGAGGTCCCAAGGACTGCCTTTGACGATGACTTCTTCACCTGGTGGGATCAGCAGATCATCGCCGTGGATGACTACCCCTATGTTGAGTTGGATTTCCAAGGAGATCCTGATCTAGTGTTACCACCGAATGCAGCATGGGGCGAGATCGGTAAGAGTTTTTTGATTTTATGATTTTTTGGATTTTTCAAATATAATGATGAATTTTGAAAAATATTTTTGATGAGATTCAAATGACTGATATGATGATCATGTTCCAGACATCGGGCCGGTACGACCAGATGGATTCCCGCGGCATGGACGGCGCGGCCGAGGAGCCGAAGAGGCGGCTGCTGCTACAGAACATACTCTAAACAACGTCCAGCGACACTTGGCAAGATTGAGCTGCCGAGTACCGATGGCCGTCATAGAGGACCTTCCTGAGGATATGCAGCGTCATGTGGTTGGCATGCCACGTGACTGGGTTCACATTTTTTGGCGTGTGGCCAATGCTATAGTGACATACTTAGATGCTCATCCTGAGCCGAGGCATTAGATATGCCGGACATGATTATGGGCATTTGAGTCCCAATTTTGTATATTTTTTGGACACACATATGTACACTCGAGACGTTTTACGATATATATATATATATAGATATATATATATATATATATATATATATATATATATATATATATATATATATATATATACAGTTTGACTCTTTGATGCTTGATTTTATTATGATGAATGATTGATGTGCCAGTCTAATGCCTGATTAGCGATAGAATCAGCTAACCAAATATGAGATCTTGGAATGTGAAAATAATTAATATAAATAAATGATCTTTGCAACAACCTCACCCTTAAATATTGGCGATATAAAGATGGATCCCGTACCCGATAAATGTTATTTAATTGAGACACTATCAATTGAGAATCAAGATATACTACCAACGAGTCAATCCCATGAGAGATTGCCTCGGATAATAAATTAATAACAGTAGTATACTCAGCCATATTGTTTGAAGCAGGACCGATGCACACACCTCTTGATGCCATCAATTGACCAGTTGGATAATAGAGTACCAAAGCTGTGGAAGCAAGATTCTGAGTGTGCCGACTAGCACCATCGGCGAACCCAAAATAGACCAAATCATCCATCAACACCTGCCACAGCAGACCAAAAAGTGCAGATATCAGAAAACTCTCGACAAAATATGTACAAATATACATAAAGTACAAAGAAGCCATTGCCTGGCCAAAACTAAGCAAAGTACTTAGGTAGAGCCCGTTTCGGGGCTCCGCCAGCTTGTTTCCCTCAAAGTCGATTAACTCATATGACCCTTTTGCTAACACTCGTTTAATAATGAAAGGGCTGTACCACATAGGCTTAACTTTGCCTGCCCCCAAGGCGTCTTTATCTTGGTCATAGACCAAGACAAGGTCACCTTCAGAAAAGAATCGAGGACGGACAAACTTATCATACTGGGTTTTAACCCTTTTCTTATGGGCCTCATTCATCGTGGCGGCATCTCGACGCTGCTCATCGAGATGTTCCAAGTGAACTAGGCGCTCTTCGAGACTCGAAGTCTCAGGAAGAAGCTCAATAGCCAACTTAAGAGATGGAATTTCACATTCAACCGGAAAGATAGATTCCATCCCATAAACCAACTAAAAAGGAGTAAAACCAGTAGCCGTTTTGACGGAGGTTCGGTATGCCCAAAGAGCCGAATACAACATAATGTGCCAATTGGACCGATTTTTATCGATTGTCCGTTGGAGTATCGTCTTAAGAGTTTTATTGACTGCCTCAACCTGTCCATTGGCCTGAGGATAATAAGGGGACAAATGCTCCTGGCGGAAACCTAATTTAAGAGCCAATTCAGACATCAGTTGATTCTGGAAATGACTGCCATGGTCAGTGACAATCTCTCTTGGGATACCGAATCTTGAGATAACCTGATTGAAAAGAAACAAAGCTGCCGTGTCACTATCGTTCTTATAAGTAGGCATGGCCTCAGCCCACTTCGTAAAGTAGTCTACAGCCATGATAATGTACTTGTGATTCGCCGCGGAAGGCGGATTACAAGTTGTAAAATAAATACCCCACTTAGTAAAGGGACTGACGGTGACAATGGGAAAAAGAGGAGCTGGATGCGCGCGCATCTTCTGAGTAAAAATTTGACACGGGTGACAGCGTTTGACCGCTTCCACACAGTCCTTAAAGAGTGAAGGCCAAAAATAGCCGGCACGTAAGATGCGCTGGGCTGTAGCAAGCCCTGATAGATGGCCACCACAAGCTCCACTGTGGCAGTCATTGAGCACAGACTCTGCTTCCTCTAAGGTTAAACAGCGCCGAAGGATGGAATCAACCCCTCGATGGTATAATGTGTCACCAATGATAACATAGTTTTTAGCCAGGTGACATAATTTTCGACGTTCATCCTTGGAGAAAGTAGAGGGAAACTTCGAAGTCTGTAGATAGACAATGATATCTCCATACCAAGGGTCGAGTGAAGAGATGAGGAATAAATGTTCGTCGGGAAAACTTTCCTCATAAATTGTATCCTCTCCACAAGGAAGCTCAGAAATTAGCTCCGCGAAAACCATGGATTTCTTAGACTTGGCAGACAAGAACTCGAGATCGAATTCTTGCAAAATGACTATCCATCTATTATATTTACCCCCAATCACTCGCCTACTGAGGACAAATTGAAATGGATTGACCGCCGCTAAGACAAAAGTTTTGCGTAGCAAGATATAATGACAGAGCCTCTGGACAGCGTGAACAGCTACCAAGGCCAACTTCTCAACCGGCGAATATCGGAGTTCAAGACCTATTTAGCCTCGGCTCAAATAATAAATCACATGCTCACCGAGAGCATCGTCCTCCTGAACTAGAACCATACCAATGGTTGATTCTGCTGCGGCGAGATATAAAAGGAAGTCTCTACCATAATCCGGTGGACTCAAAAGCGGGGCAGAGACTAATGCCTTTTTCAAAGCATCAAACGACCGCTTCGCAAAGTCGTCCCACACAAATGGAACTCCTTTCCGTAGCAAACGCATGAACCCTTTAGTGATCTCGGCATAGTTTGCTATAAATCGTCTTAAGAAAGTAGCCTTCCCTTGAAGACTTTGAAGTTGTCAAATTGAGGACGGGGGAGGCAACTGAATTATTGCCTCAACCTTGAAGGGATCAACCCGAATCCCTTCATTGGACACGATGAACCCTAACAACCGACCAGACGTAACCACGAAAACGCACTTGTTGGGATTCAACCAGATTTTATAAAAACGACATCGTTCAAAAACCAATCGAAGATGACTAGGATGATCAGTTCTCTTTCGAGAACGAGCAGCGAGATCATCCAAGTATGCCTCGATGACATGTTTGATGTCGTGGAAAGCATATGACATGGCCCACTGAAAAGTGGCTCCAGCATTTTTAAGACCAAAAGGCATCTTTCTATATGCAAAGGTACCCCAGGGACATATAAAAGTTGTCTTATGTTGATCTTCAGGACGGATAGAAATTTGATTATAACCCGAAAAACCATCCATGAAGGAAAAAATTTCATTACCCGCACACTCGTCGATAATCTGATCAATGAATGGCATGGGGTAATTATCTTTCGGACAAGCCTTGTTTAGGTCCCTAAAATCGATGCATACGTGGATTGTTCCTTGCTTTTTGTCCACAGGGACTGGATTAGAAACCCAATCAGTAAGAGGAACGGGGTATATAAAACCCGCCCTTAGCAGCTTCTCAACCTCAGCTTTGATAGCTGCTGCTTTCCTAGGGTTAACCAGTCGAAGCCTTTGATGAACTGGTTTCGTGTTTTCATACGTCTTGATCTCATGTTGAACTATAGAAGGATCAATGCTAGGCATTTCTTCATAAGACCAAGCAAATACATCACGATATTCCTTGAAAAGGTCGGTGTAGATTTGAATTTCTTCAGGGGAACACTCAATTCCGATGAAGATATTCTCGATGACGTTAGGGTCCCTAGAGATGTTTATAGGTATCATTTTTGAAATTACTGACATATTACCTTCGGCATGAATGTGTGCTGGAGCCAAAGGGTTTGACACCGTACAAACATCACTAGTGAGGAGCTCGGAGAATCTAGATTCTACTTCCTACAATGGAGGAAGGAAGTATGAACGATGGTGTAAGTCTTCCCAAGGTCGATCTATACCCATCATTACTTCAAGGATTGCTTCTTCAGAAGGTAAAACCGAATCTAAGCAATCCAAGGAAGAGGTAGAATCAAGGCTCCAAGCCGGGGCGACATGACCATCTAACTCCTATTCGGAAAAAGGAGTAGAATGGTTGTCTGCAGAGTCTACGATAGACTGATATCTAAGCTCAGCTACAGATATAGGGAATGTCATTCCATTTGCTTGTCCTTCAACTAATGTGGTCGTAGCTGAAGGCAAGGTCCAAGGGTCTGAAAAATAACGGGTTCGAAAGAACTCTTCTCGAGGAGACTCCTTAGATGATGAAATAGCATTGATTTTGGCGAAAGGAGAGGGAAGATCAAATGTACCCATCAATGAGGAATGCATCCCTACTCCTAAATTCTCAGTCGGCGGGCGAGGATTATCCACTAAGGGGACAGTAGAGTCAGAGCTTGCTTGAGGATCGACTAGACAATAGTCCAATTGATCAACCTTAATGATTTTCCCCTCATGAGGAAAGCAAATGACACGAAACAGAGTCGAAACAATGACATCCATCTCGTATACCCAGTTCCTTCCTAATAGGAGATTATTGTTGGCATTATGTTTTCTGGTATGACTGTATGTTACAGATGTTGTACTTGATGGCAACTCCAGTGGCAAGGCTCTCAGTTTGTTGAAATTTAAGAAGGACGCAGGAAACCAGTTCAGGAGGTGCGTACCCGCAGGTACACCATGCAGGGTCCGCGTCCAGAGACGCTGGCCAGCCGTTCAGGAGGTGCGTCCACCCAGTGCACACATTTCAAGACAGAGAAAAAGCATGTGGGGGTTTCTTGTGTGGTATCTAGCCGACGGTTTTGTGTTTCTATGGTGTCGGCTCGTGGTATTGTTCCATGTTTTGGGGAGGAGCTTGCCTATATAAAGCAAAGGAGTTCATTTGGATTGAGCAATTGTCTTGGGTTGAATATCTTATTTGGTGAGATCTAGTCCAGATCTAAGAGGGCGAATCTTCTAATGGACTGTGATCTCTATGGCGCATGATCAGATCTGTAGATCTGACTGTTTGGGTTTGTTCTGAAGCCTTCATATCATTTATATCTAAAGGGTCGCAGGTTCAGTGAAGGGAAAGTGCACCGGGACGCAGGTACTGTAAAGGGCAAGTGCGCCGAGACGCAGCACAGTAGAGAGATACCTGCGTGGGGACGCAGGGCGATCAAGGTTCAGGTGCGTCTCTGAAGCAGAAAGACGCGGCGCGATAGTGTTTTCAGGTGCGTCTCTGTAGCGAAAGACGCGGCGCAATAGTATCTTTGGGTGCGTCCCTGAAGCAACAGAACGCAGAGCAGTCAAAGGAACAGTGCGTGGGCACGCAGCGGAGCAGAAGGATATCTGCGTGTGGACGCAGAGTAGCAGAAGGTTAACGGCGTCTGGTCGCAGGCCACAGAAAGAAAAACTGCGTCTCTATTTTAAGATGTTCTGTTGATTGAATTTCTCTATTGATAAGGTGTTCTGGGTTAGTTCTGTTGTTGCTAATCTGATATCTGAAGTGATCTATATCTATTATGTACTTGTTGACTATCTGATGCTTTATGAAAAGAAGTAGGGGGTTGTAGCTCCCTTCCAGGAGTAGACTGGAAAACGAGAGAGAGAGAGAGAGTTGTAGCTCTCTGCAGGTTGCAGCCTGCGTACTGGTAAAGGACTGCACCAGTACAAAATCATTGTAAAAGAAGTTTCTAAATTGAAAGAAGATAGAGACATATTGCAGCAGGTGGTTTTCACCCACATTGGGTTTCCACCTTACATCTTGTGTTCTTTGGTGTGACTATCTGTTTTTCATGCTCATTATTTTATGGTACTGACATGCTAAAATAATTCAAAGATCAAATAAGGAAGATTTATTAAATTGCTAGATAATACTGATTCACCCCCCCCCCCCCCCTCTCAGTATTATTTCCAACAATTGGTATCAGAGCGGGTCCTTCAGAGAAGCTTGATCGCTTGAAGGTAGATCGTTCATCATGAGCAACTACGAGAGAGAAGCATCAATCAGGCCACCGATTTTTGATGGGACAAACTTCAATTATTGGAAGGTAAGAGTTACTGCATATCTTCAATCTCTTGGTACAGAAGTTTGGGACATTGTAGAAACAGGCTATGCTTTTCCTTCAGCTACTCCTACAGATCCAGCTGAGAAAAAGAAGTATGAAACAAATGCAAAAGCAGTCAGTACTCTATTAGGAAGTATATCCCAAACAGAATTCATGAAGGTAATGCACTTCAAATCAGCAAAAGAGATATGGGACAAAATGGTCACAAGCTATGAAGGAGATGAACAGGTAAAACAAGCTAAACTTCAAACTCTCAGGATTCAATATGAGACTCTCAAGATGTATAATGATGAAAGTGTTGCTAATTATTTTCTTCGGGTAGATGAGATTGTTAATTGTATGAAAAATTTGGGTGAAGAAATAAAAGAGGCCATAGTAGTTCAAAAGATTCTAAGATCATTACCCCCCAAGTTTGAATCTAAAGTATCTGCAATAGAAGAAAAGGAAAATCTCCGTGTTCTCACTATGTCTCAGCTACATGGAATTCTAACTGCTTATGAAATGAGAAAGGGAGGTCCATCAGACAGAAGGGAAGTTGCTTTTAAGGCATCAGGCAAAGAAGATTACTATGAAGCAAGCCATGTTCCAGAAGAAGAGGAAGAAGAATCAAACTTTGTCAGAAATCTTCAAAGGGGTTCTGGAAGGTTCAGAGGTAAGCTACCTTTCAAATGCTTTGCTTGTGGAAGAGTAGGTCATTATGCTGCAAAATGTCCTTATAAGGATAAAGGAAAGGAACCTGCTAGATGGAACAAGAAACAAAGTGCAAATAAGAAAAGCTACTACACCCATGAAGATAGTGATGGTTTATCAAACAGTGATGAAGATGAACAAGGTAATAAATATAAGTTGTTAATGGCATTTGAAGATGATGATTATGAGGATGCTGTAGATGTGAATAACCTCTATGATGAAATTACTAGACTCAAGAGATGTATAGAAGAAAAGAATGTGATCATTGATACTCTACAATTTCAAATTGATGAAAAAGAAAAACATCTTGAAAAACTAGAAGGTGAAATTGTTGGTCTCAGAAAAGAAATTGAGAAAACAAAAGCTATTAATCTTAAGTTTGTCAAAGGATCTGAAACTTTGGATGAGATTATCAATGTGCAGCGGTCTCCTCTAAACAAGACAGGTTTGGGTTACAATGGAGAAACCTCTCAAGAATCCACCTCAAAAAGTTATCTTGATGCGGCAAGAAGAAATGAGCAGAAGAACAATGAAGATAATCAGGTAAAGCAGGGACAAAATACAAACAGAAACTATCAGGGGCAATCCATCTTAAGGGTGAACAAAAGCTACAACCAGCCACAGGTAAAATCTTCTCAGTTTGGTTCAAGAATAGATGAAAATAGAAATTACAATCAGTTGGCAGGTAGATTCAATAACCGCAGAAGCTTCTTCAATGGACAATGCTTTTCTTGCCATAATTTTGGTCACAAAGCAGCTCAATGTGTTGCATATAAAACAATCATGACTAGGGAAGCTCAAAAACAAAGAAGTATGACAGGGATGACAAAAAGGACCTGTAACAACTTTTCGGTTCTTGAAAATGAAGTCGAATGTTCTATTTGCAATAACTTTGGTCATGAAGAATCTGAATGCAGGAGCAGGTTTTAGCAGAAAAAGGAGCAAGCCTCAAGCACCAAAACATGGAGAATAAAGGAACCTCAAACAGAAAGATGTGGAATAGCATTTTATGCAGAGGGACAAGAAAATCTATGGTACATTGACAGTGGATGTTCGAAGCATATGACAGGTGATAAAGAAAAACTTGAATCTTATTCTGTTCTAGAAAAAGGAAAGAAAGTCTCTTTTGGAAATGATACTCCTGCAACTATAAAAGGAAAAGGGATTGCTCCTTTAAAAGAAAAGGTCAAGGCTGGAAATGTTTTGTATGTTGATGGATTGAAGCATAATCTTCTAAGTGTCAGCCAGATGTGTGATCAAAGAACCGAGGTTATTTTCAGATCGAATGGATGTCTTGTTCGTGATCTTGATACAGGTAAAACAGTACTCAAAGGCAAAAGAACTCCAAATAATCTATACATATTTGAAGAAGGACAACAACAATGCTATCTGAGCAAGGATGAAGAACACTGGTTATGGCATCGAAGGTTGGGACATCTAAGCTTCTCACAAATAAGGAAAGCATGCAAATATCAGGCAGTTCGCGATCTTCCAGATATCAAAATTCCTGACAACACCATATGCAGATCATGTCAGTTTGGAAAACAAACCAGGACTAACTTTCCAGAGAAGGAAGGATCAGCTAGCATGCCTCTTGAGCTAGTACATACAGATACATGTGGTCCATTCAGGAAAAGAACACCTAGAGGAGAGGAATACTTGATATTATTTGTTGACGATTTCTCCAGGTTTGTCTGGTTAGGACTTATGAAGCACAAAGATGAAGCTTTCGAAAAATTCAAATCCTTCAAAGCCTTGGTTGAAAATGAATCAGGTCACAAAATTAAGTGCCTCAGATCCGACAGAGGTGGGGAATTTACTTCAAATGAATTTTTCGATTTCTGTGATGAACATGGCATAAGGAGAGAATTTTCTACAGCTAGAACTCCTCAGCAAAATGGAGTTGTTGAAAGAATGAACAGAACAATCCAACAAATGGCTCGTGCTATGCTTGATGAATCAGGAACTCCCGCAACTTTCTGGGGTGAAGCTGCACATGCTGCGGTTATTATTCTCAACAAGACAAATGTCCGGGTGAACAGCACTCAAACTCCTCATGAGCTCTGGAGCGGTAAAATTCCTTCGGTAAAGCACTTCAAAATCTTTGGGAGCAAATGCTATATCAAGAATACTGATGAGCAGCTTGGCAAACTTGAACCTAGAGCAGATGAAGGTATTCTTCTTGGTTACTCTCCACATAGCAAAGCATACAAGTGCTACAATAAAAGACTTGGCAGAATTGTTGACAGCATTGATGTGGTGGTTGATGAGAAGGGATACGTTCCTAGGCAAGTACATCGGGAAGATATCGAAGAAGATGAAGGCTATCCTCAAAGACAGAATGATGAAGAAGAAGAACCTCAAGAAGAACCAGAGGAGCAGACAAGAATAGAAGAGAAAACTCCATCCAGATATGTTCAGAAGAATCATCCAGAATCTCAGATTATGGGGCAGAAAGAAGCAGGCGTACAAACAAGAAGAACAGTTGCAGAAGCCTCAAGCTATTTGGCATTACTATCCTCTACTGAACCACAAAATGTGAAAGAAGCATGCAAAGATGAATGTTGGGTAAAAGCGATGGATGAAGAACTTGAGCAAATCGAAAAGAACAACACTTGGGAGCTGGTTCCTAGACCAAAGGATAAGAATGTTATCGGAACAAAATGGGTCTTCAAAAATAAATTGAATGAAAATGGAGAAGTAATTAGAAACAAAGCCAGACTTGTTTGTAAAGGGTATGCGCAGCAAGAAGGAATAGACTTTGAAGAAACTTTTGCTCCTGTTGCAAGACTTGAGGCCATCCGAATGTTCCTTGCTCTCTCAAGCTTTCAAAACTTCAAAGTATTTCAAATGGACGTGAAATCAGCCTTTCTAAATGGAGACTTGGAAGAAGAAGTGTACGTTGAACAGCCAGATGGGTTCATTCTTGGAAATGATCCAAATCTTGTATGCCGATTGAAAAAGGCTCTCTATGGTCTCAAACAAGCTCCAAGGGCTTGGTACTACCGGTTGGACAAATATCTTCATCAACAAGGTTTTTCAAAAGGTTCAGCAGATAGCAATCTGTATATAAAAGTTGAAAATGACAAATTGCTAATACTTGTTGTGTATGTAGATGACATTATTTTTGGCAGCAATGAAGAAGCTATGAGTCAAAGTTTTGCCTCGGTCATGCAGAAAGAATTTGAAATGTCCTTGCTAGGAGAACTGACATATTTCCTTGGTTTGCAAATCCAACAAAAGAAAGGAGGAATCTTTTTATCTCAAACCAAGTATCTCAAACAGATTTTGAAGAAATATGGCATGGAAGATGCAAAACCAGTATGTACACCCATGGTCACAGGATGTAGTCTCAGTGCAAATGATGAATCTGCAGCAGTACATCAACCAACCTACAGATCTATGATTGGAAGTTTACTATATTTGACAGGTACCCGACCGGACATCATGCATGCAATTGGAATAGTTGGAAGATTTCAGGCAAATCCGAAGGAGACTCATCTTCAGGCAGTAAAGAGAATCTTCAAATATCTTCAAGGGACTCAAAATTATGGCTTATGGTATCCTAGAGATACAGATCTTACTCTTCATGCTTATATGGGCCGGAAGCGTGGATGACAGGAAAAGCACAAGTGGTGGTGCGTTCTTTATGGGTTCCAGACTGGTATCTTGGTTCAGCAAGAAACAGAGTTCGATCGCCTTGTCTACAGCTGAAGCGGAATATGTTGCTGCTGCATCTTGTTGCACCCAACTTCTTTGGATGATGCAGACTTTGCAGGATTTTCAAATCACTTGTACACCACCAATCCCCATCTTATGTGATAATACAAGTGCAATCAGCATCTCAAAGAACCCTGTTATGCATTCAAAAACCAAGCACATACCAATCAAGTACCATTTTCTCCGGGAACAAGTGCTTGAACAGAAAGTCAAGTTGGAGTATGTTCCTTCCAAGGAACAAGTTGCTGATATTCTCACCAAACCATTGCCCAGGGACACATTTGAATACCTCAGGCAAAAGCTGGGGGTTGTTGATGCATCATCTTATTGTTGAACATCTTCTTATTGGTGGTACAAGGCTCAGGGGGAGCACATAATGCATTGTTGGCATTATGGAGAAGGAGATCTTGGAAATAAGCTGCAATATGTCTCTATCTCTTTCATGGTGGATCTCTGGTTATTTGTTGCAGATCTGGAGGAGCATGAGCTTAGGGGGAGCATACCCTTTGCCCTTGATGTCAAAGGGGGAGAATGAAGCTGAAGTTTGTAAGGTTGCCATCAAGTCCAAAGGGGGAGATTGTTGGCATTATGTTTTCTGGTATGACTGTATGTTACAGATGTTGTACTTGATGGCAACTCCAGTGGCAAGGCTCTCAGTTTGTTGAAATTTAAGAAGGATGCAGGAAACCAGTTCAGGAGGTGCGTACCCGCAGGTACACCATGCAGGGTCCGCGTCCAGAGACGCTGGCCAGCCGTTCAGGAGGTGCGTCCACCCAGTGCACACATTTCAAGACAGAGAAAAAGCATGTGGGGGTTTCTTGTGTGGTATCTAGCCGACGGTTTTGTGTTTCTATGGTGTCGGCTCGTGGTATTGTTCCATGTTTTGGGGAGGAGCTTGCCTATATAAAGCAAAGGAGTTCATTTGGATTGAGCAATTGTCTTGGGTTGAATATCTTATTTGGTGAGATCTAGTCCAGATCTAAGAGGGCGAATCTTCTAATGGACTGTGATCTCTATGGCGCATGATCAGATCTGTAGATCTGACTGTTTGGGTTTGTTCTGAAGCCTTCATATCATTTATATCTAAAGGGTCACAGGTTCAGTGAAGGGAAAGTGCGCCGGGACGCAGGTACTGTAAAGGGCAAGTGCGCCGAGACGCAGCACAATAGAGAGATACCTGCGTGGGGACGTAGGGCGATCAAGGTTCAGGTGCGTCTCTGAAGCAGAAAGACGCGGCGCGATAGTGTTTTCAGGTGCGTCTCTGTAGCGAAAGACGCGGCGCGATAGTATCTTTGGGTGCGTCCCTGAAGCAACAGAACGCAGAGCAGTCAAAGGAACAGTGCGTGGGCACGCAGCGGAGCAGAAGGATATCTGCGTGTGGACGCAGAGTAGCAGAAGGTTAACGGCGTCTGGTCGCAGGCCACAGAAAGAAAAACTGCGTCTCTGTTTTAAGATGTTCTGTTGATTGAATTTCTCTATTGATAAGGTGTTCTGGGTTAGTTCTGTTGTTGCTAATCTGATATCTGAAGTGATCTATATCTGTTATGTACTTGTTGACTATCTGATGCTTTATGAAAAGAAGTAGGGGGTTGTAGCTCCCTTCCAGGAGTAGACTGGAAAACGAGAGAGAGAGAGAGAGTTGTAGCTCTCTGCAGGTTGCAGCCTGCGTACTGGTAAAGGACTGCACCAGTACAAAATCATTGTAAAAGAAGTTTCTAAATTGAAAGAAGATAGAGACATATTACAGCAGGTGGTTTTCACCAACATTGGGTTTCCACCTTACATCTTGTGTTCTTTGGTGTGACTATCTGTTTTTCATGCTCATTATTTTATGGTACTGACATGCTAAAATAATTCAAAGATCAAATAAGGAAGATTTATTAAATTGCTAGATAATACTGATTCACCCCCCCCCCCCCTCTCAGTATTATTTCCAACAATTATAGTCTAGGTTAGCGTCTACGACCTCTACTTCAATATTGACGACCTTTCCCCCAACACATATAGGAAAGGTCGGGATAATCCCATGTGGCTTATGAGAATGACCATCAAATGCAATCAAGATGGTGGGTGAAGGAACAACCGAAGGTGATCCAATAGCCTTCCAGCATGACATCGACATGACGCATGTGGAAGCTCCTTCATATATCACGGTGTGAAAGATATTGATTTTTCGGTATGTAGACTTTATTTGGAAAGCCATATGATGAGGGAGTCACTTTTTGACATTTAACATGTCAAAAGTGAGCACTAAAGAGTTAGCTGGATCGACTGCTCCAATTGCGGAGAGTAAAGCACTTCTCTGAGCCGGACACGACTGGAGAACCTCTAAAGTGGACATGGCACACGGACTCTAAGCCAGATCCTCCACAATGGAGTAATTCTGGGCGGCCCTAGCATTAGGATTAATCGTCGCGCGTTTAGCAGAACCTTTCGGTATCCGTGGTATAGTCTCGACAGGGGGTCGCTCAATATGAAGGTCAGTACTTCCGGGAAGAGTCTTATCCTTGGAAGTTTCAGTTTCACCATAATCACGTGACCGAGTAGCCACATGGACGTTGAACCCATCATGAAAACATTTGACGATTTTCCCCCTTCCTGGTTTCCCCCAGCGGAGGTTCCAGGGTTTGAATTCGCGCCAGCAAGAAGTTGCTGCCCTTGGGGAAACGGGTTGGTTAACACAGCTTGAGAACTAGAAGTCCCTTGCTGTCCTAACAAGCGCTGAGCGTCTTCAATCTTAGGGCAGAGATGAGTTAGATGGTCTCCACTGCACAATTTGCATGGAAACTTGACTTTCTTTCTCGACTCATTTCTACCACCACCAGCGTTGTTGCCGGATTTATTTGCATCAGGCTTCCCATCCTGGTTCTTTTTCTTACCATCTCCAAAGTAGTTTTTTAGTTAGGAGTTGGTTGGGAACAGTTGGGCCACGGGCACTAATAGGTGATCAGCAGGTAAACCTGCGATCTCCGCCCTAAAATAAGGAGTGTTATATTTTTTTAAGTGTTTTAATACATACACGCGGGTTGGCTATACACATACCCATGTATACACGCGTTTAACTCAGGGCAATGTCGCGTATAAGGGAAAAAACACTGTTTTTTAAATTTTAGGACCAGGTCTGGAAGGAGGGGTTGCCCTAGGCCATGAGTACAACATCACAAACCATAGTGAGATTTGGAGCTATAACAAAGATATAGCTACTTGTTTGTTTTAACTATCTTGGAGAGTTAATTAATCCCTACTCCAAGATACTAGCCTAAGCTATATCGGTAATAAGAGCCCTAGAAATAAAAAGATTGCTAGATCAATTTTAATTTAAGCGTTATTTTTATGGGTTGTTTCTTAAGTCAATAGGAATGGAGATGAAACTTTATGGTGTGAAGACTCGACTCCAAAAACACTAAAAATGCACCTAGGATGATAAACAATTCTTTTTCTTCAATGAATTTCTAGCTAAAAGAAAGAGTTGAGAATTCATTTCTTTGAAAAACAAATATTTCTTTCCACGTGTAAATGAAAAGAAAATCTTTTTTGTCTTTTTCAATAAACTCAAAACGAGACTACTAATTATGCTCACAAAAAATCCCTTTTCTTTTTCAACACCCAAAAACTACAGAAAACAATTTCTTTCAAAAGAGATTCTACAATTTCTAGAAAACACTCAAAACTATAAAAATCAATCTTGAGATCTAAAAAATTCTAAAAACCTAATTGAAATAAAAGCTTTAAATCTTTTTGAGGACGTTTTACTTACTTATTCAATAAACTAAGGATTAATTCATTCAGAATAAAAAATTAATCCAAAAACACCCAGCTATGTTTTCTTTTATAAAAATGAAATTCAAAACTTTCAAACAAGTTCATTCAAAGCTTTGCAAAGAGAAAACGAAATCTATTTCTCAGCAAAGGCAGATTTCACAAATCAGTCAGACTCATCAAGAAGGCCAAAAAGACAAGGGTAATCTAAGGTTTCTTAGGCTTCCAATCTCTGAGTCACTATAAAGACCAAGTGAAGACCAATCCAGGCACGAAAAACTTCTAGAAAAGCACCTAAAACCAAAATGCCAATGGAACTCACTCACAAGAGATTCTTGACAGAACACATGCAGATCTGGGTAGACACTAAAAGCTGAAAATAAAAACTAAACTTAACTAGACGAAAACAATTTAGGTTTTTCAAACATTTTAACAGGGTCCGCAAGCTTCCAATAGAACCAAATGCAGTACCGCTCTGTGCACTAAAGGAACAGTGCGGGGATGTCCGCATTGTCTTGTAAAAGAAAGTGCAGTCCTCTTCAAAATTTTGGAAAAAACAAAATATACTCCAGATCCTAAAAACTACCCAATCCCACACACATCAAGCAAAAACCAGAAACAAGAAAAAGTTTCTCAAGTCAAAGAAAAAGGAAAAGCAAAAACCAAATTCCAGTCCCCAGTGGAGTCACCAATTTGTCGACCGGATAAATCATTCTTGCGAACAAGACCAATCTCCCTAGTATCAACAGATATATAGCAACAAGCAGGACAAGCAAATCTACATTTCTCTAAATATATTGCGATTTATTAATAAAAACTAAGAGGTGTTTTAGACCCTACCTTAAGTCCAACGCTAGTTTGTGGCAGCCATGCTTCGACCGTCTGAACGAGTTTCCTTTTGAGAACCTGCAATCACAAACAAGCACACATCAAATAACACCTGCATAGCTAATATAATAAATCATATTCATCATGGTGATCAAGGAATCCATGAAATAAACCATAAAACACAACTTATTGAGAAAAATAAACTTGATTGTATTAACTTTGAAAATAGAAGAACTTTACAACCTTTGGTGCCTTGATGTTGTACAAGCTCCTCCCAGGGTCCAAACAGGAATCTCCTCTACTTTGACAAGCCTCACACTCTTCCCAATGAGATCAAACAAGGTATGTAATCTCTCCTCTCAAGCTCAATTAGGAAGACTAAATTCCAACAACATTTCACCTCAAAAATATTCAGCTTTTTTCCTCCTCAGTAACCAGCCCAATGCTTCATTTTATAGTGCAAAGGAAGGAAGTTACAGGTCCACCTATGAAGGGATAGAGTCCTCCTTCAAAGGAATAAGCTCCTCACATCAAGGGGTTAGCTCCTTAAGGTATGGGATGCATGAACCTTAAAGGAACGAACTTTCCACCTCAAGATTCCTTCTAGAAGCTTCCAGAAATGATTCAAAGTGAGTTTTTAAGAATGTACTTGCGACTTTTTGACTTTTACAGGGGTGTGCACCCATTACACAGAGACAGAGTGGTTAGGTACGCAGGGGACATAACCAGTAACTGCGGGACCATAGGTAATGCTAAGAGAAAGTGTGGAACTAGAGTTTTAGAGACTTTTAAGGGCTTTCTCTTATTTTTCAAGGCTTGACATGAAGAATTGAGGTTTAAGACTTGCAAAGGAGGAAAGTATGAGTGGTGATAGACTCATATTGATTGCAGAATGTCATGGTGACAATATTTTGTGCAACAGCTTGCTTTTGAGTTGCTTGCTTGCATGCATGTTTGCTTCTTTATTTGTGTGTTTGTTTGCTTGCTTGTTTGTTTGCTTACTCGCTTTGCTTTTGCATTTGCTTCTGCTTCTTGCTTTTCTTTTGGTTTGTTTGCTTGTTATTGTCTGTAGGTTAGTTTCGCATGGACCATGTGCGACTCTTGAAACAAGTTGGGTAAAGTACAAGAGGACTTGTACAACTATCAACATTTGGTTATCTTTTGTCCACTCTCTTATGTAATAACTTTTTGTCTTCATTCCATGATACGTCAATGGAAAATACGTATTGTTCGAAGTGAACCTTGGTGAAAACACAACGCTTGCATGCTAACCAGTATCACCTACTCTAGTCGGTTGTTTTTGGGTTAATCCTTGTCAACTCAGTCAAGTAGAGTAAGGTGAGGGGGAAAACCTTAACAAGCACGTCAAAGGTATACATAAAATATTTCTCTTAAGGAAAAACCTCTTCTTCTCTCAATAAGTTGGGATCCCTCTTCTGCCTCTGAAATGAATAAGTGTTATGCACAGTTATGAAGATGAAAAATGAAAAAAGGAAAAAGTGAAAAAAGTTTGAAAAAATGAAAAACGAATAAGGTGAAAGAAGAGAAAGGCTTCCTACGCAAAGAGGTGATGCAAGTAACTCTGTTGGGGTACTGACCAGGTTCACTGGCAATGGAGCCATGCTTTTGTTCCTGCGTGACTCCGCCAGGGTACTGTCCAGGCCTGCTGGTAGCGAAGCAACACCAGAGATGAAACTACGACTCTGACAACTATACTACTTGTGCATCATATACTCCTCAACCCCAATCAAAAAATTGTGTTGGCTTGGCTTGGAATGTGTGTCGACTGACAAAATGCTTGGAAGATGCTACATCTTACAATCAAGTAGTGTGGAAACCAAGATGAATTGAGAACTGAACAATACTTCTAGAAGTGTTAGACTTAATTTTCACGAACAAGGTTCATTCAAAGAGATGGAGTTCTATCAGTGTGTCGCTAAGTGTTGTAGCAGCTACAACCACCCTCCAAAATTTTTCCTTAACTTCATTTTGGAGCCTCCCTACCAACCTTTCACAGCAGCATATCTTGTCTTGTCAAGTACACAAGCTTCAATGATTTTCTTACAGAATGACAGCCTATCCATCAAAGCTTGTTGCATCCCCCTCATAGGTTGTTTCACCAGACTTAGTCCAGCTGTAGGCTGAGCAAATCCCTCAAGAAATTGCGAAATTCTGGAGGGCAACCAGCCTTCCCTCCAAAAATTGTGGAATTATGTCTAGCAGCCTGTTGGGCTCCATAATTGCGCAAATATACCTGTCATTATTCACTGAGAAAATTGTGCAATTCCTCCCACTAGGGTTGCTCAGCCTAGAAATTGCGCAATTCGGGGTAGCAGTCAGCTACTCTGCCCAGAAATTGCGCAATCCCTTTGGACAGCCAGCCTAACTCCCTCCCCAAAATTCATATTTTTTCCTCCTAACTGAGCAGACTATTTCATGTGTAGTTGAGTTGACCGGTTCCCTCTGGGACTGAGAAAAACTGATTTGCATGCATGGGTTGCTCCTCCTAAGGCAACATGCAAAGGCATCCCTTGTTTAAGGGATCTATTTTTAGCAGTTGGAGGTTACATGCAAGGATCATTTCAGAAACCTCCCACCAAGTGTCACTTTCCCTAGATTTGTGGCATGCATGTCACAACCTCAATTTTATTGAAACTCATCAACCGGACGCTGCAAAGCTCATTCCTCACATTGATCTTGTAGCTCTGACATCCCACATTGCATCTAGGAGTCGTCAGCACATTCAGCTCAACTATTTTGGGGTAAGCCCACTTTTCATGTCTCGCGCTGCGTTTCTGGCACTTTTTGTGTTTTGCTTTGTATGAATGTTGTTTGCTTGATTTTAGTGAGTGCTTGCTATCGTTTTGATACATACTAGCTTGTACTAGCATCGTTTTAGTTTTCATTAACATCTCATTGTTGTTGCATGCATGACATTATTTTGCAAGGACGGTTGTTGTTGCAATGATTCGCTTCACACACATGCATGCTTTCCCATTTTCCGAATCCTACACTTTTTGTTTGCATGAATGATCATTCACTCTTGTTTGCACTCATCTCATCATGCTTTCACACTTCTCATGTTTTCAGTCACCCGTTAGCTGGACTGGGCTGCCTTGGCCCGAACCGTGCCTTGCCCGGCTAGCACTACACATTTCTGGAAGTAAAGGCTCTGCCTTCCCCCTATAAATTGTGCAAGTCTAGCCAGGCACTGACCTCCAGGCTTGCATTGCACAATTCTTGGAGGTAGTGTCCTGTTGGCCCCAAAAACTGCACAATGCAGTTTGCTAGTTGCATGTCACTACTGACTGAAATTGCGCATTGCACAGTTTCAGTCCTCAGCAGGCCAGGATGGACTGTGCATTATGTAGTTCCAGCAGTCATTCAACCTCCTGACAGCCCGGACTGTGCCTTGCGTATTTTTGGCAGTCAGTCTCCCGACCTCCCGGCAGAAATTACGCGACCTTCATGATCAATCACACAGGTATGTTGCAAGTCAGTTCTCAAGTTCGTTTTGGTTTTCAACTGACATATTGCTTGCCATGAGTGTTTCCATGTCTCCAGGTATCGCAGGTGTTCATCTGCCTCTCAGCAGCACAGGTACAATGGTTTCCAGGAGAGCAGAGTCGAAGACACCGTTCAAAGCACACCTGGGAATGCAGTCGATAAAGTGCCTATGAACTTACCTACCCATGAAGACATCAATTTGTTCATAGACAAGGACATCGAGATATGAAAACAGTAGCATCACAGCAAGAAGCACCATCAATAGCAGTGCAAGAGGAATTTTGTTGACAACACAGAGGCGGAGCAAAGTTGCAAGCTCAAGCAAATCCACTTGTGATGAAAGCAACTTTGGACACTCGGGCTATGAGGTGACGGCGCAACATGATGATCGTGCAAAGGTAGAGAATGGAACAAAGAAGGAGTTGCATGTGCTGAAGCAGCAACTCAAGGAAGAACAGGAGCTACATAGATGAGAGAATGAGTTGCAATAGGAATAGGTACAGCAGGGGGCACAACATGCACTCATGGATGAAACAGTGCCTGTACAAGTTATAGATCCATCCCAGTAGTTGGCACGGAGCATACACGGTGAGAAATGTTGTTGATCGCATGCAAGGGAATTCAACAGTATGCATGTCATTGTGTGCATGCATGTGATCTAACCCATTTGGCACACTCATCAAGGCAAAGACAAGAAGCAAGTCCGACTGGAGCTGAACATGCAGTTGACAGTTGATGTGCATGACCACCAGCACAAACTAGAAGATCAGCATGGATACTATGCATCAGTGTGTTTCCAGTTCGGTCGCACCCAAGAATACCATGTGCATGTTAGCAGACGAGGTCGTTGGAGGAGCCACACCAATGCACTGGGATGCAACAGAGGCAAGAGTTCGCTTCAGTAAGATGTCACCATGGAGCGCATGCAAACCATCACGAACAACGAAGCTTGGCATCAGCTCACCACCTTCACCATCACAAGCATGTTAAAGAGTTTGTCTCATCACAACAGACCGAGTGTCAATGATGTCTTGCATGGCTTGCTCAAGCCATTTTGTCTCACATCGGCACATGTGCATTGTAATGTAACGTCTTATCAAGTGGAAGTTCAAGTGTCGATAGTTGGATGTAACTGTCATAGAGTATATGAAGAGCCAAGAGGATAGATGAACTGTCACAAAGGGGAATGTCAAGGGTCACCCCACCCTTTGATATAAATATAACCTCATAACTCATTGTAAAGGCTTTTGGTCATACAAGATTCCAATAGGACTATCTTAGAGAAACCTTGGACATTATTATAATGAGACTTGGCTTCTCCACTGTAGAGAGCTAGTACATCTCTTTGGAGGAGCAGGCGGTTGTGGCTGTAACGTTTCGCTGTCGAAACTAGTGGTTGGACATGGATGTATTGTATGACTGGAACTTACACTTCTTAATATAACAGAGCCAACATGTTTCATGCATATGTTGTATTGTATTCTATGTTATCTGGTTTACTCTAAATGATATATGTATTTGTTTTCTTATGCATGCATGTATGGACTATTCTGTATAAGTATGTATGAATCTTTCTGAAATGTGTTGTTGGTTTAACCATCACTTTGGATTGCTCACTAACTTTCTTTCCATATTGTGATGCATCTTTGCTCGTGTGTTCCATTCCAAGCCACGTACTATTATAGGTTTCCAAGGGGTGCACTCACTTCACACTCAGTGTGTTAGAACCTCTCATGCACCTTCCTTGACTTACTGCAACTGTCACACCCTTGCTACCAACAGGGACATCTTACTTTCCTCTATGTGAAATCATGGTCAAGGCATTACCGTATGACCCACTACTAGGACTCCTACACCAAACAGTCTGAGGTATAATTGGGACTTCTTACAAGAGAGATCCCCTTACATGTTGGCGAGTCCAGCACCGTCAACAGAAGGAAATCATTTTGCCTGTTCCATAACATTGCTAGACATAGTTGATTCAAACACAAAATATGTTGCAAGATATTTTGTCTAAGAAGAGTTTGGTACAACCTGCCTTGAGCTGGAACATGATCTTGGCCCTCCTTATTTTCATCCTAGACCCTAATCCTATGAACAACAACTTGAGGGTAAACCTTATTTTCATCCTGGACCTTAATCCTATGAACAACAACTTGAGAGTGAACCTTATTTTCATCCTGCTTGAGTATGAGATTGAACATGGGCCTAAGTTTGAATTTGTGTAAATTTAAGCCTTTACTTGGGGATGGGATTGCCTATGCATGTGAGAATCAAATGGAGGTATGAGACTCCACCTGAACGTGGAATCAATCTATAGCTTGTTATTGATTGATTGTAGCCAAAATTAACCTTGAGGGTACAAAAATTACAGTTAACATATAATTGATCTAAAATATTATTCATCGATAAAAACCAGACAACACCATAGAATTCTTCGCAAATCTAGCAATCTAGATTGACACAAACTACGGGCGAAAGAGAGACAGTTGCTTCCCATATAGGCATATTAGCATTTTGCAGCTTTACATGGCGTGGTACAAAGCTTCCATGATATATTATGGAGATGGAGTGATGATAATTAGGGTCTCAAAATTATGCTCAAAAATCAAAGTTTCAGAACCTTATCAAACTTAGCTTCAGATTGAAGAGCTCATCATTCTGAATCCAGCGGTGTGAACGACACTCAAATCCAAGTTCATATGCAAAAGTTATAGCAAGTCAAAGTTCAAGTTTTACTTGCCTACATGGCAGGATTAGGATGATGTGGCAAGTCTTCAGCGAATAAGGAGGTGCCAAGTGGCAGCCTGCCATTGACCCTCGTAAATCACATATCGCAGTGGTAAGTGTTTCGGTGTTACAAATCGGCCCCCGATAGGTTCAGGTTGCGATGTGATCTAATCGCAATTGCATATCGTAGATGGTGAAAGGGAGAATAGAACACGTATCGACAAGGTTTATGATGTGATGCGATCGCATATCGCAATCGCGGCAATAGGAATCAGCCCCGACATGGGTGAGTTCTGAAGGTGATAGACCCCGAACACAAGATATGTTTATATGTCGCAGTTTAAAGTTCCAGCGGGTCGGCAAGTGTAGTGTTTCCGTGTAACAAAACCTTCATCATTGAACTGTCGATCGTGATGAGTGGGAGGTTCCGGATGTGGGAATTTGATATGTTGCAGTTCACTATCCTATTGGGTCCACAATATCGCATCGCAATGTTTGTTGTATTAAGAGCCCGCGGCACTTCTGATTACGATTGCGATAAGGCCAACAAAATATAGCCTGCTGAACATCGAATTTCGCACTTCCTTAGCGGATTTTGGAGCAGAAAAAGGGGTTTTGGTCGATTTTGGAGCATTTTGTGGAATGAATAGTGGGAGAACTAGGAGAAGTCATAAATACTTCAGTTCTTCTCCAAATTTGATGCAAAAATAGTCAATTCTAGCAGTTTTTGGTATTCTGAACTCATTTAGACAGGTTTCAGATGAATCTGAGCATTGTAAACAGACTTTTGATGTAATTTTAGCATAATAGAAAGGCCCAAGCCATTGGAAGTTGGACCAATGAGATGTAGCCCAAGTGGAGTGAACTCCTTTATCATGTGCTTGTTGTGTGCTGTATATTGATGTTCATTGTTGTTATATTGTTGTTGTTCAGCATATGTTTTTATTTTTAATGTTAAATTGTTTATAACATTTACATAAGAAACTCTCATGGGAATATGTTAATTGCAAAGGTTTTTGAATCCTAAAGCACTTGAAAAATAAAATGATAAGCATCTTGGCTTTATTTCTGAATGAGAAATTAGCACAACATTACTAATCTGCTCCAATTTGGATCAAGTTGGTATTGGAGCACTAGTTTTTCTTACTAGATTTTCTTTGTGAAAGAAGGATTTAATTGTTTGCAATTTTATGTCATGCTCACAAGGTTAAATCTCAAAAGACGTGAAGGAAAGCTAGTTGAAAGCCCTAAAATTGGATCAAAGGGAAGAAGAGCAAGGTTTCCAAATTCTTCTACACCAGTTCAGTCTCAAGTTGCAGAAGTTGCAGTTGAGATTCCAACACCAATACAACCTCAAGTTGTAGTTGAGTCTTTAGAGACCATGTCTCATGAAGGAGAACCTATCATGACAGAAGATGAGAAGACCTTCAGAAAGGATTTCTTTGATATGACAGAGATGGTGAAGGTCCTCTATGAAGAGAGGAACAACAGACTACAAGGAGAAAGTTCCAAGCCTCCCAATGGAGAAGGCTCTTCAGGAGGAGGTAATGGAAAAGAAGATAAGGGAAAAGGAAATAATGGGAATGGAGACAAGCCTCCACCATCTCCACCATCTTCTTCATCTTCTTCTTTGAAAGCATCTTCAAACTCTTCCACCAATACCACTGTTACTCATACTCATCATCATTCTTCAAAAGGGGTTGGTAAATCACCTTTTCTGAAGCTTGATGTTAAATTCGAGTTGCCTATGTACAATGGAGAAGTTAATGCAGAGAAGCTGGATAACTGGATTCGTCAGTTGGAGGTGTATTGTAGAATTCAAAACCTTCAAGAGGATGATATCAAGATTCAGTTGGCTTCATTGAGAATGGAGGGTGCAGCACTTGTATGGTGGGAAGCAAGGACTCAAGATGAGATCAAGAAACATGGTAAGGTCTCTATTACTTGGTCTAATTTCATTGCTGCTATAAAAAGGTAGTTCTACCCTTTAGCTCATATGCAAAAAGCCATTATGAATTGGAAAAATTTCAGACAATTGAAAGGTCAAAATGTGCAAGAGTATACTCAAGAGTTTAGGAAAAGAGCTCTTATGCTAGGAGTAGACTTACAGTCACAAGATACCTTGTTGAAATACATAGGAGGGTTTCATAGCTATCTTCGACATACTATTCTTATGTTCAGTCCCGCGAATCTTGATGAGTTCTGCGTTCAAGATACACACCTCGAAGCAAGAGGGAAAAATATACAGGAAGAAGGTAAGAAGAAGCCATTTCAAAGTGTTGAAAAAGGGAAGAAGTTTAGAGGAAAGCAAAAGAAAAATGCTTATGTCAAGAAGGAATGGGAGAGACCCGTGTGCAAGAATTGTTCCAAGGAAGGACATGATGAAGCGCATTGCTAGAAGCTTCATCCAGAATTACGATCGAAGAAATTCAACAATAAAGGGAAACAGAAGACCAATGCTACTGCACAACAAGACTTGGGTTTAGACTCAGGGGATGAAACAAAAATCGCAGCCACAGTCACCAAAGAAAAGTCATGGAAAAAGCAAGAAAAGAGGTTAGCAAAGAGGTAGTCCTAATAAGTACCAACACAGCAAATAATACCCACTATGTTTCACATGAGGAAAATCGAATAGAGCTATTCCATATCCGAGTCATTTCCAAACATATCAAAATTGGTATGTTGTTTGACAGTGGATTGTAGGCCAACTTAACTTCTTCGGATTGGTTAAGCAAATGAATCTGGAAACTGTTCCCCATCACAAACTGTATCTATTGGGATGGATAACCAAGGATGCTAATTTACAGGTCACACGGAAATGTATTTTCAGGTTTGCAATCACCGCTAATTTCATTAATGAATTTGAATTAGATGTTGTGCCATTGGATATTTGAGGAATTATGTTGGGAAGTTCATATTTGTATGACAGGAGGGTTGTTTTCCATAGATTTGAGAACAAATACCATTTGTTCAAAAACGAAGTGGAGTACATTGCGAGAGCCCATCGAAGCAAACTTAATCTATCTTTGGCAAGTGCAGGTGAAATGAAACGACAGGTTAATTCCAACAAGAATCTCGTTCTCCTTATGATCAACCAGAAAAATGACACGGAGTAGGAATCCTTTGCAGGCTATGATGTAAAGCTATAATATGAATTGATTGATGTGGTCAATCAATATGGGGACATGTTTCAAGAACCAAAGGGATTGCCACCAAAAAGAGGAATTTAGCATGAAATTCAGCTACAACAAGACTGTCCACTCCCAAACATTGGTATGTATCGAATGTCAATTCTAGAAAGTTTAGATATTAAAAAACAAGTCCATGAATTGTTAGATAAAGGAGTAATACGGCCTTCTACTTCCCCATTTGGTTCACCAACTGTATTGGTACCCAAGAAAGATGGAACCTGGCACATGTGTGTAGATTATCAAGCTTTAAATAAGATCACAATAAATAATTGATACCCGCTTCCTAGAATAGATTATTTGCTAGATCATTTGAAAAATGCAAAGTATTTCACTAAATTAGACTTGAGAAGTGGATATCATCAAGTTACAATAGTTGAGGAGGACATATGGAAGATTGCTTTTAAAACCAAACAGGGATTGTTTGAGTGGTTGGTTACGCCTTTCGATCTTTGTAATGCTCTAGCTACATTCATGAGAGTTATGAATGATGTTTTAAGATCATTTCTTGATGAGTATAATTCTCTATTTAGATGATATTTAGATATTCAGCAAATCGCGAGAAGAGCATGTCAAGCATGTTAGGAAAGTTTTGGATATCATGAGAAAAGAACAGTTATTTCTGAATATGTCTAAATGTGAATTCGGGAAAACTTCCTTAGTATATTTGGGCCACATAGTTGGAGGAGGTGAGCTGAAGATTGATCCCTCTAAAGTTTCGCTCATTCTGAATTGGCCAATACCCAAATCAGTCACAGAAGTAAGAATTTTTTTAGGAGCAGCACAATACTGGAGGAATTTTATTGCCAATTTCTCCTCCATAGTAGCTTCGACTAAGCATTCCTAAAGCAAGTGGTTTGTAAGCCCTTCCTTCCAATGATCGTGATTCTCGATTTGTTGGGAATTTTTTTTCAATTTTATGGAACTTAATGGACACCAAATTGAAGAAAAGTACAGCCTTCCATCCACAAACATATGGTCAAACTAAAGTGGTTAATAGGACAGTCATTCATTTTCTAAGAGGATATTGCAGTAAAATTCCTAAGTTGTGGGATGAATAGTTGCATTATATTCAGCATGCTTACAACCGAGAAAAACACTCCTATACTCTAACTTTTCCTTTTGAGGCATGTCTTGGTTATTTGCCCAAATCGCCTTTGGATTTCAAATTGGAGAAAGATGTAGTTATAGATGGACATAGTGACATAGACAGAGCAAAGAAGTTCATTGAGCAAATTCAGTTGATTCACCAAAAATTCCAAGAACAACTAGAAAAGAGTCAAGGAAAGTATAAGGCAAGGCATGATAAGAATCGTGTGGATCATCAGTTTCAAATAGGTGATGAATTTTGGCTATACATTAGCAAGGAAAGGCTTCAAGGTGAAAGTAAAAAGTTGAAACCAATTCGATATGGTCCATTTAAAATTCTGGAAAATATTGTTAATAATGCTTTCATGTTTGATTTGCCTTCATATATGCAAATCTATTCCATTGTTAATGTTGAAAATTTGAGATTGTATGAACCTCCTTTGATTGAAGATCAAGGAGAGAATGTTCAAATTCCATCTATTGAAGACTTTTCTCTAGAATTCCTTGATGTGCTTCAGCGAGACACTATACTTGACATAAGGACAAGGACAACCAAAAGGGGAAGTATTGATTATCTTCGAGTGGGTCTCAAAGGTACACATCCATCAAATTCCAAATGGATTGAAGTGGGGAAGGTGAGGGAGCAATACCCTCATCTGTTCAATAACTGAAAGTAATCCTTTTGCGGTCCAATAGGCTTCCAATGGAGGGGAGTGATCAGCTGCTCATAATTATGCTCAAAACTAAAAGTGTCAGAATCTTATCAAACTTAGCTTCATATTGAATAGCTCATCATTCTGAATCCAACGGTGTGAATGACACTCAAATCCAAGTTCATATACAAAATTTAGAGCAAGTCAAAGTTCAGGTTTGACTTGCCTACATGGCAAGATTAGGATGATGTGGCAAGTCTTCAGTGAATAAGGAGGCACCAAGTGGCATCCCACCAGGGGCCCTCACAAATTGCATATCGCAGTGGTAAGTGTTTCATTGTTACAAATTGGCCCCCGACAGGTTCAGGTTGTGATGCGATCTAATCACAATTGCATATCGCAGATGGTGAAGGGGAGAACAGAACGGGTATTGGCAAGGTTTGTGATATGATGCGAACGCATATCACAATCGCGGCAATAGGAATCAGCCCCAACGTGGGTGAGTTCTGAAGGTGATAGACCTCGAACATGAGGTATGTTTATATGTCGCAGTTTAAAGTCTCAGAAGGTCCACAATCACAGTGTTTCAGTGTAACAAAACATTCATTGTTGAGTTGTCGATTGCAATGAGCGGGAGATTCCGGATGCAAGAATTTGATATGTTGCAGTTCATTATCCCGTCGGGTCTGCAATACCGCATCGAAACATTTGTTATGTTAAGAGCCCGCAACACTGCCGATTGCGATTGCGATAAGGCCGACAGAATATAGCCCACCGAACGACGAATTTCACGCTTCCTTAGCGGATTTTGGAGCGGAAAAGGGGTTTTGGTCAGTTTTGGAGCATTTTTTGGAATGAATAGTGGGAGAACTAGGAGAAGTCATAACTCCTTTAGTTCTTATCCAAATTTGATGCAAAAATAGTCAATTCTAGCAATTTTTGGTATTCTGAACTCATTGAGATAGGTTTCAGAGGCATCTGAGCATTATAAACACACTTTTGATGTAATTTGAGCATAATAGAGAGGCCCAAGCCATTGGAAGCTGGACCAAGGAGACATAGCCCAAGAGGGGTGAACTCCTTTATCATGTGCTTGTTGTGTGTTGTATATTGATGTTCATTGTTGTTATATTGTTGTTGTTAGCATATGTTTTTTTATGTTAAATTGTTTATAACATTTACATACGAAACTCTCATGGGAATCTGTTAATTGAAAAAGTTTTTAAATCCTTAAGAGCTTGAAAAAGCAAATGATAAGCATCTTGGATTTATTTCCGAATGGTAAATTAGCACCACATTACTAATTTTCTCCAATTCAGATCAGATGGGGAACTTAGATTTCATGCAAGGGCCCACATGGTCAATCATCAATCCAGGTCTTCTAATTTAAACCTTTTAAATTTTTTATTTTTTATGTTTATAAATCACTTTGATGAAGAAAGTTTTCGAGATCCCAAATATTTTCATTGTGGATTATTCACTTGTACCTTCTAATATGCATTATCACCTAGCGTTGCACCATCACCCACTGTTGGAGAGATTTTTCCAAGAGAACTACGGGTCTTGTGTAACTTTTGTCTCCTCATCAATGGAATCATTCTTAATCATTAGTGAAACCGCATGGATATAGTTAGATATCCAAGTCATCTAATTTAAACATTTTAACTTTTTGATTCGTTATGTTTACAAAGTACTTTGATGAAGAAAGTTGTCAAGATCCCAAAGCTTTTTAGTGTGGATTATTCACTTATACCTTCTAATATGCACCATCACCCAGTGTTGGAGAGATATGTCCCAAGAGAATTGCGGGTCTTGCGTAAATTTTTTCTCCTCATCAGTGGAATCATGCTTAATCATCAGTGAAACCGCATGGATATAGTTAGATAGTGTGCTTAAATGTTTATTGATAATTTAAGTTAGGACATATTTGTACTAGGCTCTAAGATTGCCTAGAAATTGAAGTTTCTCAAAGTCTGATGATGTATTTTTCTATGCAGTTAGTGACACATCAATCTTAACTTCTGAAATATACCAGAATGATTTTTGTACTATGGTTCTTATTTAGCCATCATTCATGATATTGTGATTGCAACTATGCACTATTTGACATGGATGGTCGTAAAGTTCCTCAGGAACTTGTAACTGAAGTAGGAGGGATATTTAATATCCTTTTAGAAGAGGTATCTATCAACTACTAAGGTGACTCTGTCTACTTACTGTGTCAAATTTTGTTTTTCAATATTTTCAATCAAGAATCACCATGATGCACTAACCAAAGTTGCAATTGATTTTTCCAGAGCAAGAAAGTACTAGAAGAATCTCAAGAAGATATATCCTTGCTCAACTCTTTCACAATTGTGTGGGAAAGATGCCCAAATTTAAGGTTATCATGTTTTAAATTCCAATAGTTTATATGTTACGTAGGCCTCATTATATCAGAACTATCACATGTATTCAGTACTTACTTTCCCCATAGGTTTTCCACTTACTAACTACTTGAATCCTCATTTTAGGTTGAATGGATTTTTTATAGTGGTACATGTGTAGAATGGAAGGTTGGTTTTCCATAGACATTGATAGCATATTTGACAGATGTTGGACTAATGTGAGAGGCCACTTTGTAATACCATTTTCCATGTTATCTTATTTCTTAAAATGTATTCAGGATCTAGTCTAACTACAATGTAGAAGTACAAGAAGAGATGCTTGATGGGCGGCACAGGCTTATGGTGCGAGGGTAATCCCTAGTTATAGAGGTTATTTATGGAGGTCTTGACATCCGTCTTAGTCACAGGTGTATTTCATTTTCTCAAGAAGACCTTGAATGTGGTCTGGTTGTCAATTAAGGGAAGATTGGTTATCCAGGGTTTGATAGTAATTTCTTTTGCAGGGTTACAAAAGGTATGCAATGATACTGTGGTGTAAAAGTTGTGACTGATAATGGAAAAATATGTATCATCGATGATGTCATCATTTCTCTTCCTCTTGTTGTGCTGAAAGAAAACTTGGTAAAATTCGAGCCACGTTTACAAGAGTGGAAAGCAACAACAATTGCAGATTTAGGGATTGGGAATGAGAACAAGGTTTATTTATTCTTTGATTACTGGTTGAATGTTAAATTATTGGGGATTGTTGCACCTACCACATATGGTTGTAGCTACTTTTTGAACCTTCACAAAGAAACTAGACATCCTTTTCTTGTTTACATGTTTGCAGGAAGGCTTGCAGATGACATAGAAAAGATGTTTAATGAAAAATTTGTCAACTTTGCAGTGTTGTAGCTAAAGAGGATTCTGCCTCATGTATCACAACCAGTAATTGATTTTGATGGTCAATTTCTCTTAGCTAGCTTTAAATTTTGTTATTCAATTAGGATCATTCTTTCCATTAAAATGCTCCATGGTGCCTAACCATAAAAAATTGAAACTTACCCTTCTGTAATTACTTTGTAACATGTAGTAATAAATTGAGTTTGCAAGGCACAATTCTCAAACATAGGTCCATCCCTATTAAGCATCCATGTTCTCATTGTACTTTCGTATGTATGCCCACATTAGCCACTCAATGAGGAAGTCTTTTAGTGCTTACTATCATGGGTAAATATCATAGAGAATTCATAAACAAGCCATTTCTATCAAAACTTCCTACACCTAAATATTATTATGGGCTAAGGTATGTGAGCAATCCATCTATGGTTGTAGCATTTTGTTCTTTTCTGACTATTCCATGGCTTCTAGGGCTACTAATGGAACAGTTTTAGACATTCTTCAAGCTAAGGTATGTGAGCAATCCATCTATGGTGGCAACATTTTATTATTTTTCATATTGTTTTGTGGCTTTCGTGGTGCGTTTAATATAGTGATAGTGACACCTAGGGCCCAAACAATTATTTCGTGTGTATTAAACATCCATATACACTCTGTAGCTTGGGAGGTAAGCCCACACTGGGCACATAGTTGAGGACATTTTATTAACATTTAGTATCACCTCATCTCACTTGATATTTTAGCGTTTACCTACTAGCAGGGGGAAAGGATCAAACATCATAAAGAATTCATAAACAAATTTATTCTTTGACAAAACTCTTATTCATGGATATGGATCTTGGTTAAGGTATCTGAGAAATCTATGTATGATAGTAACATTTTGTTCTTTTGGTATTTATAGTAAATTTGTGGAACTTTTTCAATATTGAGTTGGAAATGCCCAACACTCAAATATAACTCCACGCATACTAAGCATCCACATTCTCATTATAACTTGGAAGGTATGCCCACATTGACCACTTAACTAAGTACATTTGATTAGCATTAGTATCTATCTTTCTCATTTGATATTTTAGCACTTACCTACTAGCACGGGGAAAATATCATAGGGTAGGCATAAAGAAAACATTTATGTCAAAAACCTCTTACAAATAGACATTGTCCTAGTTTAGGTATGCGAGCAATCCATGTATGATAGTAGAATTTTGTTCTTTTTGGCATCGCTCTGTGGCTTGAGTACATTGGTGGAACTTTTTTGATATTGAGATAGTAAATCCCAAGGCTCAAACATAACTCCATGTCTTTTAAGCATCCACATTATTTCTGTAACTTGGGAGGTATTCCCATTCAAACCACTTAGTTTAGGACATTTGATAAGCATCTAGTGTACTTTTGTCTTACTTGATATTTAAGTGCTTACCTAGTAGCATGGGGAAAAGATCATAGGGAATTCATAAAGAAAACTTTTCTGTGAGAAACCTCACACATGGATATGGATCCTGGTTAGGGTATGTGAGAAATAGATGTCTGATAGCAACATTTTGTTCTTTTGGTATTGCTCTTCCCCTTTAGTGCATTGGTGGGACTTTTTTGATATTGAACACATGATGCCCAGGCCTCAAACATGACTCCAAACTCTGTGGTTATTAAGCATCCACATTCTCACTATAGCTTGGGAGGTCTACCCACATGGGCCACGTAGTTGAGGAAATTTAGTATCAATCTGTCACATTGAGATTTTAGTGCGTATTTACTAGCATGAGAAAAGATAACAGGGAATTCATAAACAACATGTTTGTCATAGACCTGCACATGGATATGGATCCTTAACAAATGTACCAAATCAAGGTCATTGACAAGGTAAAGTATCATTAGTTTTTCATTTCAACAACTTGTTAATAGACTTTCCTTCAGTGGATGGATGCCAAGGTGGGATTGGAACTGGAAACCTCTTGCATAAAGTTGTTTTTTCATCCTTTCTTTTCGTGTCCACAAATTCAAACTCTTAAAGATTCAGTGGACCATGATCTTCTGTTCATTTGAAATCTTAGATGTTGACAATGTAAAGCTACATTGAAATTTTTGTATTGATATTCCGCCACGCTAGATTCAATGTATGATATGATGTTGTCTCATATGATATCATCCATCTATGCAATATGTGTTATGTGTGCAAAAATGCCTGTTGATGCTAAATTCAAGTTGTAACAACTATCTATGCTAGATGATTTTCCCCAGGAAGTTGATCTACATTGAACATGAAATAGGGTATTGTCTACAATGCTATGCCACATCCCTAGAGACTATTTTGGATGATAGTTTTCCATTACAAAACTCAGGAAGTTGCAAATTTATTTGGAAGGGGCTTGTGTGAACTATGTACTTTACTGCAACATCAAGTGTTCTAGCACCAGTTCTATGATGTTTTGGCACTCTCTGATTCCTAAATTTGAGTTTCATTTATTTCTTTAAAATATGAGATTCATTTGTGCATATGAACCTAAAACAATAGGCAGGGGAGAGAAATTTGCTACATCTACAATTTTCCTTTACAAAACCTAGGAAGTGGTGAATGTCCTTAGCAATGGGACTACTTTAATATTAAATTTGGTGCATAATAAAGTTGTTGTAATACTAGTTATGTGACACTTGGACACTCTATGATCCTTGAAATCTAAGTAATTCTTTTAAAATTAGTATGTTTAGTACTCCAGACAAATCCATGAGTGCATAAGAACCTAAAATTAATAGGCGGGGAAAGAAATATGCTACATCTACTGTTTCCTTTACAAAATATGGGAAATCATGAATGCTCTTAGAAGGAGCCTACTTGAACCTTGTAATGTTGGGAAAAAATATTCAATTAAGTTGTTCTATGACATTTGGAGTATTGACACTCTGTGATCCTTGAATCTAGGCTCAGTATTTACTAATTGTTCTAAAATTAATATGTTTTGGTACTAGAGAAAGATTGATGAGTGCAAATGAACCTAAAATAATAGGCATAAGGAAAAATTTGTTATACACACAAACTCTGCCTCACTAAAAACCTCCTACATAGAGGACTACAAATGCCTCAGTGAACTTGTCATGCATATAAAATCAATTTTTTTAGCCTGCTTAACCCATTCATGAAGCCAGGAATGAATGCCCTATGGGGGAAGCATGCTAAGAACCCTTTACTTTATGCCTTGCCTCATGAGTTCTTACACAAATTTTCAAGGTAAGATATTCAAAGTTTCATTATTCAAGGTGATATGTTTAGGTGGTAGGTTTGTCATTGTTATGATAAGATAAGGAAAATGGATATGATATATATCATAATTCATTTTAGAGTTGGCATTTTGTTCGGTGGTTGAAATTATTTTAGAGTTGGCTTTTTTGTTCAATGGTTGAAATTATATATATATATATATATATATATATATATATATATATATATATATATATATTTAATATAATAAATATGATTATAATAATTGTGTTGAAAGGCGTTTTAAAATTCAGTAGATTTCGTGTAAACATTTAACATGTAATTGGTAGATCTTACGTAAACATGTAAATGTAAACGTAAACCTTTAACATTATTAAAAATTAATCTAATGATTATTATATATAAACACAATATAAATTTAAAATATAAAGAAATATATGGGCCAAATACCATATCTATAAAAGAGGTATGGTAAATAAATAAATATAAAAGAGGTATAAAGAGGTATGGTAAATAAATAACAATATATCAAATAAGATTAGAAATCAACATCTAATTATATACTAAGTCTATGGACGAAATTATTATTATTACCATGCAAAAAAACATTATTAGCTCTAATATTAATATTGAAAGATTAATATTATTATTATTATTAAATCTAATATTCATATTACTATATTATAATATTAATATTCTTAAATTTAATAATTTTGGATTAATACAATATTAAATTTGCTATATTATAATATATATTAATATATCATGATATATATTAACTCTAGATATATATATGAGAGAGAAGAACAAAAACATAGAGTGATAGAGGTGGAGAGATAGGAGGAGTGACAAGGGAGAGATGGATATAAACTGAAGGAGAGGGGAGAGGAGGAATGGAGAGAGAGAGGGAGAGGAGTGAGAGAGGTAGAGAAGGGTAAGAGAGGGAGAGGGAGACACAAAGATGGAGGGGGGAGAGAGAAGGAGAGAGGGAGGGAGATAATGAGAGGATTGGAGGGCAGAGAGAGAGAGAGAGATGGGGGAAGAGAGAGGGAGGTAGGAGAGAAAGGGAGAGAGAGGAAGGACAAGAGAGAGAACTTGAGAGAGAGGAGGAGAGAGGGAGGGATAGAGAGATGGAGTTGGAGGGGGAGAGAGGAAGGGAAGAAGAAAGACATAGAGAGTAAGAAGTGGAGAGAGAGAGAGGAGTGACAAGGGAGAGATGGAGAGAGTGTGTGTATGTTTAGGGGTGAGATAAAGAGACAAAGAAGGAGAGGAGAGAAGGGGGGAAGAAGGAGAGAGGGAGGGGTATATTAACATAGTTGGAGAGAGAGAGAGTGTGTGTGTGTATTTATGTGTGTGATGGAGGAAGAGAGGATAAGATGGAAAAGGGAGAAAGAGGATTGGAGGGTAGAGGAGAGAAGAGAGAGAGAGAGAGAGAGAGAGAGAGAGAGAGAGAGTGACGGGGGAAGAGAGAGGGAGGTAGGAGAGAAAGGGAGAGAGAGGAAGGATGAGAGAGAGGATGTGAGAGAGAGGAGGAGAGTGATGGGGGAAGAGAGAGGATTGGAGGGTAAAGAGAGAGAGAGAGAGTGATGGGAGAAGAGAGAGGGAGGTAGGAGAGAAATGGAGAGAGGGGAAGGACGAGAGATAGGACTTGAGAGAGAGGAGAGAGAGGAGGAGAGAGGGAGGGATATAGAGATCGAGTTGGAGTGGGAGAGAGTGAGGGAAGAAGAAATACATAGAGAGTGAGAAGTGGAGAGAGAGGGGGAGTGAAAAGGGAGAGATAGAGAGAGTGTGTGTATGTTTAGGGGGTGATATAAAGAGATGAAGGGGAGATGGAGAGAAGGGGGGAGAGATAGAGAGAAGGATAGAGGGAGGGATATAGTAATAGAGTTGGAGGGTGAAGAGAGAGAGAGAGAGAGAGAGAGAGAGAGGGGGGAGAAAAGGGAGAGAGAGGATGTGAGAGAGTGGAGAGAGGGAGGGAAAGAGAGATGAAGTTGGAGGGGGAGAGAGAGGGAGGTAAGAAGAAAGACATAGAGAGACAAAGGTGGAGAGAAAGAGAGGGAGTGATAAGGAAGATGGAGAGAGAGAGATAAAGGATGACAGGAGGAAAGAGAGAGAAGTGGGGGAGAGGGAGAGAAGGGGAAGAGAGAGAGAGAGAGAGGAGGATAGGAGGGATAGATAGATAGATTGGAGAAAGAGAGTGTATGTTTTGGGGGTGATATAGAGAGACAAAGGGAGATAGAGATATTGATGGAAGGTGAAGAGAGGGAAGAAGAGAGAGATGGAGAGAGGGAGGGAGGGACAGAGAGATTGATAAATATGGAGTGAGAGAGTGTGTGTGTTTGGAGGGGTGAGATAGAGAGACAAAGAAGGAGATATGGAGGGAGATATAGATATAGATGGAGGGGGGAGAGAGGGAAGAAGATTTCTTGCACTAGATGCATTGATTTTAGTGTAGATGGCGATTTCTAATCCTATTTGATTGCTTGCACTAGATGCATTGATTTTAGTGTATATGCTGATTTCTAATGATATTTTATTGCTTGCACTAGATGCATTGATTTCAATGTATATGATTTCTAATCCTATTTTATTGCTTGCACTAAATGCATATATTTCAATGTAGATGGTGATTTCTAATCCTATTTGATTGCTTGCACTAGATGCATTGATTTTAGTGTATATGCTGATTTCTAATGATATTTTATTGCTTGCAGTAGATGCATTGATTTCAATGTATATGATTTCTAATCCTATTTTATTGCTTGCACTAAGTGCATATATTTCAATGTAGATGGTGATTTCTAGTCCTATTTGATTGCTTGCACTAGATGCATTGATTGCACTGTAGATGTTGATTTCTAATTATATTTGATTGCTTGCACTAGATGCATTGATTTCAATGTAAATGATTTCTAATCCTATTTGATTTCTTGCACTAAATGCATTGATTTCAATGTAGATGGTGATTTCTAATCCTATTTGATTGCTTGCACTAAATGCATTGATTTCAGTGTAGATTTTGATTTCTAATCTCATATTCTTACTTGCACTAGATGCATTGATTTGAGTGTAGATGTTTATTTCTAATTCTATTTGATTGCTTGCATTAGATGCATTGATTTCAGCGTAGAAGTTGTTTTCTAATCTTATTTGATTGTTTTCATTAGATGCATTGATTTTAATGTAGATGTTGATTTCTAATTTTATGTAATTGGATGCATGATGGTACATTGATTTTAAAGTGATTGGATTAACAATTTGCAGTGATTTTAGTGTAAGCACAAAAAATTATTGGCAATGTACATCTATTTTGGTGTTATAGTAATTCAACTTATTAATATTAGAGAGCAAGAGAGGCAAGATATGATGTTTACTATAACAACTTGAGCTAAAGATTTAAATGGTTTACGATTTCAACTGTCCTTTTCATATTATCAATATGAAAAGATGACAAAACTAACAAGGGTGGCAATAAGAATAGTAGAAGAAAATAATTTGATATTAATCACAATGAAGACTATTTGTAATTGACTATATTCTTTATTCACATTTTCCATCATTCAACAGTATTACATTGTCACTTTGCATTCAAAATTTTTATTTCATCATTAAAGTTATTAACAATATTTATCATCTCAACAAACTGAGGTAACTAAGCAAATTTAAAATTAAAATGACTAGATTAATCTCAAACATATTTAGTTGTTTTTAAATGATTATATTAATATTAGATGTATTTACATATTATTGATAAAATTAATCATATCTTTGATAGATTTGCGTTGGTCGCACATGATTGAAATCAGCCTAGATCCATCTTAAATTCGGATCTCTCAAGTGTCGAGAGAGACAAATCTCTCGAGGTGAAAACCTTTCCTCAAGTTTTGCACTCAAAAAATAGGTTTGCACCTCAAGATATTTGATCCCTCTCGGTGCTTGATAGATCCAAAGTTGAGATTGATCTAGGCTAGTATTTTATAAAATTGGGAATTTTTTTCAAATAATGTCAATATAATATATATCAAAATCATATGATCATATTTACATAATGATTATATTAGCTTGATAGATTCTTATTCTTACATATGTGAATCTTTATAAAATTGATTCTTATTAGTCTTTGTAGAAGGCCATAACTATACTAATCAGCTTATCATTGACCATTATTTGGTGAATCTTTGAATATTTTTTTCTATAAATGATTATACATAGGATAGACAATAATATTTATTTTATTAATATTTAAATTGCTCTTTATAACAAATTGTATTAGCTAACAAGTTCAAAGTTTTATTGCTAAACTCCGACATAATATAATGTTACAACATGAGGTTACAACAATGAGTTTCTCATTAACCATTAATTAGTTAACCTTTGGCTTTAAATATTTTATTATTATTTTATATTTTATATTTTATATAGGATAAAAAAACTAGTGATTTTTTTTAAATATTTATATTTATTTATGGGTCACTCAATCCCATGGGCATGTAAATCATAAATTATAAACTCATTAATGATCGAGTCAAGATTAACTCAACCTAGTACTTTCTCCTACTTTTATACCATGACCATGTAAATCATAAATTATAAACTCATTAATGATTGAGTCGAGATTAATTCAACCTAGTACTTTCTCCTTATTTTATACCATGAAGAATAGTTGGAATATAAATTTAATATGGATCCATTTAATTATTATACAATTTGTTTGAAAATGAATTACACTTGTTTATATCACCTAGGTGTTTATTACTGATTGCAAAAATAATTAGTTGATGATTTTTTGTTAACCAAAACAAGAAATTGTATTCATAAAATTTTTTGTTATGGATGCAACAATTATATGAAAATAGGGGAATTATCTGAATGATTATAATGCATGTTAAACTTCTCAAATTTCCCAACACAACAAAAATCCAATCTTCTTTGATATTTAGTCTAATATGTATATATGTGTAGATTCGTGAAAATATATTAAATTTTTTGCAAAACTTATTATGCATACTAACTACCAAAAGAATGTTGAATTACATTTCCTTGTATTGAATTCTTTGACTAAGATGGAATTGGGACATTAATATCATGAAGTTCATTCTCTGAATTATTGATGTCATTACTAGATGTAGATGGCTCCATACAATGATGGTTGAGGGAAAGTTCCAAATCTTCAATATGTTGGTGGAGGTTCAATAATTCATCCTTAGTTTTCTGCACTAGGGATTAAAGTTCTATTAACATTTCCACGCTTGAAGTCACACTTGATACTAACTAGTCGAATTTCATTGGTTAGGTGATGATTTTCTCTTGGAGAAGTTTAGTATGCTCGAAAAATTACCTCCGATTAACACTAGGATTACGAGCATTACGCAACACTAGACATTATTATAACCCAGGGCCCAATATCAAATGTCACTACACTTGCTAATGGAGAGAATCGACTCTCATTTAGTTCATCGAAATGAAGAAAACAACCATAATTACTTCCAAAATCAATATTCCCAAGACAAAATCTAAAAGAGAATAAAATTACCAAAACATAATTCCCAATTGTGATTGCCAATTCTAGTTAAATTGATGAAGTCATCGAAGACACCCGCATTAGTCCAGACCAGACTAGAGACATAAAGCCTACCTTCCCAAATTATTTTTCCCTAGAAAGGGATAATGGATTCCTACTTTCTAAAATATAATGGATAGCCCAAAATATCGAAACACCCACCTAGTAATTCCATGATAGATTTAACCAATTCCACAAAGCAAGAGAGACAAAAAATTCCAAGAGGAAAAAAAGGATGAAAATGAGAAATCAACCAAAGAGACTTCCAAAGCCAATTTTTCTATGGTAGAATCCAAAATTGAATATAATTACCAAAACATTATTACCAACTGCGATCTCCATTTCCAATTCTAATTAAATTGATGAAGTTATTGAACACTTCTTGCAAGAGTTGAGACCAGGTTGGAAACACAAAGCTTGCCTCCCTAGCCTCTTCCGACCTAGACATGGGTGATAAATTTCCTCTTCCTATGATATAAAGGACAAACCAAAAGTCCAAAACACCCACAAAGTAATTCCAAGCCAAATTCAACCAATTCGACAAAGCATGGGAAACAAAATATTTTGAAAGTGGAAGAGGAGAATCTCCAAGGTAAACCAAATAGGAGAATTGAAACACACCAAAAGGAAAAAATTTCCAAGACATGAGCTCAAGGGAAACCTTTTCATGTCAATTCCTCACCATCCAATCTTTAATAAGAATAGAATCTCCCAAAATTAGGGGAAAGAATGTCCCATAACCCATAACGCAAGACTCAACATTAAACAAATTGCATCCATTCTCACGAGTCCACAACAATGTACTTAAGACATTCATGATACCAAATTCCCCTTTCTTCTGGTTATTAAGAACCAAGAACTGCACACTTTGGAGAGAAACCTGACGAGAAGCCCTCCCTAACACAACAAAATATGAGCTAACCAAAAATCACAGGGAATGGATAAGATGCCCCATATTTAATCCCCTCATAAAAGGATGGGCTAGTGGGAGGTGCATGACAGACCAATGATCTCCATACATCAAACATGAGCATGGGATCCCATGTATTTTAAGCCATCACTCCTTCCCATTGAAGCTTATAACTTGCATTGCATGTGGTCAATTCCACCAGAGTGTCACTTCAAACCATAATGAATTGAAACAATAAATCTTAAAAACTTTAATCATATGACTTATGGTTAGATAAAAAGGATATTGTATCATTCATCCATAAAGTCCCTATGGCCAAAGAGGAACCTTTCTTGGCAAAAGTATCTGTAACCTGATTATTTTGATGTAATATGTGGTGGAACTTATGTGTCTGAAACTTCCTTAGTATTATTTAGATTCTCTTGATAATACTTTTTAGTTGTAGATCCTTTGGTAGAGATTCTATGATGAGGTGTTATATGATAAATTCTTCAATTCCCAACCATTGAGAGGTGTGATATATTCCTAGCATGGGACAATAATAGGCCTTAGAGAAGACCATATCACTCAACTTGATTTTTAGATTGCAATCCTAAACCCCTGAATAAGTAAAATTGATTGATTCATCGTGGAAAAGAATAACCCCCCCATTGTCACCCCTGGATTATTATTTGATGCACCATAAAAAAAATATGGTAGGAATAAGAATAGAGCCATTGATTAAACTCCAAATGTGAGAGGAGGAGTTTCCATTAAGCATTAGATACAAGCCTAATAGGAGAAAGGGAGAAGAGTCTAAGAGTGGGATGAGGGACATGAGACATCCAAACCTTTTCTATAACATTAAACCATTGAAAGAGGAGGGAGGAGGAGGATCTAGACTTCCAATGTTTTGCAAGAAATCAAAGAACTCTTGAGGCTAGTTTACGGGGCTAAAAAAATTGCCCCTAAAAATCACTTTCTTCCTTGCAATCCATATCTTCCAAAAATATATATTTAGGAAGTGCTATCCAATATTTGTTTAAATGAGGATTTTCCTTGAAATGATCCAATATAATGCTTGTGCCAAGAACAAAGAAATTTGGAATAATGTTTTTCCAATTTAATTGAATAGATAATGATTGCATAACAAAGTCCCAAACTTCTTTATAAAAATTACAATTAAGGAATAAATGAGAGAGAGATTCCTTAGAATAAAGGCTAAGGGAGCACCTAAAAGGCCCACAAATGCCTCGCTTCTTAATATTTTTTGTAGTCAATATTTTTTTGATGTGTAAGAGACTAACAAACAATGTTAACTTTAGGCAAGCCATCTAGATTCCATATTCTAATCCAAATACAATATTTGGGGTGGTAGCATTAGGGAAAATCAAGGTAAGATAACCTTCTTTAATAGTGTAATCAGAAATTTTCCAACCCCTTGAGTATTCTTCACCTTTATGATTTGGATCGCATCCAAAAAGAAGGCCCTCTAGGTTGCGAATTGATGAGTCTTCATCTTGATGATCAAGGACTCCCTTAAAATAGAAACCAATCCAAATTACATATATAACCCAACAATACATGTCCACCAAGGAGAAACACCTATGGCTCACCAAACATTATTGTAATGGAAGAAGAGATGTGACTTCCCGAAGTCAGGAAAGACCCATCATTCTGCAGCTCCAAATATTAATGTGCCACCCATTTCCTACTATCTAAGTGACGTGGTTCCAAATCAAGAGTGAAGAAGTTGGTAAAAAATTCCAAATGGATAAACCTCTTTTCACACATAAAGGTATGTCGAGACAAGTCATTCATGTTGAAGAATGTAACTAGTGTTGTTCCTCATAATTGTACTTGTCAAAAGATATTTTATCATTAAATAAAATGACTTATTAAAGCATGGGTTTCATGATTGGGTCAATTATTTCTAGGTCAAAGCCTCGATTGAAGGCTTCTAGGTTTTGTCTTGAGTCAATAGAGTCATTGTCATTTTTATTAGACCCTTCTTGGGCTTTTGTACCATGTAAAAAGAATTATTTTTTAGTCAAAAAGGTTATTTGTCACTTCCACACCTAGTCGACCATGTCCCCATGAAGTCAGACTACATTAGGGCAATTCGACCTAGCAGAAAGGCTATATACAAAGAGGTATTTCAACCTATTTGTCACACTCATTCAACAAGTTTGATCTACAAGGAAGAGAAGCGGAAAAGAGAACGAATTAGCTAGAGAAGGACAAAGAAGTTGGTAATGCCTAAAAAGATTTCTTGGGCTATCTATTTCTCACATGTGCGAAGTTTCTGGGAAGTTGCTGGGGTGAAATTCCCAATCTATTGCAGGTCCAAAATTTTGTAGCTAGGGGCCGAAAATATGTTGTTGGGGGCTGAAATTCTAGATTGTAGCTACTACAGGGAAGTTCTCACTTGGAGACTTTGACATGGATCATCTATTGGAAGGAGGGATGAAATTGTGATTGGAGGAGGTGTTTGTCTAGGTATAAAGGGTCTTGGATTGTCTCATCTTCATTAGAATCTATTAGTGTAAGAGTTAGACTGGGTTTTCCCCTTGAAGTGGTTTTGCCCTGGCTGAGTTCCTAGATCTTATGCCTCTTGTTCTTGTGATTTTCATATACATATAATTTGGTAATTGCTTGATTAAATATAAATTGATAAATAAGTAAAATAATTCAACATAATTCACAAATAATTATCAAGAAATAATAATTAAACCTTAATTCCTATAAGCATTGATTTTTCGGTATTAGAGATAAGGTGGAAGAAGGTTGAAGATCACTTTGTTGCCTACCATTTGAAGAAGGGAAAATTAGTCTTGGAAAAAAAGTTACACTGTCTATGGAAATTTATTTGAAGATGGTTCTTAATATCATAAAATTTGCAAGAAGTTGGATTGGAAAGATCATTTACAATCTATTTAGGAGAGTCAAGAGTGAAGGATCCTTGGTTGCATTTACAGGTACACTTGATGATGACAACGCATGGATCATTGATAGTGGAGCCTCAATACATCTGATGGGATAAAGTAGAAAACTTCATACTCTATCAAGAGAACCATCATCACATGTAGTGGAGCTAGGAAACAACAACAACTATGCAGTCAAGGGCCTTGGATCTACATCATTAAAGCTGGAAAGTGGAGCAAAGCTACACCTCAAAAACATCCTTTATGTCCCAAGTTTGAAAAAGAAATTACTTTCCAGTTATTGTTTAGAAGGTCAAGGAGATAGGGTTTATTTCGTAGATGGAAATTTTTTTGTTTAGGGAAAGGATTCAAGTATTGAAAACGCAAAAGTTATTGGAATTCGTGAAGGAAGATTATATAGGGTTATAACACCATCTCCTCAAGCCCTAATTCATAAGGAAATCAGCCGCATTGAACTTTGGCATAGAAGATATGGGAATATTCATTACAAGATAATACCCTCTCTTAGTCAAATGGTAAAAGAAATCCCCATAATCAATGAAGATCATGAAGGAGTATGCAAGGGATGTGCTTTGGGAAAGAATACTAGGAAACCTTTTACACGGAGTAATACGAGGTCTAAGGAGATACTAGACCCCATTCATTTCAATGTGTGTGGGCCAATGTATAATAAATATATTGGATGTCATATTTACTATGTGACCTTCATTGATGATCACTCCAGAAAGACATGGATTTATCTTCTCAAGACAAAGGATGAAGTATTTGAAAAGTTCAAGGAATTTAATTCCGAAATTGAGACCTTAACCGAAACAAAGATAAAGAATTTAAGATCTGACAATGTAGGGGAATACATTGTAAAAGAGCTTATTGCATATTGTAAAGAAGAAGGTATTAAGAGGGAGTCCATTGTCCCCTACAACCCCAAGCAGAATGGAGTTGTAGAAGGAAAGAATAGAAGCATTGAAGAATGCATAAGAAGTATGATATCTGATCAAGATCTACCAAAATTTCTATGGGGAGAGGAAACCATGACAATAGTATACATAAAAAATAGAATTCCTCATAGAATCCTTCATAATATGACACCATAAGAAGCATTCAAAGGGAAGAAGCCATGTGTAGACCATCTTTGAATCTTTGGGTGTCTCGCATACATCCATGTTCCAAAAGACAAGCGAAAGAAGTTGGAATCCACAAGTATGAAATGGATCGTTGTTGGCTATAGCCTTTCATAAAAGGCTTATAGAATCTACATCAAGGAAGTAAGACAAATCGAAGTTAGCAGGGATGATATATTTGATGAAAATCATGCCTACAAAATATCCAAGGATATACCAATTGAATCTGATGATGAAGATATGTTGCTATTTGAAGAAGAATATCATCATGACAAAACAACTACAAACCAAGAAGAAGAAGAAGAAGAAGGACCAAGTGAGCCTATTCAACCTATAATCATTCCTGAAACAAATAAGAGGCCAAATTGGTTAAATTCTACACTTGAATATGTCAGGGGACATGCATCAACTAAAGGATATTTTAAAGAAGCAAAAGGACAAAGAGATATTCAAGATATGTAGCATACATGATGAAATTGATAGAGGTTGAAAAAACTACCTTTGAAGAAGCCGCTCATCAAGAAGAATGGAAGAAGGTGATGCAGGGAATATCAATCCATCATGAAGAATGGGGTTTGGGAAATTGTTCCTACACCAAGTGACAAATTTGTTGTCACCCCAAAAGGATTTACGAAATCAAACATGTAGTTGATGGAAGCATAGAAAAATAAAAGACTAGATTTGAAGCAAGGGGTTTCTCATAAAAAGAAGGAATATACTATGAAGAAATCTTTGCTCCCATTGTCAGGTATACTACTATAATATCTTTGGTTTTGTTAGTTGTTACTATGGGATGGAATATCCATCAAATGGATGTCAAAACAGAAATTCCAAATGGAACCATTGATGAAGAAGTATACATTAAACAACGGGAAGGCTATGAAATAAATAGCAGGGATACACATGTTTGAAGACTCAAGAAAGCTCTATATGGCTTGAAGCAAGCTCCTAGGGCTTGGTATGCAAGAATGGATGCATATTTGTTAAGGATTGAATTCGTCAAAAGAAATTCATTGCAAATCTCTACATCAAGATAGTGAAGAAAGAGATTGTCATTATACTACTATATGTGGATAATTTGTTTATTACAGGCGTGAAGCGCGGAATTCTAGAATGAAAGAAAATGTTGGCAGCATAATTTGAAATGAACAATCTGGGCCTCATGCACTATTTTTTGGTCAAGGTAAATACATAATCAAGATGTTACAATATTTCAGTATGATGGATTCCAATCCTAAGACTACTCCCATGATGAAAAATCTCAAGAAGTTGAGAAGCTCTAACTCTAGTCTCATTGATCCTACAAGCTATTATCAGTTGGTGTGATCTCTAATGTACTTGGTGAATACAAGACCCAATATATGTTTTGTTGTAAATGTTCTTAGTCAATTTTAGTTGGATCCTCATCATGACCATTAGATATTTTCCAAGCATATATTGAGATATCTATGTGGCATAATTCATCACTGCCTAAAGTATGATGGAAAGGAAGTCAAGTTAACAATTTTTACTGATTTTGATTGGGGTGGTAGTCAGACTGATGGAAGAAGCAATACTAGTAGTTGTTTTAGTTTGGGATCTGCAATGTTTTCATGGATGAGTATAAAACAAGATCTTGTTACATTAAAAGAGTTGCATGTGAAGTAGGGAAAGAAGTTGATTGGTTAAGAAAACTATTGTCAGATTTGTCTCGAAAGCTTCTAGATACTATCGTGATAAATTGTGATAATCAAAGCAACATCAAGATGTCTGAAGGACCTGTCTTTCATGCCAGGATGAAGCATATCAACAACAAGTACCACTACATTAGGAGTTTGCTACAAGATGGGGTGGTGAAACTACAATATATTCTCACAGATGAACAGGTAGCTGATGTGTTGACGAAATCTCTTCCGAATAAGAAATTTGAATATTTTAGCTTGGATTGGTTGATGTTATAGATTTAGTTGGTAGGGAGAGATGAAGCATCTTGTGGAAACAAGATGCTTGGTAGGATATATGGCCAACCCATGTGTTGATGTCTAGATCCCAAAGTAAGGAAGGTGGCATTGGTAATGGAGCTCTGACCTTGGATATGCACCTATATTCCTGGGTTGGTGATAGAGACTAAAATCCTTAAGGTACCTAGAGTGGCTAAATCTTGAGTTCACCTTAGTCCCACCTGATTAGAGTACCCTGGTCAGGTATCTAATATGTAGCACTACGTGTGTTATAACTCTTTGTAGTTCATATCATTTTGATATCTTCCATGTACCTTTATATGTATGTAATTATGAATACCTCCCTAGTTAAGAGGGAGTGTTGAAGAATGTAACTAGTGTCAGTCTTCATAATTGTACTTGTCAAAAGAAATTTTATTATTAAAGAAAATGACTTATTAAAGCATGGGTTTCATGCTTGGGTCAATGTTTTCTAGGTCAAAGCCTCCATTGAAGGCTTCTAGGTTTTGTCTTGAGTCAATAAAGTCATTTTCATTTGTATTAGACCCTTCTTGGGATTTTGAAACATGTAAAAATAATTATTTTTTAGTCAAAAAGGTTATTTGTCACCTCCACACCAAGTTGGCCCTATTCCCATGAATTCCACCTACATTAGGGAAATTTGACCCACTACAAAGGCTATATATACAGAGATGGCAGCTCAACCTATTTGCCACACTCACTCAACAAGTTCGATTTACAAGGAAGAGAACCAAAAAAGAGAGAGAACTAGCTGGAGAAGGACGAAAGAAGCTAGAAAGACCTAAAACGAGTTCTTGGGTCAATGTTTTCTAGGTCAAAGCCTCCATTGAAGGCTTCTATGTTTTGTCTTGAGTCAATAAAGTCATTGTAATTTTTATTAGACCCTTCTCGGGTTTTTGTATAATGTAAAAAGAATTATTTTTTATTCAAAAAGTTTATTTGTCACTTCCACACCGAGTCGACCATGTCCCCATGAAGTCGGACTACATTAGGGCAATTCGACCCAGCAGAAAGGCTATATATAGAGAGGTAGTTCAACCTATTTCTCACACTCATTCAACAAGTTTGATCTACAAGGAAAAGAAGCGGAAAATAGAACGAAGTAGTTGGAGAAGGATGAAAGAAGCTGGTAAGACCCAAAATGATTTCTTGGGCTATCTATTTCTCACATGTGTGAAGTTTCTGGGTAGTTGCTGGGGTGAAATTATCAATCTACTGCAGGTCCAAAATTTTGTACCTGGGGGCCGAAAATATGTTGTTGGGGGCTGAAATTCTAGATTATAGCTGCTACATGGAAGTTGTCACTTGGAGACTTTGACAGGGATCATCTATTGGAAGGAAGGGATGACTTGTTGATTGGAGGAGGCCTTTGTGCATAATTTCCTCTATTTTCATATGTATTGGACTTGCCATAAGGGGTGAGAATAATGAATAAAAAAGCAGTGAGTAGAACACCGTATTGAATACATTATTTAAAACTAAAAAAAAATTGGTAATATTTTCGTTTTTTATTCCATTTGTGGACCTCACATACAATTTATTTTAACTTTGTGAATCTATGTCCTTTGATGGTTTGAATTGATGAATTCAAGTTAGGATGGAATAATAATCCTTTACGTAGACACAAGTTAGTATAGAGGCCAATAACAAATCCCCTGTCCTAATATTCAAGTGAGAAAAGAAGTAGAGTCACATGGTAGAATTGATGAATTCAACTCAGGATTGGAAAAGAATCCTTTTTCGAGACACAAGTTAGTATAAATACCAATAAAAAATACCTTGAACTAATCTTCAAGTGAGAAAAGAAGTAGAGTCACAGGGTAGGCACAATGTTCATTTTTAATATGGGCCTATTAATTAAAGGGAAAACCAATGAATTATCCTTCATGAAGCTTGAAGTAGAGGAATTCATGTGTTTGGCACCGAGCTCAAAGAATAGTGTGAACTCTCCTTCAAGAAATGAACCCTTGACCAAGGTGAAGAAACATGACTGGGGGTCAAACCCACATACTCAAACCCTAAGGGATTGGCATAAATAGGGGAAAAGGGGGAAAATATTATTTTTATTAAATCCAAGCCTCGTCACCATGTTGGCTAATATAATAATACCATTCTTCTTAAATAACATGACAACAAACCCTTACAGTAGAAAGGTCGTAGATAAAGAGTAGTGTTCTAGTTGAGGTTGGAAATCCTCTAGAAAAGAGGACAAGTGAATTTTCTAGGAAGGGAGCAAAAATGAAATAGTTGGATAAGAGAAAAGAGTGTTGAAGAGGTTCTAGAGGAGGGAACTAGAGAAATACCAATAGCCTAGACTTAGGAGAGATGAATCAGGTATTGGGTGACAAGCAATGGGGAGGAATTATTACAAGGGCTCAACTTTGGCTCATATTGGGCAACTGAAATCTTGCAGGAAGGATTAAAAGATGGATATTGATGACCATAGTCATGGTTCTAAGAGGATCCATACTAGAAGGGAGAATAATTCCAAGTTGAATGGCATGAGTGAAGAGAAAACTAAAAACGAGATAGATGAGCTAAAGGAGAAACTAAATATGGTAAATATGCTACTAGAAAGAGAAGAAAAAAGGTTTCCTGGGAAGTCTCATCTTGATTTGAATCTATTAGTGTAAGAGTTAGACTGGGTTTTCCCCTTGAAGGGGTTTTGCCCTGGCTGAGTTCCTACATCTTGTGTCTCTTGTTCTTGTGATTTTCATATACATATAATTTGGTAATTGCGTGATGAAATATAAACTAATAAAGAAGCAAAAGAATTCAACATACTTCACAAGTAATTATCAAGAAAGAAGAATTAAACCCTAATTCCTATAAGCATTGATTTCTCAATATGGTATTAGAGCTAAGGTGGAAGAAGGTTGAAGATCACTTTGTTGCCTACCATTTAAAGAAGGGAAATTTAGTCTTGGAAAAAAAGTTACACCCTCTATGGCAATTTATTTGAAGATGGTTCTTAATATCATAAAATTTGCAGAAGTTGGATTGGAAGGAGCATTTACAATCTATTTAGGAGAGTCAAGAATGAAGGATTTTTGGATGCATTGATAGGTACACTTGATGATGACAATGCATGGATCATTGATAGTGGAGCCTCAATACATATGATGGGATAAAGTGGACAACTTCATACTCTATCAAGAGAACCATCATCACATGTAGTGGAGCTAGGAAACAACAACAACTATGCAGTCAAGGGCCTTGGATCTACATCATTAAAGCTGGAAAGTGGAGCAAAGCTACACCTCAACAACATCCTTTATGTCCCAAGTTTAGAAAACAATTTACTTTCCAATTCTTGTTTAGAAGATAAAGGAGATAGGGTTGCTTTTGTAGATGGAAATGTTTTGTTTAGGGAAAGGATTCAAGTATTGAAAACACAAAAGTTATTGGAGTTCGTGAAGGAATATTATATAGGGTTATAACACCATCTCCTCAAGCCCTAGTTCATATGGAAATCAGCCCCATTGAACTTTGGCATAGAAGATATGGGAATATTAATTACAAGATAATACCCTCTCTTAGTGAAATGGTAAAAGACATCACCAAAATCAATGAAGATCATGAAGCAGTGTGCAAGGGATGTGCTTTGGGAAAGAATATTAGGAAACCTTTTACAAGCAGTAATACAAGGTCTAAGGAGATACTAGAACTCATTCATTTAGATGTGTGTGGGCCAATGTCTAATAAATATCTTGGAGGCGATATTTACTATGTGACCTTAATTGATGATCACTCTATAAAGACATGGCTCTATCTTCTCAAGACAAAGGATGAAGTATTTGAAAAGTTCAAGGAATTTAGATCCGAAATTGAGACCTTAATCGAAACAAAGTTAAAGACTTTAAGATCTGATAATGGAGGGGAATACATTTCAAAAGGGATGATTGCATATTGTAAAGAAGAAGGTATTAAGAGGGATCTCATTGTTCCCTACAACGCCGAGCGGGATGGAGTTGCAGAAGGAAAGAATAGAAGCACTGAAGAATGCATAAAAACTATGATATTTGATCAATATCTATCAAAATTTATGTGGGGAGAGGCAACCATGACATAGTATATATACAAAATATAAGTCCTCATATAATCCTTCATAATATGAAACCATAAGAAGCATTCACAGGGAAGAAGCCATGTGTATACCATCTTTGGATCTTTGGATCTTTAGGTGTCCTGCATACATCCAAGTTCCAAAAGACAAGCAAAAGAAGTTGGAATCCACAAGTTTAAAATGGATCTTTGTTGGCTCTAGCCTTTTATCAAAATCTTATAGAGTCTACATCAAGGAAGGAAGACGAATCGAAGTTAGCAGGGATGTTATATTTGATGAAAATCATGCCTACAAAATATCCAAGGATATACCAATTAAATCTGATGACAAAGATATATTTCTATTTGAAGAAGAAGAGCATCATGAAGATACAACTACAAACCAAGAAGAAGGACCAAGTGATCCCATTCAACCTATAATCATTCTTGAAACAAAGAAGAGGCCAAATTGGTTAAAATCTACACTTGAAGATGCTAGAGGACATGGAGAAACTAAAGGATATTTTAGAGAAGCAAAAGGACGAAGAGATATTCAAGATATGTAGCATACATGATGAAATTAATAGAGGTTGAACAAACTACCTTTGAAGAAGCCTCTCATCAAGAATAATGGAAGAGGTGATGCAGGAAGAATATCAATCCATCATGAAGAATGGGGTTTGGGAAATTGTTCCTAGACCAAGTGAAAAATTTGTTGCCACACCCAAAAGGATTTATGAAATCAAACATGTCGTTGATGGAAGCATAGACAAATAAAAAGCTAGATTTGTCACAAGAGGTTTCTCATAAAAGGAAGGAATATACTATGAAGAAACCTTTTCTCCTACTGTTAGGTATACTACTATAAGATATTTGGTTTCATTAGTTGTTACTATGGGATGGAATATCCATCAAATGGATGTCAAAAAATAATTTCTAAATGGAACCATTGATGAAGAAGTGTACATTAAACAATAGGAAGGCTTTGAAATAAATAGCAGGGATACACATGTTTGCAGACTCAAAAAAGCTCTATATGGATTGAAGCAAGTTCCTAGGGCCTGGTATACAAGAATGGATGCATATTTGTTAAGGATTGAGTTCGTCAAAAAATTTGTCGGTGCAAACCTCCACATCAATATCGTGAAGAATGAGATTGTCATTATACTACTATATGTGGATGATTTTTTTATTACGAACGTGGAACGCAAAATTCTAGAATGCAAGAAAGTGTTGGCAGCAGAATTTGAAATGAAATATCTGGACCTCATGCGCTATTCTTGGTCAAGGTAAATACATAATCAAGATGTTACAAAAGTTCAGTATGATGGATTCCATGCCTATAACTAATCCCATGATCATAAATCTCAATAAGTTGAGAAGATCTGACTCTAGTCTCATCGATCCTACAAGCTGTTATCAGTTGGTGGGATCTCTAATGTACTTGGTGAATACAAGACCCAGTATATGTTTTGTTGTAAATGTTCTTAGTCAATTTCGGTTGGAGCCTCATCATGACCATTAGATATTTTCCAAGCATATATTAAGATACCTATGTGGCACAATTCATCACTGCCTAAAGTATGATAGAAAGGAAGTCAAGTTAACACGTTTTATTGATTTTGATTGGGGTGGCAGTGAGACTTGTTAGAAAATTATATATTACAGAGCAATGGAACACATAAAATATTGCAAATATAAACACAGAAAATGCATAAAACAAGAGAGACACAAATATATGTGGTTCACCCAATTTGGGCTACGTCCATGGAGAAACAACTAGTCCTTCCTTTTATATTATCCAACAAAATGAAGAGATACAACCTACAGCAGATCCGTTGTAATTCCCTCTTCGCTCTCACACAATCTCCTCTCTCTTTCTCGCTTAGAATACACATCTACATAGATGCAATAAAATTCCCTCATATATAGCAAGGGGTTTCCTTCTAGGGAAAAAATCCCTAAATTAAACATAACTTCTACCGTCAGATTTCCACCTAATGAATGGCCCAGATTGACTACGAAATTACAACATTTTACAAGGCAATTTTACATCTATTTTTAGCTTCGGGGGGGGGGGGGGGGGGGCTCCAAATAATCGTCATAGCCCCCCTAGTGGCGCACATAAATGGGCGGCGTTGCCACCACATTAAGAAATGGGGTCCAATGCGGCGATACCTCTGAATAAAGAAGATAATCAGGCTCCACACCCAACAATCTCCCACTTGGAGACTAATTATAGCAACTCTACTGATGCTTCATTTGTTGGACAATGACTCCACTTTGGACCTGGTTGTTTCTCATCTTCATCATCATACTTGAAGACCAATTGAAACTGAGTAGAATCTTAGTTTCTCCCTGGTTACAACTTTTGTTAACATATCTGCAGGATTCTGGCTAGTGTGTATCTTTTCCAGCTTCAACTGTCCATATTCCAACACTAACTGTATGAAATGGTACTTGAATTATGTATGTTTAGTCTTGGAATGAAATACAAACTTCTTTGCAAGATGTATGGCACTCTGGCTATCATTATATAATCTACCCAACTCTTGCTTCTTACCCAATTCATACGGAAACCTTTGTAACCAAATCATTTCTTTACTAGCCTCTGTAGCAACAACATACTCTGCTTCCGTTGTTGAGAGTGCAACAACACTTTGCAGTTTTGAAACCCAATTGACAGCTGTTCCACCTATAGTAAACACATACCCTACGGTGATCCTCTTGTTATCTCTATCACCTGCCATATCTGCTTCAATATATCCTTGTAGAGAAATGTTTGAACCACCAAAGCATAATGCTTGATTTGTGGTACCTCTCAAATACCTGAGAATCCACTTCACTACCATCCAATTTTCTTTCCCTATATTTTTCATGTACCTACTTACCAGGGAAAATTTTAGGGGCTAATATTTGCACGTGAGCTAATTTTCTGTGTCTTTTCCAAAAAAAAATTCACCAATTTCCAATTTTCCTAAGGATTATTCACCCAAATTTTATCTCATAAATTATATTACCTTCAAAATCACCAAAGTTTTATACAAACTATATAAAATCATTAGAAATTTGAATATTTTTACAAACATATCACTAAGATTTTTGTAGTTTTCATGTTAGGGACTAGTAAGATTCGCTAAGGCTTCTAAACTTTATGATAAATTTCCATCCTTAAAATTTTCCCTGCTGCTTACAACTCCCACTACATATGCAATATCAGGCCTTGTGCAGACCATTGCATACATTAAGCTTCCAACTGCTGATGCATATGGAACTTTAGACATATAAGCCATTTCTTCCTGAGTCTTCGGACACACCTCCTTACTTAGTTTGAAATGGCTAGCCAAAGGTATACTAATTGGTTTTGCATTCTCCATATTAAATCTTTTCAACGCCTTTTGTATTTACTCACTCTGAGACAATGTTAATTTGTGATTCTTCCTGTCTCTAGTTATTCTCATACCAAGTATTTGTTTTTCAACACCCAAATCCTTCATTGCAATCGAGTTTTCCAATTCTCTTTTGAGAACATTTATTTCCTACATGTTAGAACCTACAACAAGCATGTCATCTACATACAATAACAATATAATATAGTTGCCATCATTTTTCCTTTTCAGATAAACACAATGATCATAGTGACATCGAGTATAACCTTGTTCAGACATAAACCTATCAAATTTTAGATACCACTACCTTGGAGCCTGTTTTAAGCCATACACGCTCTTCTTCAACCTGCACACTAGTTTATCCTCCCCTTTTACCTCATATCCTTGTGGCTGCTGCATATATATCTCTTCCTCCAAATCCCCATGGAGAAAGGTTGTCTTTACATCTAACTGCTCAAGATGCAAATCTTCAGCTACTATTAGACTTAAAATAGTTCTGATTGAATTCATTTTAACAACAGGAAAAAATATCTCATCAAAGTCTATACCCTTTTCTGTGCAAACCCCTTCACCACAAGTCTAGCTTTATACCTTTTTCTACCCCCATCTTCTTCCTTCAACCTATAAACCCATTTATTCTGCAATGTTGCTTTACCTGCAGGCAACCTGACTAAGTCCCAAGTCTGGTTATGTACTAAGGATTACATCCCTTCTTTCGTGGCTTGCTCCCACTTCTTCTTGGTTTCTACCTACACTGCTTCTTGATAACATTTTGGCTCACCAGAATCAATCAACAATACATAATACAATGAATGAGAGTATCGTTCAGGGGGTCTACTTCTCTTGGTAGATCTCTAACACCACTTTCAAGTGTTTGAGGTGCTTGTTGTTGTTCTGGTTGTTGTTGTTGTTCTCATTGTTGATCATTATGATTTTCAGGCACCTTCACTTTTTCTATGATCTCATCAAGCACTGTGTATTCTTTGTTTTCTTTTTCCTGTTTCTTTTCCTGCATCTGATCCTTATACAAAACCTTTTCATTGAATATGACATCTCTGCTCCTAATGATTTTGTGTTTTTCATAATCATAAAAGCGATAACCAAAATCATTAACACCGTATCCAATAAAGGTACATTTCTTTTATTTTTCCTCAAGCTTTGTTCTATTTTCTTTATTAATGTGGACAAAGGCTTCACAACAAAAAGTCTTTAAAAATGAGTAGCTTACCTTTTTACCTGTCCATGCCTCCTATGGAATACCACCATCCAAGGAAATTGACGGCCCTCTATTTATTACATAAACAACAGTATCTACAGTATCTGCCCAAAATTGTAAAGGCAATCCTGCATGCAATCTCATGCACCTTGCATGCTCCACGATTTTCATGTTCATCCTTTCTGACACACCATTTTCTTGTGATGTTCCTGGAACTATCTTCTCTCTGTGAATTCCATTCTCTGAACAGTACCTATCAAATTCTTTGCTACAATATTCACCTCCATTGTTTGATCTGAGACACTTCAACCTTTTTCCTGTCTTATTTTCATCCAAAGCTTTCCATTTCTTGAAAGTATCAAATACATCAGATTTATTTCGAATACAATAAATCTAGGTTTTTCTGGTTGGATCATCAATAAAAGTAATATAATAACGGGAGATGATACCTGAGCAGGTCCCCATACATCTGTATGCACAAGCTCTAATTTTTCGCTCTTCTTTTCTTTCTCAACTCTGAGGAATCTGACTCTCTTCTATTTTCCATAAACATAATTCTCACGGAATTCCAAATCAACATGCTTCAAACCTGGAAAAAAATTTCTTGAGTGAAGAATCTGCATCCCCTTCTCACTCATGTGCCCAAGCCTATGATGCCACAATGTCATATCTGCTCCTGCAGAGGTTAAAGCATTAATAGAATTAGAAATACCATTGCATAAATACAATGTACCAACCTTTTCTCCTTTTTCTATTACCAGGGCTCCTTTAGTGACCTTCCAGGTTTTATCTGTAAAAGTAGTTACACAGCCTTCACCTCCCAACTACCCTGTTGAAATTAGATTTTTCTTCAGATCTGGAACATGCCTTACCTCCTTCAATAGTCATTGATTTCCATTCTATTGTTTTATGAAAACTGTACCCATTCCAATGATTTTACAGGATTTATCCTCACCCAATTGAACCTGTCCAAAATCTCCTTGAACATAATCATGAAAATGTTTCTTATCAGGTGTGGCATGGAATGAGGCCCCTAAATCTACCACCCAGGCATCAATAGTATTTTATAATGAAAGAATCAAAGAATCTTGCAACACATCACTTGTCACATTCAATTCATGATTTTTTTCTTGTTGTGTATCTTCTTCTTTTCCCTTCTGAGACTTGCAGTATTTCTTCAGGTGTCCTTTCTTCCCACATTTCCAACACACTATCCCCAATCTGGACTTGGATTTGCCTTTCCTTGACTTACTGCGATATCATGGGCTCTTTCCTCTTTCTATTTTTCTTCCCCTAGTCTCTGGAGTCAAGCATTACTTGATGTCTCACCAAATCTTTTCCATTGCATTTCCTCACTAAGGATTGCATCGATAACATCATCAAACTTTAAAGTATTAGATCTAGAGACAGAGTTACTAATGGCTATAACTAAACCATTCCAACTTTCTAGTAATGAGCATAGAAATAACAGAGCCCTAAATTCATCATCAAAAGTTACCCCTATAGAACTTAACTGACTGGTAATTGTATTAAATTCATTTAAATGATTAGCAACAAATCCACCTTCTGACATCTTCATGTTAAATAAATGCTTCATAATAAATACCTTATTTGAGGCCGAGGGTTTTTCATATAATTTGGCCAATGCGACATTAAACCCTTTGTGTTGTTTTTCCTTTGAAATATTAAAGGCTACGACACCGCTAGGCATAGCCGTATTGTTCCAAGTGCCTTTCTATCGAGAATATCCCATTCTGTGTCTGTCATACTTGTCGGTCGCTTCTTAGTATTTCCGCTCAATGGTAGGTACAGATCTTTCTGATACAAGTAATCTTCCATCTACATATTCCACAGCTGGTATTTTTGGTTGTTAAATTTTTTGACCTAAACCTACCATCTTCCGCCATTGCTCCCACTCAAACCAGGAACCCTTCTCTCTTGCGAGTTTATCAACCAAGTAGACCTTCGGCTCTGAAACTAGTTGTTAGAAAATTATATATTACAGAGCAATGGAACACATAAAATATTGCATAAACATAAGCGCATAAAACAAGACAGACGCAGGTATACGTAGTTCACCAAATTTGGGCTACGTATAGAGAGGAACAATCAATCCTTCCTTTTATATTATCCAGCAAATGAAGAGATACAACCTATAGTAGATCTGTCGTAATTCCCTCTTCACTCTCATCACAACCTCCTCTCTCTTTCTTGCTCAGAATACACATATACATAAATGCAATACAATTCTCTCATACCTATCGAGGGGTTTCCTTATAGGGAAAAAACCCCTAAATTAAACATAACTTCTACCATCATATTTCTGCCTATTGAACAGCCCAGATTAACTACGAAATTACACATTTTACAAGGCAATTTTACATCTATTTGTAGCTTCGAGGGAATACACTCAATCCCCCACCAGGGGGGGATCCAAATAATCATCATCGCCCCCCCCCCCCAAGACCCCC